>JAMBLF010000222.1:0-309281 GCA_030578115.1 Leucoptera coffeella
AAAGGACTATCGTCCTTAAAGGACATTACTGAAAAGGACTTTCGTCCTTTAAGGATATTCCCGAAAAGGACTATCGTCCTTAAAGGACATTCCTGAAAAGGACTATTGTCTTTTAAGGATATTCCTGAAAAGGACTATCGTCCTTAAAGGACATTCCTGAAAAGGACTTTCGTCCTTTAAGGATATTCCTGAAAAGGACTACCGTCCTTAAAGGACATCCCTGAAAAGGACTATCGTCTTTTAAGGATATTCCTGAAAAGGACTATCGTCCTTAAAGGACATTCCTGAAAAGGACTATCGTCCTTGAAGGATTTTCCTGAAAAGGACTTTCCTCCTCAAAGGATCTTCCTGAAAAGGACTATCGTCCTTAAAGGATATTCCTGAAAAGGACTATCGTCCTTCAAGGATATGCCTAAAAAGGACTATCGTCCTTAAAGGACATTCCTGAAAAGGACTTTCGTCCTTTAAGGATATTCCCGAAAAGGACTATCGTCCTTAAAGGACATTCCTGAAAAGGACTATTGTCTTTTAAGGATATTCCTGAAAAGGACTATCGTCCTTAAAGGACATTCCTGAAAAGGACTTTCGTCCTTTAAGGATATTCCTGAAAAGGACTACCGTCCTTAAAGGACATCCCTGAAAAAGGACTATCGTCTTTTAAGGATATTTCCTGAAAAGGACTATCGTCCTTAAAGGACATTCCTGAAAAGGACTATCGTCCTTAAAGGATATTCCTGAAAAGGACTTTTGTCCTTAAAGGACATTTCTGAAAAGGACTATCGTCCTTAAAGGACATTCCTGAAAAGGACTTTCGTCCTTAAAGGATATTCCTGAAAAGGACTATTGTTCTTAAAGGATATTCCTGAAAAGGACTATCGTCCTTAAAGGACATTCCTGAAAAGGACTATCGTCCTTAAAGGACATTCCTGAAAAGTACTATCGTCCTTCAAGGATATTCCTGAAAAGGACTATCGTCCTTCAAGGATATTCCTGAAAAGGACTATTTTTCTTAAAGGACATTCCTGAAAAGGACTATCGTCCTTCAAGGATATTCCTGAAAAGGACTATCGTCCTTAAAGGACATTCCTGAAAAGGACTATCGTCCATAAAGGACATTCCTGAAAAGGACTATCGTCCTTCAAGGATATTCCTGAAAAGGACTATTGTTCTTAAAGGACATTCCTGAAAAGGACTATCGTCCTTAAAGGACATTCCTGAAAAGGACTATCGTCTTTTAAGGATATTCCTGAAAAGGACTATCGTTCCTCAAGGATATTCCTGAAAAGGACTATCGTTCCTCAAGGATATTCCTGAAAAGGACTATCGTCCTTAAAAGAAATTCCTGAAAAGGACTTTCGTCCTTCAAGGATATTCCTAAAAAGGACTATCGTCCTTCAAGGACATTCCTGAAAAGGACTATCGTCCTTAAAGGACATCCTGAAAAGTACTATCGTCCTTCAAGTATATTCCTGAAAAGGACTTTCCTCCTTAAAGGATCTTCCTGAAAAGGACTATCGTCCTTAAAGGACATTCCTGAAAAGGACTATCGTCCTTAAAGGGATATTCCTGAAAAAGGACTTTTGTCCTTAAAGGACATTTCTGAAAAGGACTATCGTCCTTAAAGGACATTCCTGAAAAGGACTTTCGTCCTTAAAGGATATTCCTGAAAAGGACTATTGTTCTTAAAGGATATTCCTGAAAAGGACTATCGTCCTTAAAGGACATTCCTGAAAAGGACTATCGTCCTTAAAGGACATTCCTGAAAAGTACTATCGTCCTTCAAGGATATTCCTGAAAAGGACTATCCTCCTTAAAGGATCTTCCTGAAAAGGACTATCGTCCTTCAAGGATATTCCTGAGAAGGACTTTCGTCCTTAAAGGATATTCCTGATATTCCTAAAAAGGGACTATCGTCCTTCAAGGATATTCCTGAAAAGGACTATCGTCCTTAAAGGACATTCTTGAAAAGGACTATCGTCCTTAAAGGACATTCCTGAAAAGGAATATCGTCCTTCAAGGATATTCCTGAAAAGGACTATCGTCCTTCAAGGATATTCCTGAAAAGGACTATCGTTCCTCAAGGATATTCCTGAAAAGGACTATCGTTCCTCAAGGATATTCCTGAAAAGGACTATCGTCCTTCAAGGATATGCCTAAAAAGGACTATCGTCCTTAAAGGACATCCTGAAAAAGGACTATCGTCCTTCAAGGATATTCCTGAAAAGGACTATTGTTCTTAAAGGACATTCCTGAAAAGGACTATCGTCCTTAAAAGGACATCCCTGAAAAGGACTATCGTCTTTTAAGGATATTCCTGAAAAGGACTATCGTCCTTAAAAGGACATTCCTGAAAAGGACTATCGTCCTTAAAGGATATTCCTGAAAAGGACTTTTGTCCTTAAAGGACATTCCTGAAAAGGACTTTCGTCCTTAAAGGATATTCCTGAAAAGGACTATTGTTCTTAAAGGACAATTCCTGAAAAAGGACTATCGTCCTTAAAGGACATTCCTGAAAAGGACTATCGTCTTTTAAGGATATTCCTGAAAAGGACTATCGTCCTTAAAGAATATTCCTGAAAAGGACTTTTTGTCCTTAAAGGACATTTCTGAAAAGGGACTATCGTCCTTAAAGGACATTCCTGAAAAGGACTTTCCTCCTTAAAGGATCTTCCTGTAAAGGACTATCGTCCTTAAAGGACATTTCTGAAAAGGACTATCGTCCTTAAAGGATATTCCTGAAAAGGACTATCGTCCTTAAAGGATATTCCTGAAAAGGACTTTTGTCCTTAAAGGACATTCCTGAAAAGGACTTTCGTCCTTAAAGGATATTCCTGAAAAGGGACTATCGTCCTTAAAGGACATTCCTGAAAAGTACTATTGTCCTTCAAGGATATTCCTGAAAAGGACTATCGTCCTTAAAGAATATTCCTGAAAAGGACTTTTGTCCTTAAAGGACATTCCTGAAAAGGACTATCGTCCTTCAAGGATATTCCTGAAAAGGACTATTGTTCTTAAAGGACATTCCTGAAAAGGAATATCGTCCTTAAAGGAAATTCCTAAAAAGGACTTTCGTCCTTCAAGGACATTCCTGAAAAGGACTTTCGTCCTTAAAGGATATTCCTGAAAAGGACTATTGTTCTTAAAGGATATTCCTGAAAAGGACTATCGTCCTTAAAGGACATTCCTGAAAAGGACTATCGTCCTTAAAGGACATTCCTGAAAAGTACTATCGTCCTTCAAGGATATTCCTGAAAAGGACTATCGTCCTTCAAGGATATTCCTGAAAAGGACTATTTTTCTTAAAGGACATTCCTGAAAAGGACTATCGTCCTTCAAGGATATTCCTGAAAAGGACTATCGTCCTTAAAGGACATTCCTGAAAAGGACTATCGTCCATAAAGGACATTCCTGAAAAGGACTATCGTCCTTCAAGGATATTCCTGAAAAGGACTATTGTTCTTAAAGGACATTCCTGAAAAAGGACTATCGTCCCTTAAAGGACATTCCTGAAAAGGACTATCGTCTTTTTAAGGATATTCCTGAAAAGGACTATCGTTCCTCAAGGATATTCCTGAAAAGGACTATCGTTCCTCAAGGATATTCCTGAAAAGGACTATCGTCCTTAAAAGAAATTCCTGAAAAGGACTTTCGTCCTTCAAGGATATTCCTAAAAAGGACTATCGTCCTTCAAGGACATTCCTGAAAAGGACTATCGTCCTTAAAGGGACATCCTGAAAAGTACTATCGTCCTTCAAGTATTATTCCTGAAAAGGACTTTCCTCCTTAAAGGATCTTCCTGAAAAGGACTATCGTCCTTAAAGGACATTCCTGAAAAAGGACTATCGTCCTTAAAGGATATTCCTGAAAAGGACTTTTGTCCTTAAAGGACATTTCTGAAAAGGACTATCGTCCTTAAAGGACATTCCTGAAAAGGACTTTCGTCCTTAAAGGATATTCCTGAAAAGGACTATTGTTCTTAAAGGATATTCCTGAAAAGGACTATCGTCCTTAAAGGACATTCCTGAAAAGGACTATCGTCCTTAAAGGACATTCCTGAAAAGTACTATCGTCCTTCAAGGATATTCCTGAAAAGGACTATCCTCCTTAAAGGATCTTCCTGAAAAGGACTATCGTCCTTCAAGGATATTCCTGAGAAGGACTTTCGTCCTTAAAGGATATTCCTGATATTCCTAAAAGGACTATCGTCCTTCAAGGATATTCCTGAAAAGGACTATCGTCCTTAAAGGACATTCTTGAAAAGGACTATCGTCCTTAAAGGACATTCCTGAAAAGGAATATCGTCCTTCAAGGATATTCCTGAAAAGGACTATCGTCCTTCAAGGATATTCCTGAAAAGGACTATCGTTCCTCAAGGATATTCCTGAAAAAGGACTATCGTTCCTCAAGGATATTCCTGAAAAGGACTATCGTCCTTCAAGGATATGCCTAAAAAGGACTATCGTCCTTAAAGGACATTCCTGAAAAGGACTATCGTCCTTCAAGGATATTCCTGAAAAGGACTATTGTTCTTAAAGGACATTCCTGAAAAGGACTATCGTCCTTAAAGGGACACATCCCTGAAAAGGACTATCGTCTTTTAAGGATATTCCTGAAAAGGACTATCGTCCTTAAAGGACATTCCTGAAAAGGACTATCGTCCTTAAAGGATATTCCTGAAAAGGACTTTTGTCCTTAAAGGACATTCCTGAAAAGGACTTTCGTCCTTAAAGGATATTCCTGAAAAGGACTATTGTTCTTAAAGGACATTCCTGAAAAGGACTATCGTCCTTAAAGGACATTCCTGAAAAGGACTATCGTCTTTTAAGGATATTCCTGAAAAGGACTATCGTCCTTAAAGAATATTCCTGAAAAGGACTTTTGTCCTTAAAGGACATTTCTGAAAAGGACTATCGTCCTTAAAGGACATTCCTGAAAAGGACTTTCCTCCTTAAAGGATCTTCCTGTAAAGGACTATCGTCCTTAAAGGACATTTCTGAAAAGGACTATCGTCCTTAAAGGATATTCCTGAAAAGGACTATCGTCCTTAAAGGATATTCCTGAAAAGGACTTTTGTCCTTAAAGGACATTCCTGAAAAGGACTTTCGTCCTTAAAGGATATTCCTGAAAAGGACTATCGTCCTTAAAGGACATTCCTGAAAAGTACTATTGTCCTTCAAGGATATTCCTGAAAAGGACTATCGTCCTTAAAGAATATTCCTGAAAAGGACTTTTGTCCTTAAAGGACATTCCTGAAAAGGACTATCGTCCTTCAAGGATATTCCTGAAAAGGACTATTGTTCTTAAAGGACATTCCTGAAAAGGAATATCGTCCTTAAAGGAAATTCCTAAAAAGGACTTTCGTCCTTCAAGGATATTCCTGAAAAGGACTATCGTCCTTAAAGGACATTCCTGAAAAGTACTATTGTCCTTCAAGGATATTCCTGAAAAGGACTATCGTCCTTCAAGGATATTCCTGAAAAGAACTATCGTCCTTAAAGGACATTCCTGAAAAGGACTATCGTCCTTAAAGGACATTCCTGAAAAGTACTATCGTCCTTCAAGGATATTCCTGAAAAGGACTTTCCTCCTTAAAGGATCTTCCTGAAAAGGACTATCATCCTTAAAGGATATTCCTGATAATCCTGAAAAGGACTATCGTCCTTAAAGGATATTCCTGAAAAGGACTATCGTCCTTAAAAGGACATTCCTGAAAAGGACTATCGTCCTTAAAGGACATTCCTGAAAAGGACTATCGTCCTTCAAGGATATTCCTGAAAAGGACTATCGTCCTTCAAGGATATTCCTGAAAAGGACTATTGTTCTTAAAGGACATTCCTGAAAAGGACTATCGTTCCTCAAGGATATTCCTGAAAAGGACTATCGTTCCTCAAGGATATTCCTGAAAAGGACTATCGTCCTTAAAGGATGTTCTCGAAAAAGACTATCGTCCTTAAAGGACATTCCTGAAAAGGACTATCGTCCTTTTAAGGATATTCCTGAAAAGGGACTATCGTTCCTTAAAGAATATTCCTGAAAAGGACTTTTTGTCCTTAAAGGACATTTCTGAAAAGGACTATCGTCCTTAAAGGACATTCCTGAAAAGGACTTTCCTCCTTAAAGGATCTTCCTGTAAAGGACTATCGTCCTTAAAGGACATTTCTGAAAAGGACTATCGTCCTTAAAGGATATTCCTGAAAAGGACTTTTGTCCTTAAAGGACATTTCTGAAAAGGACTATCGTCCTTAAAGGATATTCCTGAAAAGGACTAAGGACTATTGTTCTTAAAGGACATTCCTGAAAAGGACTATCGTCCTTAAAGGAAATTCCTAAAAAGGACTTTCGTCCTTCAAGGATATTCCTGAAAAGGACTATCGTCCTTAAAGGACATTACTGAAAAGTACTATCGTCCTTCAAGGATATTCCTGAAAAGGACTTTCCTCCTCAAAGGATCTTCCTGAAAAGGACTATCGTCCTTAAAGGATATTCCTGAAAAGGACTATCGTCCTTCAAGGATATGCCTAAAAAGGGACTATCGTCCTTAAAGGATATTCCTGAAAAGGACTTTCATCATTCAAGGATTATTCCTGAAAAGGACTTTCGTCCTTAAAGGGACATTCCTGAAAAGGACTATCGTCCTTAAAGGATATTCCTGAAAAGTACAATCAGTCCTTAAAAGACATTCCTGAAAAAGGACTATCGTCCTTAAAGGACATTTCTAAAATGGACTATCGTCCTTAAAGGACATTTCTGAAAAGGACTATCGTCCTTAAAGGACATTCCTGAAAAGGACTATCGTCCATAAAGGATATTCCTGAAAAGGACTTTTGTCCTTAAAGGACATTTCTGAAAAGGACTTTTGTCCTTAAAGGACATTTCTGAAAAAGGACTATCGTCCTTAAAGGACATTCCTGAAAAGGACTATCGTCTTTTAAGGATATTCCTGAAAAGGACTATCGTCCTTAAAGGACATTCCTGAAAAGGGACTATGGTCTTTTAAGGATATTCCTGAAAAGGACTATCGTCCTTAAAGGACATTCCTGAAAAGGACTATTGTCGTTTAAGGATATTCCTGAAAAAGGACTATCGTCCTTAAAGGACATTCCTGAAAAGGACTTTCGTCCTTTAAGGATGTTCCTGAAAAGGACTATCGTCCTTAAAGGACATCCCTGAAAAGGACTATCGTCTTTTAAGGATATTCCTGAAAAGGACTATCGTCCTTAAAGGACATTCCTGAAAAGGACTATCGTCCTTAAAGGATATTCCTGAAAAGGACTTTTGTCCTTAAAGGACATTCCTGAAAAGGACTTTCGTCCTTAAAGGATATTCCTGAAAAGGACTATCGTCCTTAAAGGACATTCCTGAAAAGTACTATTGTCCTTCAAGGATATTCCTGAAAAGGACTATCGTCCTTAAAGAATATTCCTGAAAAGGACTTTTGTCCTTAAAAGGACATTTCTGAAAAGGAACTATCGTCCTTAAAGGACATTCCTGAAAAAGGACTATCGTCCTTCAAGGATATTCCCTGAAAAGGACTATTGTTCTTAAAGGACATTCCTGAAAAGGAATATCGTCCTTAAAGGAAATTCCTAAAAAGGACTTTCGTCCTTCAAGGATATTCCTGAAAAGGACTATCGTCCTTAAAGGACATTCCTGAAAAGAACTATTGTCCTTCAAGGATATTCCTGAAAAGGACTATCGTCCTTCAAGGATATTCCTGAAAAGGACTATCGTCCTTAAAGGACATTCCTGAAAAGGACTATCGTCCTTAAAGGACATTCCTGAAAAGTACTATCGTCCTTCAAGGATATTCCTGAAAAGGACTTTCCTCCTTAAAGGATCTTCCTGAAAAGGACTATCATCCTTAAAGGATATTCCTGATAATCCTGAAAAGGACTATCGTCCTTCAAGGATATTCCTGAAAAGGACTATCGTCCTTAAAGGACATTCCTGAAAAGGACTATCGTCCTTAAAGGACATTCCTGAAAAGGACTATCGTCCTTCAAGGATATTCCTGAAAAGGACTATCGTCCTTCAAGGATATTCCTGAAAAGGACTATTGTTCTTAAAGGACATTCCTGAAAAGGACTATCGTTCCTCAAGGATATTCCTGAAAAGGACTATCGTTCCTCAAGGATATTCCTGAAAAGGACTATCGTCCTTAAAGGATGTTCTCGAAAAGGACTATCGTCCTTAAAGGACATTCCTGAAAAGGACTATCGTCCTTCAAGGATATTCCTGAAAAGGACTATCGTCCCTAAAGGACATTCCTGAAAAGGGCTATCGTCCTTAAAGGAAATTCCTGAAAAAGACTTTCGTCCTTCAAGGATATTCCTGAAAAGGACTATCGTCCTTCAAGGACATTCCTGAAAAGGACTATCGTCCTTCAAGGACATTCCTGAAAAGGACTATCGTCCTTAAAGGACATCCTGAAAAGTACTATCGTCCTTCAAGTATATTCCTGAAAAGGACTTTCCCTCCTTAAAGGATCTTCCTGAAAAGGACTATCGTCCTTAAAGGACATTCCTGAAAAGGACTATCGTCCTTAAAGGATATTCCTGAAAAGGACTTTTGTACTTAAAGGACATTTCTGAAAAAGACTATCGTCCTTAAAGGACATTCCTGAAAAGGACTTTCGTCCTTAAAGGATATTCCTGAAAAGGACTATCGTCCTTAAAGGACATTCCTGAAAAGGACTATCGTCCTTAAAGGACATTCCTGAAAAGTACTATCGTCCTTCAAGGATATTCCTGAAAAGGACTATCCTCCTTAAAGGATCTTCCTGAAAAGGACTATCGTCCTTCAAGGATATTGCTGAGAAGGACTTTCGTACTTAAAGGATATTCCTGATATTCCTAAAAGGACTATCGTCCTTCAAGGATATTCCTGAAAAGGACTATCGTCCTTTAAAGGGACATTCTTGAAAAGGACTATCGTCCTTAAAGGACATTCCTGAAAAGGAATATCGTCCTTCAAGGATATTCCTGAAAAGGACTACCGTCCTTCAAGGATATTCCTGAAAAGGACTATCGTTCCTCAAGGATATTCCTGAAAAGGACTATAGTTCCTCAAGGATATTCCTGAAAAGGACTATCGTCCTTAAAGGATGTTCTTGAAAAGGACTATCGTCCTTTAAAGGACATTCCTGAAAAGGACTATCGTCCTTCAAGGATATTCCTGAAAAGGACTATCGTCCTTCAAGGATATTCCTGAATAGGGACTATCGTCCTTAAAGGAAAATTCCTGAAAAGGACTTTCGTCCTTCAAGGATATTCCTGAAAAGGACTATCGTCCTTCAAGGACATTCCTGAAAAGGACTATAGTCCTTAAAGGACATCCTGAAAAGTACTATCGTCCTTCAAGGATATTCCTGAAAAGGACTTTCCTCCTTAAAGGATCTTCCTAAAAAGGACTATCGTCCTTAAAGGACATTCCTGAAAAGGACTATCGTCCTTAAAGGATCTTCCTGAAAAGGACTATCGTCCTTCAAGGATATTCCTGAAAAGGACTATCGTCCTTAAAGGATATTTCTGAAAAGGACTATCGTCCTTAAAGGATATTCCTGATATTCCTGAAAAGGACTATCGTCCTTCAAGGATATTCCTGAAAAGGACTATCGTCCTTCAAGGACATTCCTGAAAAGGACTATCGTCCTTAAAGGACATTCCTGAAAAGGACTATCGTCCTTCAAGGATATTCCTGAAAAGGACTATCGTCCTTCAAGGATATTCCTGAGAAGGACTTTCGTACTTAAAGGATATTCCTGATATTCCTAAAAGGACTATCGTCCTTCAAGGATATTCCTGAAAAGGACTATCGTCCTTAAAGGACATTCTTGAAAAGGACTATCGTCCTTAAAGGACATTCCTGAAAAGGACTTTCGTCCTTTAAGGATGTTCCTGAAAAGGACTATCGTCCTTAAAGGACATCCCTGAAAAGGACTATCGTCTTTTAAGGATATTCCTGAAAAGGACTATCGTCCTTAAAGGACATTCCTGAAAAGGACTATCGTCCTTAAAGGATATTCCTGAAAAGGACTTTTGTCCTTAAAGGACATTCCTGAAAAGGACTTTCGTCCTTAAAGGATATTCCTGAAAAGGACTATCGTCCTTAAAGGACATTCCTGAAAAGTACTATTGTCCTTCAAGGATATTCCTGAAAAGGACTATCGTCCTTAAAGAATATTCCTGAAAAGGACATTTGTCCTTAAAGGACATTTCTGAAAAGGACTATCGTCCTTAAAGGACATTTCTAAAATGGACTATCGTCCTTAAAGGACATTTCTGAAAAGGACTATCGTCCTTAAAGGACATTCCTGAAAAGGACTATCGTCCATAAAGGATATTCCTGAAAAGGACTTTTGTCCTTAAAGGACATTTCTGAAAAGGACTTTTGTCCTTAAAGGACATTTCTGAAAAGGACTATCGTCCTTAAAGGACATTCCTGAAAAGGACTATCGTCTTTTAAGGATATTCCTGAAAAGGACTATCGTCCTTAAAGGACATTCCTGAAAAGGACTATGGTCTTTTAAGGATATTCCTGAAAAGGACTATCGTCCTTAAAGGACATTCCTGAAAAGGACTATTGTCTTTTAAGGATATTCCTGAAAAGGACTATCGTCCTTAAAGGACATTCCTGAAAAGGACTTTCGTCCTTTAAGGATGTTCCTGAAAAGGACTATCGTCCTTAAAGGACATCCCTGAAAAGGACTATCGTCTTTTAAGGATATTCCTGAAAAGGACTATCGTCCTTAAAGGACATTCCTGAAAAGGACTATCGTCCTTAAAGGATATTCCCTGAAAAGGACTTTTGTCCTTAAAGGACATTCCTGAAAAGGACTTTTCGTCCTTAAAGGATATTCCTGAAAAGGACTATCGTCCTTAAAGGACATTCCTGAAAAGTACTATTGTCCTTCAAGGATATTCCTGAAAAGGACTATCGTCCTTAAAGAATATTCCTGAAAAGGACTTTTGTCCTTAAAGGACATTTCTGAAAAGGACTATCGTCCTTAAAGGACATTCCTGAAAAGGACTATCGTCCTTCAAGGATATTCCCTGAAAAGGACTATTGTTCTTAAAGGACATTCCTGAAAAGGAATATCGTCCTTAAAGGAAATTCCTAAAAAGGACCTTTCGTCCTTCAAGGATATTCCTGAAAAGGACTATCGTCCTTAAAGGGACATTCCTGAAAAGTACTATTGTCCTTCAAGGATATTCCTGAAAAGGACTATCGTCCTTCAAGGATATTCCTGAAAAGGACTATCGTCCTTAAAGGACATTCCTGAAAAGGACTATCGTCCTTAAAGGACATTCCTGAATAGTACTATCGTCCTTCAAGGATATTCCTGAAAAGGACTTTCCTCCTTAAAGGATCTTCCTGAAAAGGACTATCATCCTTAAAGGATATTCCTGATAATCCTGAAAAGGACTATCGTCCTTCAAGGATATTCCTGAAAAGGACTATCGTCCTTAAAGGACATTCCTGAAAAGGACTATCGTCCTTAAAGGACATTCCTGAAAAGGACTATCGTCCTTCAAGGATATTCCTGAAAAGGACTATCGTCCTTCAAGGATATTCCTGAAAAGGACTATTGTTCTTAAAGGACATTCCTGAAAAGGACTATCGTTCCTCAAGGATATTCCTGAAAAGGACTATCGTTCCTCAAGGATATTCCTGAAAAGGGACTATCGTCCTTAAAGGATGTTCTCGAAAAGGACTATCGTCCTTAAAGGACATTCCTGAAAAGGACTATCGTCCTTCAAGGATATTCCTGAAAAGGACTATCGTCCCTAAAGGACATTCCTGAAAAGGGCTATCGTCCCTTAAAGGAAATTCCTGAAAAAAGACTTTCGTCCTTCAAGGATATTCCTGAAAAGGACTATCGTCCTTCAAGGACATTCCTGAAAAGGACCTATCGTCCTTCAAGGACATTCCTGAAAAGGACTATCGTCCTTAAAGGACATCCTGAAAAGTACTATCGTCCTTCAAGTATATTCCTGAAAAGGACTTTCCTCCTTAAAGGATCTTCCTGAAAAGGACTATCGTCCTTAAAGGACATTCCTGAAAAGGACTATCGTCCCTTAAAGGATATTCCTGAAAAGGACTTTTGTACTTAAAGGACATTTCTGAAAAAAGACTATCGTCCTTAAAGGACATTCCTGAAAAGGACTTTCGTCCTTAAAGGATATTCCTGGAAAGGACTATCGTCCTTAAAGGACATTCCTGAAAAGGACTATCGTCCTTAAAGGACATTCCTGAAAAGTACTATCGTCCTTCAAGGATATTCCTGAAAAGGACTATCCTCCTTAAAGGATCTTCCTGAAAAGGACTATCGTCCTTCAAGGATATTCCTGAGAAGGACTTTCGTACTTAAAGGATATTTCCTGATATTCCTAAAAGGACTATCGTCCTTCAAGGATATTCCTGAAAAGGACTATCGTCCTTAAAGGACATTCTTGAAAAGGACTATCGTCCTTAAAGGACATTCCTGAAAAGGAATATCGTCCTTCAAGGATATTCCTGAAAAGGACTACCGTCCTTCAAGGATATTCCTGAAAAGGACTATCGTTCCTCAAGGATATTCCTGAAAAGGACTATAGTTCCTCAAGGATATTCCTGAAAAGGACTATCGTCCTTAAAGGATGTTCTTGAAAAGGACTATCGTCCTTAAAGGACATTCCTGAAAAGGACTATCGTCCTTCAAGGATATTCCTGAAAAGGACTATCGTCCTTCAAGGATATTCCTGAATAGGACTATCGTCCTTAAAGGAAATTCCTGAAAAGGACTTTCGTCCTTCAAGGATATTCCTGAAAAGGACTATCGTCCTTCAAGGACATTCCTGAAAAGGACTATAGTCCTTAAAGGACATCCTGAAAAGTACTATCGTCCTTCAAGGATATTCCTGAAAAGGACTTTCCTCCTTAAAGGATCTTCCTAAAAAGGACTATCGTCCTTAAAGGACATTCCTGAAAAGGACTATCGTCCTTAAAGGATCTTCCTGAAAAGGACTATCGTCCTTCAAGGATATTCCTGAAAAGGACTATCGTCCTTAAAGGATATTTCTGAAAAGGACTATCGTCCTTAAAGGATATTTCTGATATTCCTGAAAAGGACTATCGTCCTTCAAGGATATTCCTGAAAAGGACTATCGTCCTTCAAGGACATTCCTGAAAAGGACTATCGTCCTTAAAGGACATTCCTGAAAAGGACTATCGTTCCTTCAAGGATATTCCTGAAAAGGACTATCGTCCTTCAAGGATATTCCTGAAAAGGACTATCGTTCTTCAAGGATATTCCTGAAAAGGACTATCGTTCCTCAAGGATATTCCTGAAAAGGACTATCGTCCTTAAAAGAAATTCCTGAAAAGGACTTTCGTCCTTCAAGGATATTCCTAAAAAGGACTATCGTCCTTCAAGGACATTCCTGAAAAGGACTATCGTCCTTAAAGGACATCCTGAAAAGTACTATCGTCCTTCAAGTATATTCCTGAAAAGGACTTTCCTCCTTAAAGGATCTTCCTGAAAAGGACTATCGTCCTTAAAGGACATTCCTGAAAAGGACTATCGTCCTTAAAGGATATTCCTGAAAAGGACTTTTGTCCTTAAAGGACATTTCTGAAAAGGACTATCGTCCTTAAAGGACATTCCTGAAAAGGACTTTCGTCCTTAAAGGATATTCCTGAAAAGGACTATTGTTCTTAAAGGATATTCCTGAAAAGGACTATCGTCCTTAAAGGACATTCCTGAAAAGGACTATCGTCCTTAAAGGACATTCCTGAAAAGTACTATCGTCCTTCAAGGATATTCCTGAAAAGGACTATCCTCCTTAAAGGATCTTCCTGAAAAGGACTATCGTCCTTCAAGGATATTCCTGAGAAGGACTTTCGTCCTTAAAGGATATTCCTGATATTCCTAAAAGGACTATCGTCCTTCAAGGATATTCCTGAAAAGGACTATCGTCCTTAAAGGACATTCTTGAAAAGGACTATCGTCCTTAAAGGACATTCCTGAAAAGGAATATCGTCCTTCAAGGATATTCCTGAAAAGGACTATCGTCCTTCAAGGATATTCCTGAAAAGGACTATCGTTCCTCAAGGATATTCCTGAAAAGGACTATCGTTCCTCAAGGATATTCCTGAAAAGGACTATCGTCCTTCAAGGATATGCCTAAAAAGGACTATCGTCCTTAAAGGACATTCCTGAAAAGGACTATCGTCCTTCAAGGATATTCCTGAAAAGGACTATTGTTCTTAAAGGACATTCCTGAAAAGGGACTATCGTCCCTTAAAGGACATCCCTGAAAAGGACTATCGTCTTTTAAGGATATTCCTGAAAAGGACTATCGTCCTTAAAGGACATTCCTGAAAAGGACTATCGTCCTTAAAGGATATTCCTGAAAAGGACTTTTGTCCTTAAAGGACATTCCTGAAAAGGACTTTCGTCCTTAAAGGATATTCCTGAAAAGGACTATTGTTCTTAAAGGACATTCCTGAAAAGGACTATCGTCCTTAAAGGACATTCCTGAAAAGGACTATCGTCTTTTAAGGATATTCCTGAAAAGGACTATCGTCCTTAAAGAATATTCCTGAAAAGGACTTTTGTCCTTAAAGGACATTTCTGAAAAGGACTATCGTCCTTAAAGGACATTCCTGAAAAGGACTTTCCTCCTTAAAGGATCTTCCTGTAAAGGACTATCGTCCCTTAAAGGACATTTCTGAAAAGGACTATCGTCCTTAAAGGATATTCCTGAAAAGGACTTTTGTCCTTAAAGGAATTTCTGAAAAGGACTATCGTCCTTAAAGGACATTCCTGAAAAGGACTTTCGTCCTTAAAGGATATTCCTGAAAAGGACTAAGGACTATTGTTCTTAAAGGACATTCCTGAAAAGGACTATCGTCCTTAAAGGAAATTCCTGAAAAGGACTTTCGTCCTTCAAGGATATTCCTGAAAAGGACTATCGTCCTTAAAGGACATTACTGAAAAGTACTATCGTCCTTCAAGGATATTCCTGAAAAGGACTTTCCTCCTCAAAGGATCTTCCTGAAAAGGACTATCGTCCTTAAAGGATATTCCTGAAAAGGACTATCGTCCTTCAAGGATATGCCTAAAAAGGACTATCGTCCTTAAAGGATATTCCTGAAAAGGACTTTCATCATTCAAGGATATTCCTGAAAAGGACTTTCGTCCTTAAAGGACATTCCTGAAAAAGGACTATCGTCCTTAAAGGATATTCCTGAAAAGTACAATCGTCCTTAAAAGACATTCCTGAAAAGGACTATCGTCCTTAAAGGACATTTCTAAAATGGACTATCGTCCTTAAAGGACATTTCTGAAAAGGACTATCGTCCTCAAAGGACATTCCTGAAAAGGACTATCGTCCATAAAGGATATTCCTGAAAAGGACTTTTGTCCTTTAAGGACATTTCTGAAAAGGACTTTTGTCCTTAAAGGACATTTCTGAAAAGGACTATCGTCCTTAAAGGACATTCCTGAAAAGGACTATCGTCTTTTAAGGATATTCCTGAAAAGGACTATCGTCCTTAAAGGACATTCCTGAAAAGGACTATGGTCTTTTAAGGATATTCCTGAAAAGGACTATCGTCCTTAAAGGACATTCCTGAAAAGGACTATTGTCTTTTAAGGATATTCCTGAAAAGGACTATCGTCCTTAAAGGACATTCCTGAAAAGGACTTTCGTCCTTTAAGGATGTTCCTGAAAAGGACTATCGTCCTTAAAGGACATCCCTGAAAATGACTATCGTCTTTTAAGGATATTCCTGAAAAGGACTATCGTCCTTAAAGGACATTCCTGAAAAGGACTATCGTCCTTAAAGGATATTCCTGAAAAGGACTTTTGTCCTTAAAGGACATTCCTGAAAAGGACTTTCGTCCTTAAAGGATATTCCTGAAAAGGACTATCGTCTTTTAAGGATATTCCTGAAAAGGACTATCGTCCTTCAAGGATATTCCTGAAAAGGACTATAGTCCCTAAAGGACATTCCTGAAAAGGGCTATCGTCCTTAAAGGAAATTCCTGAAAAAGACTTTCGTCCTTCAAGGATATTCCTGAAAAGGACTATCGTCCTTCAAGGACATTCCTGAAAAGGACTATCGTCCTTCAAGGACATTCCTGAAAAGGACTATCGTCCTTAAAGGACATCCTGAAAAGTACTATCGTCCTTCAAGTATATTCCTGAAAAGGACTTTCCTCCTTAAAGGATCTTCCTGAAAAGGACTATCGTCCTTAAAGGACATTCCTGAAAAGGACTATCGTCCTTAAAGGATATTCCTGAAAAGGACTTTTGTACTTAAAAGGACATTTCTGAAAAAGACTATCGTCCCTTAAAGGACATTCCTGAAAAGGACTTTCGTCCTTAAAGGATATTCCTGAAAAGGACTATCGTCCTTTAAAGGACATTCCTGAAAAGGACTATCGTCCTTAAAAGGACATTCCTGAAAAGTACTATCGTCCTTCAAGGATATTCCTGAAAAGGACTATCCTCCTTAAAGGATCTTCCTGAAAAGGACTATCGTCCTTCAAGGATATTCCTGAGAAGGACCTTTCGTACTTAAAGGATATTCCTGATATTCCTAAAAGGACTATCGTCCTTCAAGGATATTCCTGAAAAGGACTATCGTCCTTAAAGGACATTCTTGAAAAGGACTAATCGTCCTTAAAGGACATTCCTGAAAAGGAATATCGTCCTTCAAGGATATTCCTGAAAAGGACTTACCGTCCTTCAAGGATATTCCTGAAAAGGACTATCGTTCCTCAAGGAATATTCCTGAAAAGGACTATAGTTCCTCAAGGATATTCCTGAAAAGGACTATCGTCCTTAAAGGATGTTCTTGAAAAGGACTATCGTCCTTAAAGGACATTCCTGAAAAGGACTATCGTCCTTCAAGGATATTCCTGAAATGGACTATCGTCCCTTCAAGGATATTCCTGAATAGGACTATCGTCCTTAAAGGAAATTCCTAAAAAGGACTTTCGTCCTTCAAGGATATTCCTGAAAAGGACTATCGTCCTTCAAGGACATTCCTGAAAAGGACTATAGTCCTTAAAGGACATCCTGAAATGTACTATCGTCCTTCAAGGATATTCCTGAAAAGGACTTTCCTCCTTAAAGGATCTTCCTAAAAAGGACTATCGTCCTTAAAGGACATTCCTGAAAAGGACTATCGTCCTTAAAGGATCTTCCTGAAAAGGACTATCGTCCCTTCAAGGATATTCCTGAAAAGGACTATCGTCCTTAAAGGATATTTCTGAAAAGGGACTATCGTCCTTAAAGGATATTCCTGATATTCCTGAAAAGGACTATCGTCCTTCAAGGATATTCCTGAAAAGGACTATCGTCCTTCAAGGACATTCCTGAAAAGGACTATCGTCCTTAAAGGACATTCCTGAAAAGGACTATCGTCCTTCAAGGATATTCCTGAAAAGGACTATCGTCCTTCAAGGATATTCCTGAAAAGGACTATCGTTCTTCAAGGATATTCCTGAAAAGGACTATCGTTCCTCAAGGATATTCCTGAAAAAGGACTATCGTCCTTAAAAGAAAATTCCTGAAAAGGACTTTCGTCCTTCAAGGATATTCCTAAAAAGGACTATCGTCCTTCAAGGACATTCCTGAAAAGGACTATCGTCCTTAAAGGACATCCTGAAAAGTACTATCGTCCTTCAAGTATATTCCTAAAAAGGACTTTCCTCCTTAAAGGATCTTCCTGAAAAGGACTATCGTCCTTAAAGGACATTCCTGAAAAGGACTATCGTCCTTAAAGGATATTCCTGAAAAGGACTTTTGTCCTTAAAGGGACATTTCTGAAAAGGACTATCGTCCTTAAAGGACATTCCTGAGAAAAGGGACTTTCGTCCTTAAAGGATATTCCTGAAAAGGACTATTGTTCTTAAAGGATATTCCTGAAAAGGACTATCGTCCTTAAAGGACATTCCTGAAAAGGACTATCGTCCTTAAAGGACATTCCTGAAAAGTACTATCGTCCTTCAAGGATATTCCTGAAAAGGACTATCCTCCTTAAAGGATCTTCCTGAAAAGGACTATCGTCCTTCAAGGATATTCCTGAGAAGGACTTTCGTCCTTAAAGGATATTCCTGATATTCCTAAAAGGACTATCGTCCTTCAAGGATATTCCTGAAAAGGACTATCGTCCTTAAAGGACATTCTTGAAAAGGACTATCGTCCTTAAAGGACATTCCTGAAAAGGAATATCGTCCTTCAAGGATATTCCTGAAAAGGACTATCGTCCTTCAAGGATATTCCTGAAAAAGGACTATCGTTCCTCAAGGATATTCCTGAAAAGGACTATCGTTCCTCAAGGATATTCCTGAAAAGGACTATCGTCCTTCAAGGATATGCCTAAAAAGGACTATCGTCCTTAAAGGACATTCCTGAAAAGGACTATCGTCCTTCAAGGATATTCCTGAAAAGGACTATTGTTCTTAAAGGACATTCCTGAAAAGGACTATCGTCCTTAAAGGACATCCCTGAAAAGGACTATCGTCTTTTAAGGATATTCCTGAAAAGGACTATCGTCCTTAAAGGACATTCCTGAAAAGGACTATCGTCCTTAAAGGATATTCCTGAAAAGGACTTTTGTCCTTAAAGGATATTCCTGAAAAGGACTATCGTCCTTAAAGGATATTCCTGAAAAGGACTATTGTTCTTAAAGGACATTCCTGAAAAGGACTATCGTCCTTAAAGGACATTCCTGAAAAGGACTATCGTCTTTTAAGGATATTCCTGAAAAGGACTATCGTCCTTAAAGAATATTCCTGAAAAGGACTTTTGTCCTTAAAGGACATTTCTGAAAAGGACTATCGTCCTTAAAGGACATTCCTGAAAAGGACTTTCCTCCTTAAAGGATCTTCCTGTAAAGGACTATCGTCCTTAAAGGACATTTCTGAAAAGGACTATCGTCCTTAAAGGATATTCCTGAAAAGGACTTTTGTCCTTAAAGGACATTTCTGAAAAGGACTATCGTCCTTAAAGGACATTCCTGAAAAGGACTTTCGTCCTTAAAGGATATTCCTGAAAAGGACTAAGGACTATTGTTCTTAAAGGACATTCCTGAAAAGGACTATCGTCCTTAAAGGAAATTCCTGAAAAGGACTTTCGTCCTTCAAGGATATTCCTGAAAAGGACTATCGTCCTTAAAGGACATTACTGAAAAGTACTATCGTCCTTCAAGGATATTCCTGAAAAGGACTTTCCTCCTCAAAGGATCTTCCTGAAAAGGACTATCGTCCTTAAAGGATATTCCTGAAAAGGACTATCGTCCTTCAAGGATATGCCTAAAAAGGACTATCGTCCTTAAAGGATATTCCTGAAAAGGACTTTCATCATTCAAGGATATTCCTGAAAAGGACTTTCGTCCTTAAAGGACATTCCTGAAAAGGACTATCGTCCTTAAAGGATATTCCTGAAAAGTACAATCGTCCTTAAAAGACATTCCTGAAAAGGACTATCGTCCTTAAAGGACATTTCTAAAATGGACTATCGTCCTTAAAGGACATTTCTGAAAAGGACTATCGTCCTTAAAGGACATTTCTGAAAAGGACTATCGTCCATAAAGGATATTCCTGAAAAGGACTTTTGTCCTTAAAGGACATTTCTGAAAAGGACTTTTGTCCTTAAAGGACATTTCTGAAAAGGACTATCGTCCTTAAAGGACATTCCTGAAAAGGACTATCGTCTTTTAAGGATATTCCTGAAAAGGACTATCGTCCTTAAAGGACATTCCTGAAAAGGACTATGGTCTTTTAAGGATATTCCTGAAAAGGACTATCGTCCTTAAAGGACATTCCTGAAAAGGACTATTGTCTTTTAAGGATATTCCTGAAAAGGACTATCGTCCTTAAAGGACATTCCTGAAAAGGACTTTCGTCCTTTAAGGATGTTCCTGAAAAGGACTATCGTCCTTAAAGGACATCCCTGAAAAGGACTATCGTCTTTTAAGGATATTCCTGAAAAGGACTATCGTCCTTAAAGGACATTCCTGAAAAGGACTATCGTCCTTAAAGGATATTCCTGAAAAGGACTTTTGTCCTTAAAGGACATTCCTGAAAAGGACTTTCGTCCTTAAAGGATATTCCTGAAAAGGACTATCGTCCTTAAAGGACATTCCTGAAAAGTACTATTGTCCTTCAAGGATATTCCTGAAAAGGACTATCGTCCTTAAAGAATATTCCTGAAAAGGACTTTTGTCCTTAAAGGACATTTCTGAAAAGGACTATCGTCCTTAAAGGACATTCCTGAAAAGGACTATCGTCCTTCAAGGATATTCCTGAAAAGGACTATTGTTCTTAAAGGACATTCCTGAAAAGGAATATCGTCCTTAAAGGAAATTCCTAAGAAGGACTTTCGTCCTTCAAGGATATTCCTGAAAAGGACTATCGTCCTTAAAGGACATTCCTGAAAAGTACTATTGTCCTTCAAGGATATTCCTGAAAAGGACTATCGTCCTTCAAGGATATTCCTGAAAAGGACTATCGTCCTTAAAGGACATTCCTGAAAAGGACTATCGTCCTTAAAGGACATTCCTGAAAAGTACTATCGTCCTTCAAGGATATTCCTGAAAAGGACTTTCCTCCTTAAAGGATCTTCCTGAAAAGGACTATCATCCTTAAAGGATATTCCTGATAATCCTGAAAAGGACTATCGTCCTTAAAGGACATTCCTGAAAAGGACTATCGTCCTTAAAGGACATTCCTGAAAAGGACTATCGTCCTTCAAGGATATTCCTGAAAAGGACTATCGTCCTTCAAGGATATTCCTGAAAAGGACTATTGTTCTTAAAGGACATTCCTGAAAAGGACTATCGTTCCTCAAGGATATTCCTGAAAAGGACTATCGTTCCTCAAGGATATTCCTGAAAAGGACTATCGTCCTTAAAGGATGTTCTCGAAAAGGACTATCGTCCTTAAAGGACATTCCTGAAAAGGACTATCGTCCTTCAAGGATATTCCTGAAAAGGACTATCGTCCCTAAAGGACATTCCTGAAAAGGGCTATCGTCCTTAAAGGAAATTCCTGAAAAAGACTTTCGTCCTTCAAGGTTATTCCTGAAAAGGACTATCGTCCTTCAAGGACATTCCTGAAAAGGACTATCGTCCTTCAAGGACATTCCTGAAAAGGACTATCGTCCTTAAAGGACATCCTGAAAAGTACTATCGTCCTTCAAGTATATTCCTGAAAAGGACTTTCCTCCTTAAAGGATCTTCCTGAAAAGGACTATCGTCCTTAAAGGACATTCCTGAAAAGGACTATCGTCCTTAAAGGATATTCCTGAAAAGGACTTTTGTACTTAAAGGACATTTCTGAAAAAGACTATCGTCCTTAAAGGACATTCCTGAAAAGGACTTTCGTCCTTAAAGGATATTCCTGAAAAGGACTATCGTCCTTAAAGGACATTCCTGAAAAGGACTATCGTCCTTAAAGGACATTCCTGAAAAGTACTATCGTCCTTCAAGGATATTCCTGAAAAGGACTATCCTCCTTAAAGGATCTTCCTGAAAAGGACTATCGTCCTTCAAGGATATTCCTGAGAAGGACTTTCGTACTTAAAAGGATATTCCTGATATTCCTAAAAGGACTATCGTCCTTCAAGGATATTCCTGAAAAGGACTATCGTCCTTAAAGGACATTCTTGAAAAGGACTATCGTCCTTAAAGGACATTCCTGAAAAGGACTTTCGTCCTTTAAGGATGTTCCTGAAAAGGACTATCGTCCTTAAAGGACATCCCTGAAAAGGACTATCGTCTTTTAAGGATATTCCTGAAAAGGACTATCGTCCTTAAAGGACATTCCTGAAAAGGACTATCGTCCTTAAAGGATATTCCTGAAAAGGACTTTTGTCCTTAAAGGACATTCCTGAAAAGGACTTTCGTCCTTAAAGGATATTCCTGAAAAGGACTATCGTCCTTAAAGGACATTCCTGAAAAGTACTATTGTCCTTCAAGGATATTCCTGAAAAGGACTATCGTCCTTAAAGAATATTCCTGAAAAGGACTTTTGTCCTTAAAGGACATTTCTGAAAAGGACTATCGTCCTTAAAGGACATTCCTGAAAAGGACTATCGTCCTTCAAGGATATTCCTGAAAAGGACTATTGTTCTTAAAGGACATTCCTGAAAAGGAATATCGTCCTTAAAGGAAATTCCTAAAAAGGACTTTCGTCCTTCAAGGATATTCCTGAAAAGGACTATCGTCCTTAAAGGACATTCCTGAAAAGTACTATTGTCCTTCAAGGATATTCCTGAAAAGGACTATCGTCCTTCAAGGATATTCCTGAAAAGGACTATCGTCCTTAAAGGACATTCCTGAAAAGGACTATCGTCCTTAAAGGACATTCCTGAAAAGTACTATCGTCCTTCAAGGATATTCCTGAAAAGGACTTTCCTCCTTAAAGGATCTTCCTGAAAAGGACTATCATCCTTAAAGGATATTCCTGATAATCCTGAAAAGGACTATCGTCCTTCAAGGATATTCCTGAAAAGGACTATCGTCCTTAAAGGACATTCCTGAAAAGGACTATCGTCCTTAAAGGACATTCCTGAAAAGGACTATCGTCCTTCAAGGATATTCCTGAAAAGGACTATCGTCCTTCAAGGATATTCCTGAAAAGGACTATTGTTCTTAAAGGACATTCCTGAAAAGGACTATCGTTCCTCAAGGATATTCCTGAAAAGGACTATCGTTCCTCAAGGATATTCCTGAAAAGGACTATCGTCCTTAAAGGATGTTCTCGAAAAGGACTATCGTCCTTAAAGGACATTCCTGAAAAGGACTATCGTCCTTCAAGGATATTCCTGAAAAGGACTATCGTCCCTAAAGGACATTCCTGAAAAGGGCTATCGTCCTTAAAGGAAATTCCTGAAAAAGACTTTCGTCCTTCAAGGATATTCCTGAAAAGGACTATCGTCCTTCAAGGACATTCCTGAAAAGGACTATCGTCCTTCAAGGACATTCCTGAAAAGGACTATCGTCCTTAAAGGACATCCTGAAAAGTACTATCGTCCTTCAAGTATATTCCTGAAAAGGACTTTCCTCCTTAAAGGATCTTCCTGAAAAGGACTATCGTCCTTAAAGGACATTTCTGAAAAGGACTATCGTCCTTAAAGGATATTCCTGAAAAGGACTTTTGTACTTAAAGGACATTTCTGAAAAAGACTATCGTCCTTAAAGGACATTCCTGAAAAGGACTTTCGTCCTTAAAGGATATTCCTGAAAAGGACTATCGTCCTTAAAGGACATTCCTGAAAAGGACTATCGTCCTTAAAGGACATTCCTGAAAAGTACTATCGTCCTTCAAGGATATTCCTGAAAAGGACTATCCTCCTTAAAGGATCTTCCTGAAAAGGACTATCGTCCTTCAAGGATATTCCTGAGAAGGACTTTCGTACTTAAAGGATATTCCTGATATTCCTAAAAGGACTATCGTCCTTCAAGGATATTCCTGAAAAGGACTATCGTCCTTAAAGGACATTCTTGAAAAGGACTATCGTCCTTAAAGGACATTCCTGAAAAGGAATATCGTCCTTCAAGGATATTCCTGAAAAGGACTATCGTCCTTCAAGGATATTCCTGAAAAGGACTATCGTTCCTCAAGGATATTCCTGAAAAGGACTATCGTTCCTCAAGGATATTCCTGAAAAGGACTATCGTCCTTAAAGGATGTTCTTGAAAAGGACTATCGTCCTTAAAGGACATTCCTGAAAAGGACTATCGTCCTTCAAGGATATTCCTGAAAAGGACTATCGTCCTTCAAGGATATTCCTGAATAGGACTATCGTCCTTAAAGGAAATTCCTGAAAAGGACTTTCGTCCTTCAAGGATATTCCTGAAAAGGACTATCGTCCTTCAAGGACATTCCTGAAAAGGACTATCGTCCTTAAAGGACATCCTGAAAAGTACTATCGTCCTTCAAGGATATTCCTGAAAAGGACTTTCCTCCTTAAAGGATCTTCCTAAAAAGGACTATCGTCCTTAAAGGACATTCCTGAAAAGGACTATCGTCCTTAAAGGATCTTCCTGAAAAGGACTATCGTCCTTCAAGGATATTCCTGAAAAGGACTATCGTCCTTAAAGGATATTTCTGAAAAGGACTATCGTCCTTAAAGGATATTCCTGATATTCCTGAAAAGGACTATCGTCCTTCAAGGATATTCCTGAAAAGGACTATCGTCCTTCAAGGACGTTCCTGAAAAGGACTATCGTCCTTAAAGGACATTCCTGAAAAGGACTATCGTCCTTCAAGGATATTCCTGAAAAGGACTATCGTCCTTCAAGGATATTCCTGAAAAGGACTATCGTTCTTCAAGGATATTCCTGAAAAGGACTATCGTTCCTCAAGGATATTCCTGAAAAGGACTATCGTCCTTAAAGGATGTTCTTGAAAAGGACTATCGTCCTTAAAGGATATTCCTGAAAAGGACTTTTGTCCTTCAAGGATATTCCTGAAAAGGACTATCGTCCTTCAAGGATATTCCTGAAAAGGACTATCGTCCTTAAAGGATGTTCTTGAAAAGGACTATCGTCCTTTAAGGATATTCCTGAAAAGGACTTTCGTCCTTCAAGGATATTCCTGAAAAGGACTATCGTCCTTAAAGGAAATTCCTGAAAAGGATTTTCGTCCTTCAAGGATATTCCTGATATTCCTGAAAAGGACTATCGTCCTTCAAGGATATTCCTGAAAAGGACTATCGTCCTTAAAGGACATTCCTGAAAAGGGCTATCGTCCTTAAAGGACATTTCTGAAAAGGACTATCGTCCTTCAAGGATATTCCTGAAAAGGACTATCGTCCTTAAAGGAAATTCCTGAAAAGGACTTTCGTCCTTCAATGATATTCCTGAAAAGGACTATCGTCCTTCAAGGACATTCCTGAAAAGGACTATTGTTCTTAAAGGACATTCCTGAAAAGGACTATCGTCCTTTAAGGATATTCCTGAAAAGGACTATCGTCCTTCAAGGATATTGATGAAAAGGACCATCGTCCTTCAAGGATATTCCTGAAAAGGAC
The DNA here is from genome assembly GCA_030578115.1 of Leucoptera coffeella. Taxonomy (NCBI): domain Eukaryota; kingdom Metazoa; phylum Arthropoda; class Insecta; order Lepidoptera; family Lyonetiidae; genus Leucoptera; species Leucoptera coffeella. The sequence continues at coordinate 25,035 of JAMBLF010000222.1, forward strand.
TTTCCTCCTTAAAGGATCTTCCTGAAAAGGACTATCGTCCTTAAAGGATATTCCTGAAAAGGACTTTTGTCCTTAAAGGACATTCCTGAAAAGGACTTTTGTCCTTAAAGGACATTCCTGAAAAGGACTTTCGTCCTTAAAGGACATTCCTGAAAAGGAATATCGTCCTTAAAGGAAATTCCTGAAAAGGACTTTCGTCCTTCAAGGATATTCCTGAAAAGGACTATCGTCCTTAAAGGACATTCCTGAAAAGTACTATTGTCCTTCAAGCATATTCCTGAAAAGGACTATCGTCCTTCAAGGATATTCCTGAAAAGGACTATCGTCCTTAAAGGACATTCCTGAAAAGGACTATCGTCCTTAAAGGACATTCCTGAAAAGTACTATCGTCCTTCAAGGATATTCCTGAAAAGGACTTTCCTCCTTAAAGGATCTTCCTGAAAAGGACTATCATCCTTAAAGGATATTCCTGATAATCCTGAAAAGGACTATCGTCCTTCAAGGACATTCCTGAAAAGGACTATCGTCCTTAAAGGACATTCCTGAAAAGTACTATCGTCCTTCAAGGATATTCCTGAAAAGGACTATCGTCCTTCAAGGATATTCCTGAAAAGGACTATTTTTCTTAAAGGACATTCCTGAAAAGGACTATCGTCCTTCAAGGATATTCCTGAAAAGGACTATCGTCCTTCAAGGATATTCCTGAAAAGGACTTTCGTCCTTCAAGGATATTCCTGAAAAGGACTATCGTCCTTCAAGGACATTCCTGAAAAGGACTATCGTCCTTAAAGGACATCCTGAAAAGTACTATCGTCCTTCAAGGATATTCCTGAAAAGGACTTTCCTCCTTAAAGGATCTTCCTAAAAAGGACTATCGTCCTTAAAGGACATTCCTGAAAAGGACTATCGTCCTTAAAGGATCTTCCTGAAAAGGACTATCGTCCTTCAAGGATATTCCTGAAAAGGACTATCGTCCTTAAAGGATATTTCTGAAAAGGACTATCGTCCTTAAAGGATATTCCTGATATTCCTGAAAAGGACTATCGTCCTTCAAGGATATTCCTGAAAAGGACTATCGTCCTTCAAGGACATTCCTGAAAAGGACTATCGTCCTTAAAGGACATTCCTGAAAAGGACTATCGTCCTTCAAGGATATTCCTGAAAAGGACTATCGTCCTTCAAGGATATTCCTGAAAAGGACTATCGTTCTTCAAGGATATTCCTGAAAAGGACTATCGTTCCTCAAGGATATTCCTGAAAAGGACAATCGTCCTTAAAGGATGTTCTTGAAAAGGACTATCGTCCTTAAAGGATATTCCTGAAAAGGACTTTTGTCCTTCAAGGATATTCCTGAAAAGGACTATCGTCCTTCAAGGATATTCCTGAAAAGGACTATCGTCCTTAAAGGATGTTCTGGAAAAGGACTATCGTCCTTTAAGGATATTCCTGAAATGGACTTTCGTCCTTCAAGGATATTCCTGAAAAGGACTATCGTCCTTTAAGGATATTCCTGAAAAGGACTTTCGTCCTTCAAGGATATTCCTGAAAAGGACTATCGTCCTTAAAGGACATTCCTGAAAAGTACTATTGTCCTTCAAGCATATTCCTGAAAAGGACTATCGTCCTTCAAGGATATTCCTGAAAAGGACTATCGTCCTTAAAGGACATTCCTGAAAAGGACTATCGTCCTTAAAGGACATTCCTGAAAAGTACTATCGTCCTTCAAGGATATTCCTGAAAAGGACTTTCCTCCTTAAAGGATCTTCCTGAAAAGGACTATCATCCTTAAAGGATATTCCTGATAATCCTGAAAAGGACTATCGTCCTTCAAGGACATTCCTGAAAAGGACTATCGTCCTTAAAGGACATTCCTGAAAAGTACTATCGTCCTTCAAGGATATTCCTGAAAAGGACTATCGTCCTTCAAGGATATTCCTGAAAAGGACTATTTTTCTTAAAGGACATTCCTGAAAAGGACTATCGTCCTTAAAGGACATTCCTGAAAAGGACTATCGTCTTTTAAGGATATTCCTGAAAAGGACTATCGTTCCTCAAGGATATTCCTGAAAAGGACTATCGTTCCTCAAGGATATTCCTGAAAAGGACTATCGTCCTTAAAGGACATTCCTGAAAAGGGCTATCGTCCTTAAAGGAAATTCCTGAAAAGGACTTTCGTCCTTCAAGGATATTCCTGAAAAGGACTATCGTCCTTCAAGTATATTCCTGAAAAGGACTTTCCTCCTTAAAGGATCTTCCTGAAAAGGACTATCGTCCTTAAAGGACATTCCTGAAAAGGACTATCGTCCTTAAAGGATATTCCTGAAAAGGACTTTTGTCCTTAAAGGACATTTCTGAAAAGCACTATCGTCCTTAAAGGACATTCCTGAAAAGGACTTTCGTCCTTAAAGGATATTCCTGAAAAGGACTATTGTTCTTAAAGGATATTCCTGAAAAGGACTATCGTCCTTAAAGGACATTCCTGAAAAGGACTATCGTCCTTAAAGGACATTCCTGAAAAGTACTATCGTCCTTCAAGGATATTCCTGAAAAGGACTATCCTCCTTAAAGGATCTTCCTGAAAAGGACTATCGTCCTTCAATGATATTCCTGAGAAGGACTTTCGTCCTTAAAGGATATTCCTGATATTCCTAAACGGACTATCGTCCTTCGAAGATATTCCTGAAAAGGACTATCGTCCTTAAAGGACATTCTTGAAAAGGACTATCGTCCTTAAAGGACATTCCTGAAAAGGAATATCGTCCTTCAAGGATATTCCTGAAAAGGACTATCGTCCTTCAAGGATATTCCTGAAAAGGACTATCGCTCCTCAAGGATATTCCTGAAAAGGACTATCGTTCCTCAAGGATATTCCTGAAAAGGACTATCGTCCTTCAAGGATATGCCTAAAAAGGACTATCGTCCTTAAAGGACATTCCTGAAAAGGACTATCGTCCTTCAAGGATATTCCTGAAAAGGACTATTGTTCTTAAAGGACATTCCTGAAAAGGACTATCGTCCTTAAAGGACATCCCTGAAAAGGACTATCGTCTTTTAAGGATATTCCTGAAAAGGACTATCGTCCTTAAAGGACATTCCTGAAAAGGACTATCGTCCTTAAAGGATATTCCTGAAAAGGACTTTTGTCCTTAAAGGACATTCCTGAAAAGGACTTTCGTCCTTAAAGGATATTCCTGAAAAGGACTATTGTTCTTAAAGGACATTCCTGAAAAGGACTATCGTCCTTAAAGGACATTCCTGAAAAGGACTATCGTCCTTAAAGGACATTCCTGAAAAGTACTATCGTCCTTCAAGGATATTCCTGAAAAGGACTATCCTCCTTAAAGGATCTTCCTGAAAAGGACTATCGTCCTTCAAGGATATTCCTGAGAAGGACTTTCGTACTTAAAGGATATTCCTGATATTCCTAAAAGGACTATCGTCCTTCAAGGATATTCCTGAAAAGGACTATCGTCCTTAAAGGACATTCTTGAAATGGACTATCGTCCTTAAAGGACATTCCTGAAAAGGAATATCGTCCTTCAAGGATATTCCTGAAAAGGACTATCGTCCTTCAAGGATATTCCTGAAAAGGACTATCGTTCCTCAAGGATATTCCTGAAAAGGACTATAGTTCCTCAAGGATATTCCTGAAAAGGACTATCGTCCTTAAAGGATGTTCTTGAAAAGGACTATCGTCCTTAAAGGACATTCCTGAAAAGGACTATCGTCCTTCAAGGATATTCCTGAAAAGGACTATCGTCCTTCAAGGATATTCCTGAATAGGACTATCGTCCTTAAAGGAAATTCCTGAAAAGGACTTTCGTCCTTCAAGGATATTCCTGAAAAGGACTATCGTCCTTCAAGGACATTCCTGAAAAGGACTATCGTCCTTAAAGGACATCCTGAAAAGTACTATCGTCCTTCAAGGATATTCCTGAAAAGGACTTTCCTCCTTAAAGGATCTTCCTAAAAAGGACTATCGTCCTTAAAGGACATTCCTGAAAAGGACTATCGTCCTTAAAGGATCTTCCTGAAAAGGACTATCGTCCTTCAAGGATATTCCTGAAAAGGACTATCGTCCTTAAAGGATATTTCTGAAAAGGACTATCGTCCTTAAAGGATATTCCTGATATTCCTGAAAAGGACTATCGTCCTTCAAGGATATTCCTGAAAAGGACTATCGTCCTTCAAGAACATTCCTGAAAAGGACTATCGTCCTTAAAGGACATTCCTGAAAAGGACTATCGTCCTTCAAGGATATTCCTGAAAAGGACTATCGTCCTTCAAGGATATTCCTGAAAAGGACTATCGTTCTTCAAGGATATTCCTGAAAAGGACTATCGTTCCTCAAGGATATTCCTGAAAAGGACTATCGTCCTTAAAGGATCTTCCTGAAAAGGACTATCGTCCTTCAAGGATATTCCTGAAAAGGACTATCGTCCTTCAAGGATATTCCTGAAAAGGACTATCGTCCTTTAAGGATATTCCTGAAAAGGACTTTCGTCCTTCAAGGATATTCCTGATATTCCTGAAAAGGACTATCGTCCTTCAAGGATATTCCTGAAAAGGACTATCGTCCTTAAAGGACATTCCTGAAAAGGGCTATCGTCCTTAAAGGACATTTCTGAAAAGGACTATCGTCCTTCAAGGATATTCCTGAAAAGGACTATCGTCCTTAAAGGAAATTCCTGAAAAGGACTTTCGTCCTTCAATGATATTCCTGAAAAGGACTATCGTCCTTCAAGGACATTCCTGAAAAGGACTATTGTTCTTAAAGGACATTCCTGAAAAGGACTATCGTCCTTTAAGGATATTCCTGAAAAGGACTATCGTCCTTCAAGGATATTGATGAAAAGGACCATCGTCCTTCAAGGATATTCCTGAAAAGGACTATCGTCCTTAAAGGACATTCCTGAAAAGGACTATCGTCCTTCAAGGATATGCCTAAAAAGGACTATCGTCCTTAAAGGACATTCCTGAAAAGGACTATCGTCCTTCAAGGATATTCCTGAAAAGGACTATTGTTCTTAAAGGACATTCCTGAAAAGGACTATCGTCCTTAAAGGACATCCCTGAAAAGGACTATCGTCTTTTAAGGATATTCCTGAAAAGGACTATCGTCCTTAAAGGACATTCCTGAAAAGGACTATCGTCCTTAAAGGATATTCCTGAAAAGGACTTTTGTCCTTAAAGGACATTCCTGAAAAGGACTTTCGTCCTTAAAGGATATTCCTGAAAAGGACTATTGTTCTTAAAGGACATTCCTGAAAAGGACTATCGTCCTTAAAGGACATTCCTGAAAAGGACTATCGTCCTTAAAGGACATTCCTGAAAAGTACTATCGTCCTTCAAGGATATTCCTGAAAAGGACTATCCTCCTTAAAGGATCTTCCTGAAAAGGACTATCGTCCTTCAAGGATATTCCTGAGAAGGACTTTCGTACTTAAAGGATATTCCTGATATTCCTAAAAGGACTATCGTCCTTCAAGGATATTCCTGAAAAGGACTATCGTCCTTAAAGGACATTCTTGAAATGGACTATCGTCCTTAAAGGACATTCCTGAAAAGGAATATCGTCCTTCAAGGATATTCCTGAAAAGGACTATCGTCCTTCAAGGATATTCCTGAAAAGGACTATCGTTCCTCAAGGATATTCCTGAAAAGGACTTTCGTTCCTCAAGGATATTCCTGAAAAGGACTATCGTCCTTAAAGGATGTTCTTGAAAAGGACTATCGTCCTTAAAGGACATTCCTGAAAAGGACTATCGTCCTTCAAGGATATTCCTGAAAAGGACTATCGTCCTTCAAGGATATTCCTGAATAGGACTATCGTCCTTAAAGGAAATTCCTGAAAAGGACTTTCGTCCTTCAAGGATATTCCTGAAAAGGACTATCGTCCTTCAAGGACATTCCTGAAAAGGACTATCGTCCTTAAAGGACATCCTGAAAAGTACTATCGTCCTTCAAGGATATTCCTGAAAAGGACTTTCCTCCTTAAAGGATCTTCCTAAAAAGGACTATCGTCCTTAAAGGACATTCCTGAAAAGGACTATCGTCCTTAAAGGATCTTCCTGAAAAGGACTATCGTCCTTCAAGGATATTCCTGAAAAGGACAATCGTCCTTAAAGGATATTTCTGAAAAGGACTATCGTCCTTAAAGGATATTCCTGATATTCCTGAAAAGGACTATCGTCCTTCAAGGATATTCCTGAAAAGGACTATCGTCCTTCAAGGACATTCCTGAAAAGGACTATCGTCCTTAAAGGACATTCCTGAAAAGGACTATCGTCCTTCAAGGATATTCCTGAAAAGGACTATCGTCCTTCAAGGATATTCCTGAAAAGGACTATCGTTCTTCAAGGATATTCCTGAAAAGGACTATCGTTCCTCAAGGATATTCCTGAAAAGGACTATCGTCCTTAAAGGATGTTCTTGAAAAGGACTATCGTCCTTAAAGGATATTCCTGAAAAGGACTTTCGTCCTTCAAGGATATTCCTGAAAAGGACTATCGTCCTTCAAGGATATTCCTGAAAAGGACTATCGTCCTTAAAGGATGTTCTTGAAAAGGACTATCGTCCTTTAAGGATATTCCTGAAATGGACTTTCGTCCTTCAAGGATATTCCTGAAAAGGACTATCGTCCTTTAAGGATATTCCTGAAAAGGACTTTCGTCCTTCAAGGATATTCCTGATATTCCTGAAAAGGACTATCGTCCTTCAAGGATATTCCTGAAAAGGACTATCGTCCTTAAAGGACATTCCTGAAAAGGGCTATCGTCCTTAAAGGACATTTCTGAAAAGGACTATCGTCCTTCAAGGATATTCCTGAAAAGGACTATCGTCCTTAAAGGAAATTCCTGAAAAGGACTTTCGTCCTTCAATGATATTCCTGAAAAGGACTATCGTCCTTCAAGGACATTCCTGAAAAGGACTATTGTTCTTAAAGGACATTCCTGAAAAGGACTATCGTCCTTTAAGGATATTCCTGAAAAGGACTATCGTCCTTCAAGGATATTGATGAAAAGGACCATCGTCCTTCAAGGATATTCCTGAAAAGGACTTTCCTCCTTAAAGGATCTTCCTGAAAAGGACTATCGTCCTTAAAGGATATTCCTGAAAAGGACTTTTGTCCTTAAAGGACATTCCTGAAAAGGACTTTTGTCCTTAAAGGACATTCCTGAAAAGGACTTTCGTCCTAAAGGACATTCCTGAAAAGGAATATCGTCCTTAAAGGAAATTCCTGAAAAGGACTTTCGTCCTTCAAGGATATTCCTGAAAAGGACTATCGTCCTTAAAGGACATTCCTGAAAAGTACTATTGTCCTTCAAGCATATTCCTGAAAAGGACTATCGTCCTTCAAGGATATTCCTGAAAAGGACTATCGTCCTTAAAGGACATTCCTGAAAAGGACTATCGTCCTTAAAGGACATTCCTGAAAAGTACTATCGTCCTTTAAGGATATTCCTGAAAAGGACTTTCCTCCTTAAAGGATCTTCCTGAAAAGGACTATCATCCTTAAAGGATATTCCTGATAATCCTGAAAAGGACTATCGTCCTTCAAGGACATTCCTGAAAAGGACTATCGTCCTTAAAGGACATTCCTGAAAAGTACTATCGTCCTTCAAGGATATTCCTGAAAAGGACTATCGTCCTTCAAGGATATTCCTGAAAAGGACTATTTTTCTTAAAGGACATTCCTGAAAAGGACTATCGTCCTTCAAGGATATTCCTGAAAAGGACTATCGTCCTTCAAGGATATTCCTGAAAAGGACTATTGTTCTTAAAGGACATTCCTGAAAAGGACTATCGTCCTTAAAGGACATTCCTGAAAAGGACTATCGTCTTTTAAGGATATTCCTGAAAAGGACTATCGTTCCTCAAGGATATTCCTGAAAAGGACTATCGTTCCTCAAGGATATTCCTGAAAAGGACTATCGTCCTTAAAGGACATTCCTGAAAAGGGCTATCGTCCTTAAAGGAAATTCCTGAAAAGGACTTTCGTCCTTCAAGGATATTCCTGAAAAGGACTATCGTCCTTCAAGTATATTCCTGAAAAGGACTTTCCTCCTTAAAGGATCTTCCTGAAAAGGACTATCGTCCTTAAAGGACATTCCTGAAAAGGACTATCGTCCTTAAAGGATATTCCTGAAAAGGACTTTTGTCCTTAAAGGACATTTCTGAAAAGGACTATCGTCCTTAAAGGACATTCCTGAAAAGGACTTTCGTCCTTAAAGGATATTCCTGAAAAGGACTATTGTTCTTAAAGGATATTCCTGAAAAGGACTATCGTCCTTAAAGGACATTCCTGAAAAGGACTATCGTCCTTAAAGGACATTCCTGAAAAGTACTATCGTCCTTCAAGGATATTCCTGAAAAGGACTATCCTCCTTAAAGGATCTTCCTGAAAAGGACTATCGTCCTTCAATGATATTCCTGAGAAGGACTTTCGTCCTTAAAGGATATTCCTGATATTCCTAAACGGACTATCGTCCTTCGAAGATATTCCTGAAAAGGACTATCGTCCTTAAAGGACATTCTTGAAAAGGACTATCGTCCTTAAAGGACATTCCTGAAAAGGAATATCGTCCTTCAAGGATATTCCTGAAAAGGACTATCGTTCCTCAAGGATATTCCTGAAAAGGACTATCGTTCCTCAAGGATATTCCTGAAAAGGACTATCGTCCTTCAAGGATATGCCTAAAAAGGACTATCGTCCTTAAAGGACATTCCTGAAAAGGACTATCGTCCTTCAAGGATATTCCTGAAAAGGACTATTGTTCTTAAAGGACATTCCTGAAAAGGACTATCGTCCTTAAAGGACATCCCTGAAAAGGACTATCGTCTTTTAAGGATATTCCTGAAAAGGACTATCGTCCTTAAAGGACATTCCTGAAAAGGACTATCGTCCTTAAAGGATATTCCTGAAAAGGACTTTTGTCCTTAAAGGACATTCCTGAAAAGGACTTTCGTCCTTAAAGGATATTCCTGAAAAGGACTATTGTTCTTAAAGGACATTCCTGAAAAGGACTATCGTCCTTAAAGGACATTCCTGAAAAGGACTATCGTCTTTTAAGGATATTCCTGAAAAGGACTATCGTCCTTAAAGAATATTCCTGAGAAGGACTTTCGTCCTTAAAGGATATTCCTGATATTTCTAAACGGACTATCGTCCTTCGAAGATATTCCTGAAAAGGACTATCGTCCTTAAAGGACATTCTTGAAAAGGACTATCGTCCTTAAAGGACATTCCTGAAAAGGACTATCGTCCTTCAAGGATATTCCTGAAAAGGACTATTGTTCTTAAAGGACATTCCTGAAAAGGACTATCGTCCTTAAAGGACATCCCTGAAAAGGACTATCGTCTTTTAAGGATATTCCTGAGAAGGACTTTCGTCCTTAAAGGATATTCCTGATATTTCTAAACGGACTATCGTCCTTCGAAGATATTCCTGAAAAGGACTATCGTCCTTAAAGGACATTCTTGAAAAGGACTATCGTCCTTAAAGGACATTCCTGAAAAGGAATATCGTCCTTCAAGGATATTCCTGAAAAGGACTATCGTCCTTCAAGGATATTCCTGAAAAGGACTATCGTTCCTCAAGGATATTCCTGAAAAGGACTTTTGTCCTTAAAGGACATTCCTGAAAAGGACTTTCGTCCTTAAAGGATATTCCTGAAAAGGACTATTGTTCTTAAAGGACATTCCTGAAAAGGACTATCGTCCTTAAAGGACATTCCTGAAAAGGACTATCGTCTTTTAAGGATATTCCTGAAAAGGACTATCGTCCTTAAAGAATATTCCTGAAAAGGACTTTTGTCCTTAAAGGACATTTCTGAAAAGGACTATCGTCCTTAAAGGACATTCCTGAAAAGGACTTTCCTCCTTAAAGGATCTTCCTGAAAAGGACTATCGTCCTTAAAGGACATTTCTGAAAAGGACTATCGTCCTTAAAGGATATTCCTGAAAAGGACTTTTGTCCTTAAAGGACATTTCTGAAAAGGACTATCGTCCTTAAAAGACATTCCTGAAAAGGACTATCGTCCTTAAAGGACATCCCTGAAAAGGACTATCGTCTTTTAAGGATATTCCTGAGAAGGACTTTCGTCCTTAAAGGATATTCCTGATATTTCTAAACGGACTATCGTCCTTCGAAGATATTCCTGAAAAGGACTATCGTCCTTAAAGGACATTCTTGAAAAGGACTATCGTCCTTAAAGGACATTCCTGAAAAGGAATATCGTCCTTCAAGGATATTCCTGAAAAGGACTATCGTCCTTCAAGGATATTCCTGAAAAGGACTATCGTTCCTCAAGGATATTCCTGAAAAGGACTTTTGTCCTTAAAGGACATTCCTGAAAAGGACTTTCGTCCTTAAAGGATATTCCTGAAAAGGACTATCGTCCTTCAAGGATATTCCTGAAAAGGACTATTGTTCTTAAAGGACATTCCTGAAAAGGACTATCGTCCTTAAAGGACATCCCTGAAAAGGACTATCGTCTTTTAAGGATATTCCTGAGAAGGACTTTCGTCCTTAAAGGATATTCCTGATATTTCTAAACGGACTATCGTCCTTCGAAGATATTCCTGAAAAGGACTATCGTCCTTAAAGGACATTCTTGAAAAGGACTATCGTCCTTAAAGGACATTCCTTAAAAGGAATATCGTCCTTCAAGGATATTCCTGAAAAGGACTATCGTCCTTCAAGGATATTCCTGAAAAGGACTATCGTTCCTCAAGGATATTCCTGAAAAGGACTTTTGTCCTTAAAGGACATTCCTGAAAAGGACTTTCGTCCTTAAAGGATATTCCTGAAAAGGACTATTGTTCTTAAAGGACATTCCTGAAAAGGACTATCGTCCTTAAAGGACATTCCTGAAAAGGACTATCGTCTTTTAAGGATATTCCTGAAAAGGACTATCGTCCTTAAAGAATATTCCTGAAAAGGACTTTTGTCCTTAAAGGACATTTCTGAAAAGGACTATCGTCCTTAAAGGACATTCCTGAAAAGGACTTTCCTCCTTAAAGGATCTTCCTGAAAAGGACTATCGTCCTTAAAGGACATTTCTGAAAAGGACTATCGTCCTTAAAGGATATTCCTGAAAAGGACTTTTGTCCTTAAAGGACATTTCTGAAAAGGACTATCGTCCTTAAAGGACATTCCTGAAAAGGACTTTCGTCCTTAAAGGATATTCCTGAAAAGGACTAAGGACTATTGTTCTTAAAGGACATTCCTGAAAAGGACTATCGTCCTTAAAGGAAATTCCTGAAAAGGAATTTCGTCCTTCAAGGATATTCCTGAAAAGGACTATCGTCCTTAAAGGACATTACTGAGAAGTACTATCGTCCTTCAAGGATATTCCTGAAAAGGACTTTCCTCCTCAAAGGATCTTCCTGAAAAGGACTATCGTCCTTAAAGGATATTCCTGAAAAGGACTATCGTCCTTCAAGGATATGCCTAAAAAGGACTATCGTCCTTAAAGGATATTCCTGAAAAGGACTTTCATCATTCAAGGATATTCCTGAAAAGGACTTTCGTCCTTAAAGGACATTCCTGAAATGGACTATCGTCCTTAAAGGATATTCCTGAAAAGTACAATCGTCCTTAAAGGATATTCCTGAAAAGGACTATCGTCCTTAAAGGACATTTCTAAAATGGACTATCGTCCTTAAAGGACATTTCTGAAAAGGACTATCGTCCTTAAAGGACATTCCTGAAAAGGACTATCGTCCATAAAGGATATTCCTGAAAAGGACTTTTGTCCTTAAAGGACATTTCTGAAAAGGACTATCGTCCTTAAAGGACATTCCTGAAAAGGACTATTGTCTTTTAAGGATATTCCTGAAAAGGACTATCGTCCTTAAAGGACATTCCTGAAAAGGACTTTCGTCCTATAAGGATATTCCTGAAAAGGACTATCGTCCTTAAAGGACATTCCTGAAAAGGACTATCGTCTTTTAAGGATATTCCTGAAAAGGACTATCGTCCTTAAAGGACATTCCTGAAAAGGACTATTGTCTTTTAAGGATATTCCTGAAAAGGACTATCGACTTAAAGGACATTCCTGAAAAGGACTTTCGTCCTTTAAGGATGTTCCTGAAAAGGACTATCGTCCTTAAAGGACATCCCTGAAAAGGACTATCGTCTTTTAAGGATATTCCTGAAAAGGACTATCGTCCTTAAAGGACATTCCTGAAAAGGACTATCGTCCTTAAAGGATATTCCTGAAAAGGACTTTTGTCCTTAAAGGACATTCCTGAAAAGGACTTTCGTCCTTAAAGGATATTCCTGAAAAGGACTATCGTCCTTAAAGGACATTCCTGAAAAGTACTATTGTCCTTCAAGGATATTCCTGAAAAGGACTATCGTCCTTAAAGAATATTCCTGAAAAGGACTTTTGTCCTTAAAGGACATTTTGGAAAAGGACTATCGTCCTTAAAGGACATTCCTGAAAAGGACTATCGTCCTTCAAGGATATTCCTGAAAAGGACTATTGTTCTTAAAGGACATTTCTGAAAAGGAATATCGTCCTTAAAGGAAATTCCTGAAAAGGAATTTCGTCCTTCAAGGATATTCCTGAAAAGGACTATCGTCCTTAAAGGACATTCCTGAAAAGTACTATTGTCCTTCAAAGATATTCCTGAAAAGGATTATCGTCCTTCAAGGATATTCCTGAAAAGGACTATCGTCCTTAAAGGACATTCCTGAAAAGGACTATCGTCCTTAAAGGACATTCCTGAAAAGTACTATCATCCTTAAAGGATATTCCTGATAATCCTGAAAAGGACTATCGTCCTTCAAGGATATTCCTGAAAAGGACTATCATCCTTAAAGGACATTCCTGAAAAGGACTATCGTCCTTAAAGGACATTCCTGAAAAGGACTATCGTCCTTCAAGGATATTCCTGAAAAGGACTATTGTTCTTAAAGGACATTCCTGAAATGGACTATCGTCCTTAAAGGACATTCCTGAAAAGGACTATCGTCTTTTAAGGATATTCCTGAAAAGGACTATCGTTCCTCAAGGATATTCCTGAAAAGGACTATCGTTCCTCAAGGATATTCCTGAAAAGGACTATCGTCCTTAAAGGATGTTCTCGAAAAGAACTATCGTCCTTAAAGGACATTCCTGAAAAGGACTATCGTCCTTCAAGGATATTCCTGAAAAGGACTATCGTCCTTAAAGGACATTCCTGAAAAGGGCTATCGTCCTTAAAGGAAATTCCTGAAAAGGACTTTCGTCCTTCAAGGATATTCCTGAAAAGGACTATCGTCCTTCAAGGACATTCCAGAAAAGGACTATCGTCCTTAAAGGACATCCTGAAAAGTACTATCGTCCTTCAAGTATATTCCTGAAAAGGACTTTCCTCCTTAAAGGATCTTCCTGAAAAGGACTATCGTCCTTAAAGGACATTCCTGAAAAGGACTATCGTCCTTAAAGGATATTCCTGAAAAGGACTTTTGTCCTTAAAGGACATTTCTGAAAAGGACTATCGTCCTTAAAGGACATTCCTGAAAAGGACTTTCGTCCTTAAAGGATATTCCTGAAAAGGTTTATCGTCCTTAAAGGACATTCCTGAAAAGGACTATCGTCCTTAAAGGACATTCCTGAAAAGTACTATCGTCCTTCAAGGATATTCCTGAAAAGGACTATCCTCCTTAAAGGATCTTCCTGAAAAGGACTATCGTCCTTCAAGGATATTCCTGAGAAGGACTTTCGTCCTTAAAGGATATTCCTGATATTCCTAAAAGGACTATCGTCCTTCAAGGATATTCCTGAAAAGGACTATCGTCCTTAAAGGACATTCTTGAAAAGAACTATCGTCCTTAAAGGACATTCCTGAAAAGGAATATCGTCCTTCAAGGATATTCCTGAAAAGGACTATCGTCCTTCAAGGATATTCCTGAAAAGGACTATCGTTCCTCAAGGATATTCCTGAAAAGGACTATCGTTCCTCAAGGATATTCCTGAAAAGGACTATCGTCCTTAAAGGATGTTCTTGAAAAGGACTATCGTCCTTAAAGGACATTCCTGAAAAGGACTATCGTCCTTCAAGGATATTCCTGAAAAGGACTATCGTCCTTCAAGGATATTCCTGAATAGGACTATCGTCCTTAAAGGAAATTCCTAAAAAGGACTTTCGTCCTTCAAGGATATTCCTGAAAAGGACTATCGTCCTTCAAGGACATTCCTGAAAAGGACTATCGTCCTTAAAGGACATCCTGAAAAGTACTATCGTCCTTCAAGGATATTCCTGAAAAGGACTTTCCTCCTTAAAGGATCTTCCTAAAAAGGACTATCGTCCTTAAAGGACATTCCTGAAAAGGACTATCGTCCTTAAAGGATCTTCCTGAAAAGGACTATCGTCCTTCAAAGATATTCCTGAAAAGGACTATCGTCCTTAAAGGATATTTCTGAAAAGGACTATCGTCCTTAAAGGATATTCCTGATATTCCTGAAAAGGACTATCGTCCTTCAAGGATATTCCTGAAAAGGACTATCGTCCTTCAAGGACATTCCTGAAAAGGACTATCGTCCTTAAAGGACATTCCTGAAAAGGACTATCGTCCTTCAAGGATATTCCTGAAAAGGACTATCGTCCTTCAAGGATATTCCTGAAAAGGACTATCGTTCTTCAAGGATATTCCTGAAAAGGACTATCGTCCTTAAAGGACATTCCTGAAAAGGACTATTGTCTTTTAAGGATATTCCTGATATTCCTGAAAAGGACTATCGTCCTTCAAGGATATTCCTGAAAAGGACTATCGTCCTTAAAGAACATTCCTGAAAAGGACTATCGTCCTTAAAGGACATTCCTGAAAAGGACTATCGTCCTTCAAGGATATGCCTGAAAAGGACTATCGTCCTTCAAGGATATTCCTGAAAAGGACTATCGTTCCTCAAGGATATTCCTGAAAAGGACTATCGTTCCTCAAGGATATTCCTGAAAAGGACTATCGTCCTTAAAGGATGTTCTTGAAAAGGACTATCGTCCTTTAAGGATATTCCTAAAATGGACTTTCGTCCTTCAAGGATATTCCTGAAAAGGACTATCGTCCTTTAAGGATATTCCTGAAAAGGACTTTCGTCCTTCAAGGATATTCCTGATATTCCTGAAAAGGACTATCGTCCTTCAAGGATATTCCTGAAAAGGACTATCGTCCTTAAAGGACATTCCTGAAAAGGGCTATCGTCCTTAAAGGACATTTCTGAAAAGGACTATCGTCCTTCAAGGATATTCCTGAAAAGGACTATCGTCCTTAAAGGAAATTCCTGAAAAGGACTTTCGTCCTTCAATGATATTCCTGAAAAGGACTATCGTCCTTCAAGGACATTCCTGAAAAGGACTATCGTCCTTAAAGGACATTCCTGAAAAGTACTATCGTCCTTCAAGGATATTCCTGAAAAGGACTTTCCTCCTTAAAGGATCTTCCTGAAAAGGACTATCATCCTTAAAGGACATTCCTGAAAAGGACTATCGTCCTTAAAGGATATTCCTGAAAAGGACTTTTGTCCTTAAAGGACATTTCTGAAAAGGACTATCGTCCTTAAAGGACATTCCTGAAAAGGACTTTCGTCCTTAAAGGATATTCCTGAAAAGGACTATCGTCCTAAAAGGACATTTCTTAAATGGACTATCGTCCTTAAAGGACATTCCTGAAAAGGACTATCGTCCTTAAAGGACATTCCTGAAAAGGACTATCGTCCATAAAGGATATTCCTGAAAAGGACTTTTGTCCTTAAAGGACATTTCTGAAAAGGACTATCGTCCTTAAAGGACATTCCTGAAAAGGACTTTCGTCCTTCAAGGATATTCCTGAAAAGGACTATCGTCCTTAAAGGTCATTCCTGAAAAGGACTTTTGTCCTTAAAGGACATTTCTGAAAAGGACTATCGTCCTTTAAGGACATTCTTGAATAGGACTTTCGTCCTTCAAGAATATTCCTGAAAAGGACTATCGTCCATAAAGGATATTCCTGAAAAGGACTTTTGTCCTTAAAGGACATTTCTGAAAAGGACTATCGTCCTTAAAGGACATTCCTGAAAAGGACTTTCGTCCTTCAAGGATATTCCTGAAAAGGACTATCGTCCTTAAAGGGCATTCCTGAAAAGTACTATCGTCCTTCAAGGATATTTTTGAAAAGGACTATCGTCCCTCTAGGATATTCCTGAAAAGGACTATCGTCCTTAAAGGACATTCCCGAAAAGCACTATCGTCCTTCAAGGATATGCCTGAAAAGGACTATCGTTCTCAAGGATATTCCTGAAAAGGACTATCGTCCTTCAAGGATATTCCTGAAAAGGACTATCGTTCCTCAAGGATATTCCTGAAAAGGACTATCGTTCCTCAAGGATATTCCTGAAAAGGACTATCGTCCTTAAAGGATGTTCTTGAAAAGGACTATCGTCCTTTAAGGATATTCCTAAAATGGACTTTCGTCCTTCAAGGATATTCCTGAAAAGGACTATCGTCCTTTAAGGATATTCCTGAAAAGGACTTTCGTCCTTCAAGGATATTCCTGATATTCCTGAAAAGGACTATCGTCCTTCAAGGATATTCCTGAAAAGGACTATCGTCCTTAAAGGACATTCCTGAAAAGGGCTATCGTCCTTAAAGGACATTCCTGAAAAGGACTATCGTTCTTCAAGGATATTCCTGAAAAGGACTATCGTTCCTCAAGGATATTCCTGAAAAGGACTATCGTTCCTCAAGGATATTCCTGAAAAGGACTATCGTCCTTAAAGGATGTTCTTGAAAAGGACTATCGTCCTTTAAGGATATTCCTGAAATGGACTTTCGTCCTTCAAGGATATTCCTGAAAAGGACTATCGTCCTTTAAGGATATTCCTGAAAAGGACTTTCGTCCTTCAAGGATATTCCTGATATTCCTGAAAAGGACTATCGTCCTTCAAGGATATTCCTGAAAAGGACTATCGTCCTTAAAGGACATTCCTGAAAAGGGCTATCGTCCTTAAAGGACATTTCTGAAAAGGACTATCGTCCTTCAAGGATATTCCTGAAAAGGACTATCGTCCTTAAAGGAAATTCCTGAAAAGGACTTTCGTCCTTCAATGATATTCCTGAAAAGGACTATCGTCCTTCAAGGACATTCCTGAAAAGGACTATCGTCCTTAAAGGACATTCCTGAAAAGGACTATCGTCCTTAAAGGACATTCCCGAAAAGCACTATCGTCCTTCAAGGATATTCCTGAAAAGGACTTTTGTCCTTAAAGGACATTTCTGAAAAGGACTATCGTCCTTAAAGGACATTCCTGAAAAGGACTTTCGTCCTTCAAGGATATTCCTGAAAAGGACTATCGTCCATAAAGGATATTCCTGAAAAGGACTTTTGTCCTTAAAGGACATTTCTGAAAAGGACTATCGTCCTTAAAGGACATTCCTGAAAAGGACTTTCGTCCTTCAAGGATATTCCTGAAAAGGACTATCGTCCTTAAAGGACATTCCTGAAAAGTACTATCGTCCTTCAAGGATATTTTTGAAAAGGACTATCGTCCCTCTAGGATATTCCTGAAAAGGACTATCGTCCTTAAAGGACATTCCCGAAAAGGACTATCGTCCATAAAGGATATTCCTGAAAAGGACTTTTGTCCTTAAAGGACATTTCTGAAAAGGACTATCGTCCTTAAAGGACATTCCTGAAAAGGACTTTCGTCCTTCAAGGATATTCCTGAAAAGGACTATCGTCCTTAAAGGTCATTCCTGAAAAGGACTTTTGTCCTTAAAGGACATTTCTGAAAAGGACTATCGTCCTTTAAGGACATTCCTGAATAGGACTTTCGTCCTTCAAGAATATTCCTGAAAAGGACTATCGTCCATAAAGGATATTCCTGAAAAGGACTTTTGTCCTTAAAGGACATTTCTGAAAAGGACTATCGTCCTTAAAGGACATTCCTGAAAAGGACTTTCGTCCTTCAAGGATATTCCTGAAAAGGACTATCGTCCTTAAAGGACATTCCTGAAAAGTACTATCGTCCTTCAAGGATATTTTTGAAAAGGACTATCGTCCCTCTAGGATATTCCTGAAAAGGACTATCGTCCTTAAAGGACATTCCCGAAAAGCACTATCGTCCTTCAAGGATATGCCTGAAAAGGACTATCGTTCTCAAGGATATTCCTGAAAAGGACTATCGTCCTTCAAGGATATTCCTGAAAAGGACTATCGTCCTTCAAGGATATTCCTGAAAAGGACTATCGTCCTTCAAGGATATGCCTGAAAAGGACTTTTGTCCTTCAAGGATATATCTGAAAAGGACTATCGTCCGTAAAGGACATTCCTGAATAGGACTATCGTCCTTCAAGGATATTCCTGAAAAGGACTATCGTCCGTAAAGGACATTCCTGAAATGGATGATCGTCCTTAAACATATGCCTGAAAAGGACTATTGTTCTTAAAGGACATTCCTGAAAAGAACTATCGTCCTTTAAGGATATTCCTGAAAAGGACTATCGTCCTTCAAGGATATTGATGAAAAGGACCATCGTCCTTCAAGGATATTCCTGAACAGGACTTTCCTCCTTAAAGGATCTTCCTGAAAAGGACTATTGTCCTTAAAGGATATTCCTGAAAAGAACTTTTGTCATTTAAGGATATTCCTGAAAAGGACTATTGTCCTTAAAGGACATTCCTGAAAAGGACTATCGTCCTTAAAGGATATTCCTGAAATGGATGATCGTCCTTAAAGATATGCCTGAAAAGGACGATTGTTCTTAAAGGACATTCCTGAAAAGGACTATCGTCCTTTAAGGATATTCCTGAAAAGGGCTATCGTCCTTCAAGGATATTCCTGAAAAGGACTATCGTCTTTTAAGGATATTTCTGAAAAGGACTATCGTCCTTCAAGGATATTCTTAAAAGGACTATCGTCTTTTGAGGATATTCCTGAAAAGGACTATCGTCCTTCAAGGATAATCCTGAAAAGGACTGTCGTCCTTAAAGGATATTCCTGAAAAGAACTATCGTCCTTAAAGCATATTCCTGAAAAGGACTATTGTCCTTAAAGGACATTTCTGATAAGGACTATCGTCCTTAAAGGATATTCCTGAAAAGGACTATCGTCCTTAAAGGAAATTCCTGAAAAGGACTTTCGTCCTTCAAGGATATTCCTGAAAAGGACTATCGTCCTTAAAGGATATTCCTGAAAAGGACTATCGTCATTAAAGGATATTCCTGAAAAGGACTATCGTCCTTAAAGGACATTTCTGAAAAGGACTATCGTCCTTAAAGGACATTCCTGAAAAGGACTATTGTCTTTTAAGGATATTTCTGAAAAGGACTATCGTCCTCAAAGGACATTCCTGAAAAGGACTTTCGTCCTTCAAGGATATTCCTGAAAAGGACTATCGTCCTTAAAGGATATTCCTGAAAAGGACTATCGTCCTTAAAGGTCATTCCTGAAAAGGACTATCGTCTTTTAAGGATATTCCTGAAAAGGACTATCGTCCATAAAGGATATTCCTGATATTCCTGAAAAGGACTATTGTTCTTAAGGGACATTCCTGAAAAGGACTATCGTCCTTAAAGGAAATTCCTGAAAAGGACTTTCGTCCTTCAAGGATAATCCTGAAAAGGACTTTCGTCCTTCAAGGATATTCCTGAAAAGGACAATCGTCCTTAAAGGAAATTCCTGAAAAGGACTATCGTCCTTAAAGGATATTCCTGAAAAGGACTATCGTCCTTAAAGGACATTCCTGAAAAGGACTATTGTCTTTTAAGGATATTCCTGAAAAGGACTATCGTCCTTAAAGGACATTCCTGAAAAGGACTTTCGTCCTTTAAAGATATTCCTGAAAAGGACTATCGTCCTTAAAGGTCATTCCTGAAAAGGACTATCGTCTTTTAAGGATATTCCTGAAAAGGACTTTCGTCCTTAAAGGATATTCCTGATATTCCTGAAAAGGACTATTGTTCTTAAGGGGCATTCCTGAAAAGGACTATCGTCCTTAAAGGAAATTCCTGAAAAGGACTTTCGTCCTTCAAGGATAATCATGAAAAGGACTATCGTCCTTAAAGGACGTTATTTAAAAGGACTGTCCTCATTTACGGGTATTCCTGAATAGGACTATCGTCCTTCAAGGATATTCCTGAAAAGGACTATCGTCCGTAAAGGACATTCCTGAAATGGATGATCGTCCTTAAAGATATGCCTGAAAAGGACTATTGTTCTTAAAGAACATTCCTGAAAAGGACTATCGTCCTTTAAGGATATTCCTGAAAAGGACTATCGTCCTTCAAGGATATTCCTGAAAAGGACTATCGTCTTTTAAGGATATTTCTGAAAAGGACTATCGTCCTTTAAGGATATTCCTGAAAAGGACTATCGTCTTTTGAGGATATTCCTGAAAAGGACTATCGTCCTTCAAGGATAATCCTGAAAAGGACTATCGTCCTTAAAGGATATTCCTGAAAAGGACTATCGTCCTTAAAGCAATTTCCTGAAAAGGACTATTGTCCTTAAAGGACATTTCTGATAAGGACTATCGTCCTTAAAGGATATTCCTGAAAAGGACTATCGTCCTTAAAGGAAATTCCTGAAAAGGACTTTCGTCCTTCAAGGATATTCCTGAAAAGGACTATCGTCCTTAAAGGATATTCCTGAAAAGGACTATCGTCCTTAAAGGACATTTCTGAAAAGGACTATCGTCCTTAAAGGACATTCCTGAAAAGGACTATTGTCTTTTAAGGATATTCCTGAAAAGGACTATCGTCCTTAAAGGACATTCCTGAAAAGGACTTTCGTCCGTTAAGGATATTCCTGAAAAGGACTATCGTCCTTAAAGGTCATTCCTGAAAAGGACTATCGTCTTTTAAGGATATTCCTGAAAAGGACTATCGTCCTTAAAGGATATTCCTGATGTTCCTGAAAAGGACTATTGTTCTTAAGGGACATTCCTGAAAAGGACTATCGTCCTTAAAGGAAATTCCTGAAAAGGACTTTCGTCCTTCAAGGATAATCCTGAAAAGGACTATCGTCCTTAAAGGACGTTATTTAAAAGGACTGTCGTCATTTACGGATATTCCTGAAAAGGACTTTCGTCCTTCAAGGATTTTCCTGAAAAGGACTATCGTCCTTAAAGGAAATTCCTAAAAAGGATTTTCGTCCTTCAAGGATATTCCTGATATTCCTGAAAAGGACTATCGTCTTTTAAGGATATTCCTGAAAAGGACTATCGTCCTTAAAGGATATTCCTGATATTCCTGAAAAGGACTATTGTTCTTAAGGGACATTCCTGAAAAGGACTATCGTCCTTAAAGGATATTCCTGAAAAGGACTATTGTCTTTTAAGGATATTCCTGAAAAGGACTATCGTCCTTAAAGGACATTCCTGAAAAGAAAGGATATTCCTGAAAAGGACTATCGTCCTTAAAGGTCATTCCTGAAAAGGACTATCGTCTTTTAAGGATATTCCTGAAAAGGACTATCGTCCTGAAAGGATATTCCTGAAAAGGACTATTGTCTTTTAAGGATATTCCTGAAATGGACTATCGTCCTCAAAGGACATTCCTGAAAAGGACTTTCGTCCTGTAAGGATATTCCTGAAAAGGACTATCGTCCTTAAAGGATATTCCTGATATTCCTGAAAAGGACTATTGTTCTTAAGGGACATTCCTGAAAAGGACTATCGTCCTTAAAGGATATTCCTGAAAAGGACTATCGTCCTTAAAGGTCATTCCTGAAAAGGACTATCGTCTTTTAAGGATATTCCTGAAAAGGACTATCGTCCTGAAAGGATATTCCTGAAAAGGACTATTGTGTTTTAAGGATATTCCTGAAAAGGACTATCGTCCTTAAAGCAATTTCCTGAAAAGGACTATTGTCCTTAAAGGACATTTCTGATAAGGACTATCGTCCTTAAAGGATATTCCTGAAAAGGACTATCGTCCTTAAAGGACATTTCTGATAAGGACTATCGTCCTTAAAGGATATTCCTGAAAAGGACTATCGTCCTTAAAGGACATTCCTGAAAAGGACTTTCGTCCTTTAAGGATATTCCTGAAAAGGACTATCGTCCTTAAAGCAATTTCCTGAAAAGGACTATTCTCCTTAAAGGACATTTCTGATAAGGACTATCGTCCTTAAAGGATATTCCTGAAAAGGACTATCGTCCTTAAAGGAAATTCCTGAAAAGGACTTTCGTCCTTCAAGGTTATTCCTGAAAAGGACTATCGTCCTTAAAGGATATTCCTGAAAAGGACTATCGTCCTTAAAAGACATTTCTGAAAAGGACTATCGTCCTTAAAGGACATTCCTGAAAAGGACTATTGTCTTTTAAGGATATTCCTGAAAAGGACTATCGTCCTTAAAGGACATTCCTGAAAAGGACTTTCGTCCTTTAAGGATATTCCTGAAAAGGACTATCGTCCTTAAAGGTCATTCCTGAAAAGGACTATCGTCTTTTAAGGATATTCCTGAAAAGGACTATCGTCCTTAAAGGATATTCCTGATATTCCTGAAAAGGACTATTGTTCTTAAGGGACATTCCTGAAAAGGACTATCGTCCTTAAAGGAAATTCCTGAAAAGGACTTTCGTCCTTCAAGGATAATCCTGAAAAGGACTATCGTCCTTAAAGGACGTTATTTAAAAGGACTGTCGTCATTTACGGATATTCCTGAAGAGGACTTTCGTCCTTTAAGGATATTCCTGAAAAAGACTATCGTCCTTAAAGGAAATTCCAAAAAAGGATTTTCGTCCTTCAAGGATATTCCTGATATTCCTTAAAAGGACTATCGTCCTTCAAGGATATTCCTGAAAAGGACTATCGTCCGTAAAGGACATTCCTGAAAAGGACTATCGTCCTTAAAGGTCATTCCTGAATAGGACTATCGTCCTTCAAGGATATTCCTGAAAAGGACTATCGTCCGTAAAGGACATTCCTGAAATGGATGATCGTCCTTAAAGATATGCCTGAAAAGGACTATTGTTCTTAAAGAACATTCCTGAAAAGGACTATCGTCCTTTAAGGATATTCCTGAAAAGGACTATCGTCCTTAAAGCAATTTCCTGAAAAGGACTATTGTCCTTAAAGGACATTTCTGATAAGGACTATCGTCCTTAAAGGATATTCCTGAAAAGGACTATCGTCCTTAAAGGAAATTCCTGAAAAGGACTTTCGTCCTTCAAGGATATTCCTGAAAAGGACTATCGTCCTTAAAGGATATTCCTGAAAAGGACTATCGTCCTTAAAGGACATTTCTGAAAAGGACTATCGTCCTTAAAGGACATTCCTGAAAAGGACTATTGTCTTTTAAGGATATTCCTGAAAAGGACTATCGTCCTTAAAGGACATTCCTGAAAAGGACTTTCGTCCTTTAAGGATATTCCTGAAAAGGACTTTCGTCCTTAAAGGTCATTCCTGAAAAGGACTATCGTCTTTTAAGGATATTCCTGAAAAGGACTATCGTCCTTAAAGGATATTCCTGATATTCCTGAAAAGGACTATTGTTCTTAAGGGACATTCCTGAAAAGGACTATCGTCCTTAAAGGAAATTCCTGAAAAGGACTTTCGTCCTTCAAGGATAATCCTGAAAAGGACTATCGTCCTTAAAGGACGTTATTTAAAAGGACTGTCGTCATTTACGGATATTCCTGAAGAGGACTTTCGTCCTTCAAGGATATTCCTGAAAAAGACTATCGTCCTTAAAGGAAATTCCAAAAAAGGATTTTCGTCCTTCAAGGATATTCCTGATATTCCTGAAAAGGACTATCGTCCTTCAAGGATATTCCTGAAAAGGACTATCGTCCGTAAAGGACATTCCTGAAAAGGACTATCGTCCTTAAAGGACATTCCTGAATAGGACTATCGTCCTTCAAGGATATTCCTGAAAAGGACTATCGTCCGTAAAGGACATTCCTGAAATGGATGATCGTCCTTAAAGATATGCCTGAAAAGGACTATTGTTCTTAAAGAACATTCCTGAAAAGGACTATCGTCCTTTAAGGATATTCCTGAAAAGGACTATCGTCCTTCAAGGATATTCCTGAAAAGGACTATCGTCTTTTAAGGATATTTCTGAAAAGGACTATCGTCCTTCAAGGATATTCCTGAAAAGGACTATCGTCTTTTGAGGATATTCCTGAAAAGGACTATCGTCCTTCAAGGATAATCCTAAAAAGGACTATCGTCCTTAAAGGATATTCCTGAAAAGGACTATCGTCCTTAAAGCAATTTCCTGAAAAGGACTATTGTCCTTAAAGGACATTTCTGATAAGGACTATCGTCCTTAAAGGATATTCCTGAAAAGGACTATCGTCCTTAAAGGAAATTCCTGAAAAGGACTTTCGTCCTTCAAGGATATTCCTGAAAAGGACTATCGTCCTTAAAGGATATTCCTGAAAAGGACTATCGTCCTTAAAGGACATTTCTGAAAAGGACTATCGTCCTTAAAGGACATTCCTGAAAAGGACTATTGTCTCTTAAAGGATATTCCTGAAAAGGACTATCGTCCTTAAAGGACATTCCTGAAAAGGACTTTCGTCCTTTAAGGATATTCCTGAAAAGGACTATCGTCCTTAAAGGTCATTCCTGAAAAGGACTATCGTCTTTTAAGGATATTCCTGAAAAGGACTATCGTCCTTAAAGGATATTCCTGATATTCCTGAAAAGGACTATTGTTCTTAAGGGACATTCCTGAAAAGGACTATCGTCCTTAAAGGAAATTCCTTAAAAGGATTTTCGTCCTTCAAGGATATTCCTGATATTCCTGAAAAGGACTATCGTCCTTCAAGGATATTCCTGAAAAGGACTATCGTCCGTAAAGGACATTCCTGAAAAGGACTATCGTCCTTAAAGGACATTTCTGAATAGGACTATCGTCCTTCAAGGATATTCCTGAAAAGGACTATCGTCCGTAAAGGACATTCCTGAAATGGATGATCGTCCTTAAAGATATGCCTGAAAAGGACTATTGTTCTTAAAGAACATTCCTGAAAAGGACTATCGTCCTTTAAGGATATTCCTGAAAAGGACTATTGTCCTTCAAGGATATTCCTGAAAAAGACTATCGTCTTTTAAGGATATTTCTGAAAAGGACTATCGTCCTTCAAGGATATTCCTGAAAAGGACTATCGTCTTTTGAAGATATCCCTGAAAAGGACTATCGTCCTTCAAGGATAATCCTGAAAAGGACTATCGTCCTTAAAGGATATTCCTGAAAAGGACTATCGTCCTTAAAGCATATTCCTGAAAAGGACTTTTGTCCTTAAAGGACATTTCTGAAAAGGACTATCGTCCTTAAAGGATATTCCTGAAAAGGACTATCGTCCTTAAAGGATATTCCTGAAAAGGACTATCGTCCTTAAAGGAAATTCCTGAAAAGGACTTTCGTCCTTCAAGGATATTCCTGAAAAGGACTATCGTCCTTAAAGGATATTCCTCAAAAGGACTATCGTCCTTAAAGGACATTTCTGAAAAGGACTATCGTCCTTAAAGGACATTCCTGAAAAGGACTATTGTCTTTTAAGGATATTCCTGAAAAGGACTATCGTCCTTAAAGGACATTCCTGAAAAGGACTTTCGTCCTTTAAGGATATTCCTGAAAAGGACTATCGTCCTTAAAGGACATTCCTGAAAAGGACTATCGTCTTTTAAGGATATTTCTGAAAAGGACTATCGTCCTTAAAGGACATTCCTGAAAAGGACTATCGTCCTTAAAGGATATTCCTGAAAAGGACTATCGTCCTTAAAGGACATTCCTGAAAAGGACTATCGTCTTTTAAGGATATTTCTGAAAAGGACTATCGTCCTTAAAGGACATTCCTGAAAAGGACTATCGTCCTTAAAGGATATTCCTGAAAAGGACTATTGTCCTTAAAGGACATTTCTGAAAAGGACTATCGTCCTTAAAGGACATTCCTGAAAAGGACTTTCGTCCTTAAAGGATATTCCTGAAAAGGACTTGTGTTTTAAGGATATTCCTGAAAAGGACTATCGTCCTTAAAGCAATCTCCTGAAAAGGACTATTGTCCTTAAAGGACATTTCTGATAAGGACTATCGTCCTTAAAGGATATTCCTGAAAAGGACTATCGTCTTTTGAGTATATTCCTGAAAAGGACTATCGTCCTTCAAGGATAATCCTGAAAAGGACTATCGTCCTTCAAGGATAATCCTGAAAAGGACTATCGTCCTTAATGGATATAATTTGACGACCTCCGTGGCGCGATCGGTTAGCCGCCGGAACGCTAATCGTGAGGTCCCGGGTTCGATTCCCGGTGGAGGCAGAGTTAAGAACTACGCTTTTCTACTGCTTTCCAGTCTGGTCGTTGATTATATATGCTATATATGTATTTATCTATGTATAATATGTATATATTTCTTAAATTTACGTTGACTAGTACCCTTAACACAAGTCTTAAATGAACTTACCAAGGGGCTAGTTCAATTGGTGTAATAATGTCCAAATATTATTATTATTATATTATTATTATTCCTGAAAAGGACTATGGTCCTTAAAGGACATTCCTGAAAAGGACTATCGTCCCTCAAGGATATGCCTGAAAAGGACTTTCGTCCTTAAAGGAAATTCCTGAAAAGGACTTTTGTCCTTCAAGGATATTACTGAAAAGGACTATCGTCCTTAAAGGATATTCCTGAAAAGGACTATCGTCCTTAAAGGATATTCCTGAAAAGGACTATCGTCCTTAAAGGACATTTCTGAAAAGGACTATCGTCCTTAAAGGACATTCCTGAAAAGGACTATTGTCTTTTAAGGATATTCCTAAAAAGGACTATCGTCCTTAAAGGACATTCCTGAATAGGACTTTCGTCCTTTAAGGATATTCTTGAAAAGGACTATCGTCCTTAAAGGACATTCCTGAAAAGGACTATCGTCTTTTTAGGATATTCCTGAAAAGGACTATCGTCCTTAAAGGACATTCCTGAAAAGGACTATCGTCCTTAAAGGATATTCCTGAAAAGGACTATTGTCCTTAAAGGACATTTCTGAAAAGGACTATCGTCCTTAAAGGATATTCCTGAAAAGGACTATCGTCCTTAAAGGACATTCCTGAAAAGGACTATCGTCCTTAAAGGATATTCCTGAAAAGGACTTTTGTCCTTAAAGGACATTTCTGAAAAGGACTATCGTCCTTAAAGGACATTCCTGAAAAGGACTATCGTCCTTAAAAGATATTCCTGAAAAGGACTTTTGTCCTTAAAGGATATTCCTGAAAAGGACTTTTGTCCTTAAAGGACATTTCTGAAAAGGACTATCGTCCTTAAAGGACATTCCTGAAAAGGACTATCGTCCTTAAAAGATATTCCTGAAAAGGACTTTTGTCCTTAAAGGACATTTCTGAAAAGGACTATCGTCCTTAAAGGACATTCCTGAAAAGGACTATCGTCCTTCGAGGATATTCCTGAAAAGGACTATTGTTCTTAAAGGACATTCCTGAAAAGGACTATCGTCCTTAAAGGAAATTCCTGAAAAGGACTTTCGTCCTTCAAGGACATTCCTGAAAAGGACTATCGTCCTTAAAGGACATTCCTGAAAAGGACTATCGTCCTTCAAGGATATTCCTGAAAAGGACTATCGTCCTTAAAGGACATTACTGAAAAGGACTATCGTCCTTAAAGGACATTCCTGAAAAGTACTATCGTCCTTCAAGGATATTCCTGAAAAGGACATTCCTCCTTAAGGGATCTTCCTGAAAAGGATTATTGTTCTTAAAGGACATTCCTGAAAAGGACTATCGTCCTTAAAGGACATTCCTGAAAAGGACTATCGTCCTTAAAGGATATTCCTGAAAAGGACTTTTGTCCTTAAAGGACATTTCTGAAAAGGACTATCGTCCTTAAAGGACATTCCTGAAAAGGACTATCGTCCTTCGAGGATATTCCTGAAAAGGACTATTGTTCTTAAAGGACATTCCTGAAAAGGACTATCGTCCTTAAAGGAAATTCCTGAAAAGGACTTTCGTCCTTAAAGGACATTCCTGAAAAGGACTATCGTCCTTCAAGGATATTCCTGAAAAGGACTATCGTCCTTAAAGGACATTCCTGAAAAGTACAATCGTCCTTCAAGGATATTCCTGAAAAGGACTTACGTCCTTCAAGGACATTCCTGAAAAGGACTATCGTCCTTAAAGGATATTCCTGAAAAGGACTTTTGTCCTTAAAGGACATTTCTGAAAAGGACTATCGTCCTTAAAGGACATTCCTGAAAAGGTCTATCGTCCTTAAAGGATATTTCTGAAAAGGACTATTGTTCTTAAAGCACATTCCTGAAAAGGACTATCGTCCTTAAAAGATATTCCTGAAAAGGACTTAGGTCCTTCAAGGATATTCCTGAAAAGGACTATCGTCCTTAAAGGACATTCCTGAAAAGTACTATCGTCTGTAACGTGGTATATCCTAAATTTTAATAGGTTTTAGAAATTTTCATTACTCACGTTCATTTAGCATAAGTTATTATTATTATTATATAACTTACTAACGGCGGATTTAGTATTTTGTGTTAGGTATTTTCATCATTTCTTGTATTTTCATGCAATTAATCATCTCAATGATTTTGTCCTGGAATTTGTTTATTTACGTTTTGAAAGTGAGGTTATGCAGAATCTATACAACGATATATTTTTATATGTTAACGAGACTTAGGTCATTCCTTTCATCTATAAAGTATTTTTAGACCTCTATGGTGAAAGTCTATAAAGAAATTGTGTTAACTTTTTAAGATCAATTTTGTCGGGTTGAGCCTTGGATACGATTCTATTTAATCCTTGACATGAAAGGAGTCTATATACTTTTTTGATGAAGGCGAGCTGACAGAATTGACATTGAAAGAAAAAAATCGGGATTGTGAATGGAAAAATAATTTTTGTGGGAGATTCGGACTGGAAGAGATACAAGTCACGTGATATAATATAGAAAAATTATAAAAATATCTAGAGCATTTCTGTATTTATCTAACTTAGAAGAAATGCTTATGCAATGAGCGATGGTGTTCCTCTGAATAGGACATTGAAGAAGTTTGTGTTCCGTGGGAAGTCAAACAGCAACGGCGATACTCGCGGAGAGTTTCTAGAAGTGGTTATTCCCGAGTTATTGACGGCCGTTTACTCTTTCTACACGTGGCCTTCGGCTCCCGTTCTCGCTTGGTATCTTTGGACGCAGCGATAACCTTAACAGACCGCGTCGCGCTGCCGCGTTCTCTGCTACACTTGGCGTCGTGCTGCGAAGTCAACGGACTAGTGCCTGAACGTGACGTGAGCATCGTCGGTCTCACCTGGGGCCTGTTCCTCGCCGATCTGCACTCCCTGAGGCCACTCGACCTGGTTTTGGCTTCGGACTGTTTCTACGATCCCACTCACTTCGAAGAGGTGATCGCCACCGTTGCTTACTTGCTGGAAGGAACTAACGCCCGATTTCTGTGTTCTTACCAGGAGAGAAGCTCAGATTGGTCAGTGGAGGAGACTTGGAGTCACTGAGTGAAAACGCCGGCGTTGATTATAGAGCCATTATTGGTGAGCGCTCACTGCATTTATTGGAGATAGTGTGTGCTTGATTATGGCAAGTGCCAAGACTCGATAATAACAAATCCGCCAGATAAGCATAAATCGGTTGTTTTGTTTTTTATTTTTATTTGTTAATATTTTCTCTAATTAAATTCTTTTTACTTTATTCCTTCTTTAATTTCTAAAACCTCCATATTAACAAGCTTTACGCTTCACTGGCGCCCAACAAAAAACCCACTTCTCATACTCATATCTCATACTCATTTACTCTAATTTACTCTAAAGTTTTAATTTCAATCTTAAAACCTAGAATTAAACTTTATATTCTTAAACACTTGATCCCCGAATAATTTTAGATTTTTGCATCTGAATAATTTTTTTTTTAACTTGAAACTCTAAACTTTAAAAAAATTTTTTATCTTCACTGGAAACTCTCTTATTATAGTTATTATCTTATTATACTATCTTATCTTATCTTCTTATCTATCTTATCTAACAAAACTAGATTTTAACTTCTTATTTAAACTTATATTCTTGCCTTAAACTTAACAACACTAAAAAAAAAAAGATGAATAACAAAATTAACTTAACATTTCTTAACAAATCTGAGATACTTTATGAGTTAGCCATTAGACACGAAGAACCTGCAGACACTCTTCTAAAATTGAGAAAACAAGTTTCCAAATTGGAATATCTTGAAAGTGAATCAATATTGGATTCTCCTTTTTCACCCGAAATTGACATTAAAGAATCTGAACAAACTTTGAATTACTTAAAAATTAAACTTGAATTGTTTGAATCAGGTGAAAAGAAATGGCTTAATAAACTTATAACATTTTTC
Organism: Leucoptera coffeella; assembly: GCA_030578115.1. Lineage (NCBI taxonomy): Eukaryota > Metazoa > Arthropoda > Insecta > Lepidoptera > Lyonetiidae > Leucoptera > Leucoptera coffeella. Next base: position 55,350 of record JAMBLF010000222.1, read on the forward strand.
TTTCACCTCGAAAATCGTATAGGGCGAATTGATATTCATACTTCAAATGATAATGACCTAAAAAATAAAAAAGCCTCTCTTTTAGATTCTTTTCAAACTGCTAAGACTAAATTTGAAAACTTAACTGAAGATGAATTCGAAAATGATGAAATTGAAACTATTCGTGAAAATCAACAACAACCAATCCCTTTAACTCACGATATTTGCACAACATTTGATAAACCTCAGCGACATAGTATTTCCGATCGAAGCTTAAATGAATTAAAGAAAATAACTTTTAACGGTAAAACTTGTCCGAGATCATTTTTATTGAAAATTGATGAATTTACAATCTCGAGAAATATATCTAAAGATTCATTGATAAATCATTGTTATGAACTATTTATTGACAATGCCCTTCATTGGTTTAGATTTTTAAAATCTACCAATGACAACCTTACTTGGGATTTGCTCTCTGATAAACTAATTAATGATTTTGGTGAACATGATTTTGACTTTAAACTTTTGAAATCAATTAACGCCAGGACTCAAGGTTCTGAAGAAGCTATAATTGTTTATGTCTCAATAATGACTGGAATGTTTAACAGATTATCTAAAAAACTTAATGAAAAAGAAAAACTTGAAATTCTTTTTAGAAATATCAGACCTTGCTATTCCGTTTTCGTTGCACTGAAAGATATAAATGATATTGATTCACTGATAAAAACTTGCCAAAACTATGAAAAATTTTTAGCTAGGGATAAAAACTTTAAGGAACCTGAATTTAATTCAAATTTAACCGAATTCAACTATAAAAGCGAAGCCTCTACTTCTGGTAAAAATCATTTTACTGTATCTAAACAAAAGGTTTTTTCTTCTTTGCCAAATTCAAATCCTAATATGAATTTTGTTCCCCAAAACCAACAAAAATATTTGCCTCAACCAAATGTTTTGCCTCAATCTCAACAAAATTTTGTCGCTAGACCTTTTAATTATCACACAAACTATAATTCTAAACCAAACTTTTATCAAAGACCCAATATTCAACATAAACAAAATGTTAATAATATTGAACAAAATTTTGTTAATCATTCAAACACTTCTAACAATAATGGCACAAATGCTACAAATGTTATTAATTCTGATAAATTTTGTTACCGTTGTAGAATTAATGGACATAATTTAAAAGAATGTTCACAACCGCGATTTTTAATTTGTTTCAAGTGTGGTCTTAAAGATTATACTAATCATAATTGCCCTAAATGCAATCCAAAAAACTAAATTGTGACTTGATTAAAGTAAATAATTTTGACCCTATAGATTTCAATAAATGGCTTATTACCATCAAAAATTTCTTTACTTGCTACAAAACTTCTTCAGTTTATTACACTGAAGAAAAAGATTTTGTTAGACCTTTTATTTCTATAAAAATTAAAGATTCACAATTTTCTGGCTTATTAGATAGTGGAAGTTCCCTTACCTTACTAGGTAACAACGCTTATCTAGATATATTAAAATTGGGTTACACTTTAATCAAGTCGGATATTATTTCTGTAACTTCAGCTAGTAATCATAAAATAACATCAATAGGTTATTTCAATTTACCTATGATGTATAATAACGAGACCCACGTTATAAAAACTTATGCTTTTCCAGATCTTTCCCCCTCATTAATTCTGGGCATAGACTTTTGGAGAACTTTTAATTTAATTCCAAAAATTTTATCATCTGACCTCGAATTAAAATGTAATTCTATAAATGACAGTAAACAACTTTTGTCTTATGAACATCTTAATCTCGAACAAAGAAAGATTGTAGATGAGTTGATTAAATCATTTCATGATATTTCTTTTGAAAAACAAGGTAAACTTGGCCGTACTGATTTAATATTCCATTCTATTGATACCGGTGATGAACGTCCTTTTAAACAAAGATGTTATCGCTTATCACCTGAAAAACAAAAAGCACTCATCAATGAGGTTGATAAAATGATTGAACTTGATGTCGTTGAAAAATGTGAAAGTCCTTGGCTTTCACCTGTTTTGATTTCACCAAAAAAGAATGGTGAGTGGCGATTTTGCGTGGACAGTAGGAAACTTAATTCCATTACTAAACGTGATACTTATAATCTACCTCTTATTGCTGATATCTTAGATCACTTGAATAATGCTAAATATCTTTCAAGTATAGATCTTTCTAAAGCTTTTTGGCAAATTCCTTTATTTTCAACTATAGATAAAGATAAAACTGCATTCTATGCCCCTGGGAGAGGCCTCCTTCGTTTCAAAGTAATGCCTTTTGGTTTAACTAATGCCCCCCTAACTCAACAAAGGTTAATGGACAGTTTATTTGGTCCTGAGTTTGAATATAAAGTTTTCTGCTATTTGGATGATATAATTATAGTTAGTAAAACTTTTGACGAACATGTGTCATTGTTAAAGCGTGTACTCGAAAAACTATCCTTCGCTAAGCTTACAATTAATTATTCTAAATGCTTATTCTTTCGTAAAGAATTAAAATACCTCGGTTATATTGTCGATGAAAATGGTTTCAAAACTGACCCTGATAAAACACGTTCAATATTAGAATATCCAACTCCTACTTGTAAAAAAGAAGTCCGAAGATTCATTGGAACTTGTAGCTGGTTCCGCAGATTCATACCTCATTTTAGTACTCTTGCTGCCCCTTTAAACAAACTTACTTCTAACAAAAAATCCTTTAAATTTTCCTGGTCAGAAGAAGCTGATATAGCGTTTAAAACTCTTAAACAAAAACTAACGTCTACTCCAATTTTATCTTGCCCAAATTTTGATTTGCCCTTTTCTGTTCATTGCGATGCCTCGAATTATGGTTTGGGCGCAATGTTAACACAATATCAAGATAATAAGGAAGTTGTGATTGCTTATATGAGCAAATCGTTAAATAATAATGAAAGACATTATTCCACAACAGAGCGAGAAACTTTGGCAGTAATAACAGCTTTAGAACATTGGCGTTGTTATTTAGACAATGGTAAACAATTTACAGTTTACACTGACCATGCTGCTTTAAAATGGTTTTTAAAATTATCTAACCCTACAGGAAGACTAGCTCGCTGGTCAGTTAGACTTTCGTGTTTTAATTTCATTATTAAAACTAAGAAAGGATCTGAGAATAAAGTACCTGATCTACTTTCTCGTTTTAATACTCAAGTTTCTCCTATAAACCTTGAAAACAACAATTTTAATAAAGCTAAACAATTCTATGACCAACTTTTTGAAGGTTGTCGTAATAATCCTGATAATCACCCTGATTATATAATTAGAGATAATATTCTTCTTAAAAAGATAATTAATAGTAACAATTTAAACGATGATTTTATATGGAAAATTCTTCCTAAACCTGAAGAGAGACTAAATCTCATAAAAAGAAATCATGGTTTAGAGGATGAACCACATTTAGGAATTGCTAAAACTGTAAAAAAAATATCTTTACAATACTTTTGGCCTAATATGTACCAAGAAGTTTCATCATATATTTCAAAATGTGAAAAATGTTTGTCTTATAAACATTCAAATCATTCACCATATGGCTTGATGGGTAAACCAAAAACTTGTTCCCGTCCATTCCAATATATATCTCTTGATCTAATAGGTCCTTTACCAATGACAAGAAATAGAAATCAGTATATTTTGGTGATAAACTGTTATTTTACTAAATATACATTGATTTTCCCGTTGAAAAATGCCACTGCTTCCAATATTAGTAATATATTGGAAAATAATTTGTTTTTAGTTCATGGTATTCCACAAACCATTCTTATGGATAATGGCCCACAACTTAGATCCCATGAGTTGGTCAATTTATTGAACAAATATAATATCCCACATATATCTTTCCTTCCATATTATTGTCCACAAGTAAATCCTACTGAAAGATATAACAGAACCATTTTAACAGCCTTATCGTCATTAGTCAATGATGATCATAGAATATGGGATAAATTTTTAGCTAAAATTCAATTTTCTATGAACAACTCTGTAAACGATGTAACAGGTTATACCCCTAACTACCTAGTGTTTGGTAGAGAAATCATTAGTTGTGGTTCAATGTTCTCAAAATCTTCTAACCTTGATAATATCACCTTTTTACCAAGAGAAATTTATGCTAATTCTATTGGTTTAATCCCTGGAATTTTTGAAGAAGTAAAAAGTAACTTACTCGCATCTCATACAAAAAATGCAAAATATTATGACCAACATCACAAAGTAAAAGAATTCCAAATAGGAGACCTCGTTTGGCGTAAAAACTACATTCAAAGCAATGCTGGAAAATATTTTAGCAGCAAATTAGCTCCTAAATACAAAAAATCCATAATTGTAAAAAAAATTTCACCCTTAGTCTATTTGCTCAAAGATTCTAATGGTCATATTGCTAAATGGCATATCAAAGATATAAAAGTATAAACTAAATAAATCACTTAGCTAAAAGTAGTAAGGAAGCTAAAAAAAAAAAAAAAATACATGAGTGTATTTTTTTTTCCTCTTCGTCGGGGGATAAATGTAACGTGGTATATCCTAAATTTTAATAGGTTTTAGAAATTTTCATTACTCACGTTCATTTAGTATAAGTTATTATTATTATATAACTTACTAACGGCGGATTTAGTATTTGTGTTAGGTATTTTCATCATTTCTTGTATTTTCATGCAATTAATCATCTCAATGATTTTGTCTTGGAATTTGTTTATTTACGTTTTGAAAGTGAGGTTATGCAGAATCTATACAACGATATATTTTTATATGTTAACGAGACTTAGGTCATTCCTTTCATCTAAAAAGTATTTTTAGACCTCTATGGTGAAAGTCTATAAGATCATCTTTTTAAGATCAATTTTGTCGGGTTGAGCCTTGGATACGATTCTATTTAATCCTTGACATGAAAGGAGTCTAGAGATCGCGCCACGTAAGGTGGCAGTTGGAGGCGTCGCCACAGTCGCGTAATTCAGTGTTACCAGTAAACACGCCAAAATTAGCACTCACTGTGCCATACGGCTCGATACATTATAGGTTTCATTTGTAACGGTCTTTGGTTGCAGAGCTATAAACTCAAATAAAATAAATTAATATATCAAAGTCAAAATATGTTTATTAAACTATTTCAAACATGATTAATAATTAACGGGACTTATCCTTCTTATTATATATTACATATATTATGTGTTCCTTCACTCTGTCCGCAATAGACCGTTTAGTCTGTCCGACGTAGGATTTCCCACAGCTGCAATCAATCTTATACACACCCTTATATCTTATATCATGAGTATAAATCGCGAATCTCTTTAAACTATTATTTCAAACATGGCACTGAGCATTTTCTTTACATATTTTTTACCGAGGTTAGATCAGCGGAGACCCTAGCTTGGAGAAGAACTAACAAGAAATTCCGGAAATCAATTTATTATAATCACCCTTAACAAACATAAAAATTACAAAGAGTGGGCAAAAAACACAACGCTGGTAATACTAAATTAACCTTTCATACAAAATAACACGCAATGGCGGAAACGTCAAATTTAGTTCCAAGTTTGGCTACTGCCATTTTATGTGGCGGGATCTCTATATACTTTTTTGATGAAGGCGATCTGACAGAATTGACATTGAAAGGAAAAATCGGGATTGTCAATGGAGAAAATAATTTTTGGGGAGGGGATTCGGACGAGAAGAGATACTAGTCACGTGATATAATATAGAAAAATTATAAATATATCTAGAGCATTTCTGTATTTATCTAACTTAGAAGAAATGCTTATGCAATGAGCGATGGTGTTCCTCTGAATAGTACATTGAAGAAGTTTGTGTTCCGTGGGAAGTCAAACAGCAACTGCGATACTCGCGGAGAGTTTCTAGAAGTGGTTATTCCCGAGTTATTGACGGCCGTTTACTCTTTCTACACGTGGCCTTCGGCTCCCGTTCTCGCTTGGTATCTTTGGACGCAGCGATAACCTTAACAGACCGCGTCGCGCTGCCGCGTTCTCTGCTACACTTGGCGTCGTGCTGCGAAGTCAACGGACTAGTGCCTGAACGTGACGTGAGCATCGTCGGTCTCACCTGGGGCCTGTTCCTCGCCGATCTGCACTCCCTGAGGCCACTCGACCTGGTTTTGGCTTCGGACTGTTTCTACGATCCCACTCACTTCGAAGAGGTGATCGCCACCGTTGCTTACTTGCTGGAAGGAACTAACGCCCGATTTCTGTGTTCTTACCAGGAGAGAAGCTCAGATTGGTCAGTGGAGGAGACTTGGAGTCACTGAGTGAAAACGCCGGCATTGACTATAGAGCCATCATTGGTGAGCGCTCACTGCATTTATTGGAGATAGTGTGTGCTTGATTATGGCAAGTGCCAAGACTAGATAATAACAAATCCGCCAGATAAGCATAAATCTGTTTGTTTTTTTATTTTTATGTGTAAATATTTTCTCTAATTAAATTCTTTTTACTTTATTCCTTCTTTAATTTCTAAAACCTCCATAACAACAAGCTTTACGCTTCAAGGACGATCGTCTTTCAAGGATATTACCGAAAAGGACTATCGTCCCTCAAGGATATTCCTGAAAAGGACGATCGTCCTTCAAGGACATTCCTAAAAAGCACTTTCGTTCTTCAAGTTTATTGCTGAAAAGGATTATCGTCCTTCAAGGATATTCCTGAAAAGGAATATTGTCCTTCAAGGATATTCCTGAAAAGGACTATCGTCTTTCAAGGATATTCCTGAAAAGGGCTATCGTCCTTCAATGATATTCCTGAAAAGGACTTTCGTCCTTCAAGGATATTCCTGAAAAGGACGATCGTCCTTCAAGGATATTCCTGAAAAGGACTATGGTCCTTCAAGGATATTCCTGAAAAGGACTTTCGTCCTTCAAGGATATTCCTGAAAAGGACTATGGTCCTTCCAAGATATTCCTGAAAAGGACGATCGTCCTTCAAGGATATTCCTGAAAAGGACTTTCGTCTTTTAAGGATATTTCTGAAAAGGACGATCGTCCTTCAAGGATATTCCCGAAAAGGAATTTCGTCCTTCAAGGATTTTTCTGAAAAGGACTATCGTTTTTCAAGGATATTCCTGAAAAGGACTTTCGTCTTTTAAGGATATTCCTGAAAAGGACTATCGTCCTTCAAGGATATTCCTGAAAGGACTTTCGTCCTTCAAGGATATTCCTGAAAAGGACGATCGTCCTTCAAGGATATTCCTGAAAAGGACTATGATCCTTCCAAGATATTCCTGAAAAGGACGATCGTCCTTCAAGGATATTCCTGAAAAGGACTTTCGTCTTTTAAGGATATTCCTGAAAAGGACTATCGTCCTTCAAGGATATTCCTGAAAAGGACTTTCGTCTTTTAAGGATATTCCTGAAAAGGACTTTAGTCCTTCAAGCATATTCCTGAAAAGGACTTTCGTTCTTCAAGTTTATTCCTGAAAAGGACTATCGTCCTTCAAGGATATTCCTGAAAATGACGATCGTCCTTTAAGGACATTCCTGAAAAGGACGATCGTCCTTTAAGGATATTCCTGAAAAGGACTATCGTCCTTCAAGGATATTCCCGAAAAGGAATTTCGTCCTTCAAGGATATTCCTGAAAAGGACGATCGTCCTTCCAAGATATTCCTGAAAAGGACGATCGTCCTTCAAGGATATTCCTGAAAAGGACTTTCGTCTTATAAGGATATTCCTGAAAAGGACTATAGTCCTTCAAGGACATTCCTGAAAAGGACGATCGTCCTTCAAGGATAATCCTGAAAAGGACTATCGTCCTTCAAGGATATTCCCGAAAATGAATTTCGTCCTTCAAGGATATTCCTGTAAAGGACGATCGTCCTTCAAGGATATTCCTGAAAAGGACGATCGTCCTTCAAGGATATTCCTGAAAAGGACTATGGTCCTTCCAAGATATTCCTGAAAAGGACGATCGTCCTTCAAGTATATTCCTGAAAAGGACTATTGTTCTTCAAGGATATTCCCGAAAAGGACTATCGTCCTTCAAGGATATTCCTGAAAAGGACGATCGTCCTTCAAAGATATTCCTAAAAAGCACTTTCGTTATTCAAGTTTATTCCTGAAAAGGACTATCGTCTTTCAACGATGTTCCTGAAAAGGACTTTCGTCTTTTAAGGATATTCCTGAAATGGACTATCGTCCTTCAAGGATATTCCTGAAAAGGACTTTCGTCCTTCAAGGATATTCCTGAAAAGGACGATCGTCCTTCAAGGATATTCCTGAAAAGGACTTTCGTTCTTCAAGTTTATTCCTGAAAAGGACTATCGTCCTTCAAGTATATTCCTGAAAAGGAATATTGTCCTTCAAGGATATTCCTGAAAAGGACGATCGTCCTTCAAGGATATTCCTGAAAAGGACTATGGTCCTTCCAAGATATTCCTGAAAAGGACGATCGTCCTTCAAGGATATTCCTGAAAAGGACTTTCGTCTTATAAGGATATTCCTGAAAAGGACTATAGTCCTTCAAGGACATTCCTGAAAAGGACGATCGTCCTTCAAGGATAATCCTAAAAAGGACTATCGTCCTTCAAGGATATTCCCGAAAATGAATTTCGTCCTTCAAGGATATTCCTGTAAAGGACGATCGTCCTTCAAGGATATTCCTGAAAATGACGATTGTCCTTTAAGGACATTCCTGAAAAGGACGATCGTCCTTCAAGGATATTCCTGAAAAGGACTATCGTCCTTCAAGGATATTCCCGAAAATGAATTTCGTCCTTCAAGGATATTCCTGTAAAGGACGATCGTCCTTCAAGGATATTCCTGAAAAGGACTATGGTCCTTCCAAGATATTCCTGAAATGGACGATCGTCCTTCAAGTATATTCCTGAAAAAGACTATTGTTTTTCAAGGATATTCCCGAAAAGGACTATCGTCCTTCAAGGATATTCCTGAAAAGGACGATCGTCCTTCAAAGATGTTCCTAAAAAGCACTTTCGTTATTCAAGTTTATTCCTGAAATGGACTATCGTCCTTCAAGGATATTCCTGAAAAGGAATATTGTCCTTCAAGGATATTCCTGAAAAGGACTATCGTCTTTCAACGATATTCTTGAAAAGGACTTTCGTCTTTTAAGGATATTCCTGAAATGGACTATCGTCCTTCAAGGATATTCCTGAAAAGGAATTTCGTCCTTCAAGGATATTCCTGAAAAGGACGATCGTCCTTCAAGGATATTCCTGAAAAGGACTTTGGTCCTTCCAAGATATTCCTGAAAAGGACGATCGTCCTTCAAGTATATTCCTGAAAAGGACTATTGTCCTTCAAGGATATTCCCGAAAAGGACTATCGTCCTTCAAGGATATTTCTGAAAAGGACGATCGTCCTTCAAGGACATTCCTAAAAAGCACTTTCGTTCTTCAAGTTTATTGCTGAAAAGGATTATCGTCCTTCAAGGATATTCCTGAAAAGGAATATTGTCCTTCAAGGATATTCCTGAAAAGGACTATCGTCTTTCAAGGATATTCCTGAAAAGGGCTATCGTCCTTCAATGATATTCCTGAAAAGGACTTTCGTCCTTCAAGGATATTCCTGAAAAGGACGATCGTCCTTCAAGGATATTCCTGAAAAGGACTATGGTCCTTCAAGGATATTCCTGAAAAGGACTTTCGTCCTTCAAGGATATTCCTGAAAAGGACTTTCGTCCTTCAAGGATATTCCTGAAAAGGACTTTCGTCCTTTAAGGATATTCCTGAAAAGGACTATCGTCTTTCAAGGATATTCCTGAAAGGATATTCCTGAAAAGGACTTTCGTCTTTTAAGGATATTCCTGAAAAGGACTATCGTCCTTCAAGGATATTCCTGAAAAGGACTTTCGTCTTTTAAGGATATTCCTGAAAAGGACTTTAGTCCTTCAAGCATATTCCTGAAAAGGACTTTCGTTCTTCAAGTTTATTCCTGAAAAGTACTATCGTCCTTCAAGGATATTCCTGAAAATGACGATCGTCCTTTAAGGACATTCCTGAAAAGGACGATCGTCCTTTAAGGATATTCCTGAAAAGGACTATCGTCCTTCAAGGATATTCCCGAAAAGGAATTTCGTCCTTCAAGGATATTCCTGAAAAGGACGATCGTCCTTCCAAGATATTCCTGAAAAGGACGATCGTCCTTCAAGGATATTCCTGAAAAGGACTTTCGTCTTATAAGGATATTCCTGAAAAGGACTATAGTCCTTCAAGGACATTCCTGAAAAGGACGATCGTCCTTCAAGGATAATCATGAAAAGGACTATCGTCCTTCAAGGATATTCCCGAAAATAAATTTCGTCCTTCAAGGATATTCCTGTAAAGGACAATCGTCCTTCAAGGATATTCCTGAAAAGGACGATCGTCCTTCAAGGATATTCCTGAAAAGGACTTTCGTCTTTTAAGGATATTCCTGAAAAGGACTATCGTCCTTCAAGGATATTCCTGAAAAGGACTTTCGTCTTTTAAGGATATTCCTGAAAAGGACTTTAGTCCTTCAAGCATATTCCTGAAAAGGACTTTCGTTCTTCAAGTTTATTCCTGAAAAGTACTATCGTCCTTCAAGGATATTCCTGAAAATGACGATCGTCCTTTAAGGACATTCCTGAAAAGGACGATCGTCCTTCAAGGATATTCCCGAAAAGGAATTTCGTCCTTCAAGGATATTCCTGAAAAGGACGATCGTCCTTCCAAGATATTCCTGAAAAGGACGATCGTCCTTCAAGGATATTCCTGAAAAGGACTTTCGTCTTATAAGGATATTCCTGAAAAGGACTATAGTCCTTCAAGGACATTCCTGAAAAGGACGATCGTCCTTCAAGGATAATCCTGAAAAGGACTATCGTCCTTCAAGGATATTCCCGAAAATAAATTTCGTCCTTCAAGGATATTCCTGTAAAGGACAATCGTCCTTCAAGGATATTCCTGAAAAGGACGATCGTCCTTCAAGGATATTCCTGAAAAGGACTATGGTCCTTCCAAGATATTCCTGAAAAGGACGATCGTCCTTCAAGTATATTCCTGAAAAGGACTATTGTTCTTCAAGGATATTCCCGAAAAGGACTATCGTCCTTCAAGGATATTCCTGAAAAGGACGATCGTCCTTCAAAGATATTCCTAAAAAGCACTTTCGTTATTCAAGTTTATTCCTGAAAAGGACTATCGTCTTTCAACGATATTCCTGAAAAGGACTTTCGTCTTTTAAGGATATTCCTGAAATGGACTATCGTCCTTCAAGGATATTCCTGAAAAGGACTTATGTCCTTCAAGGATATTCCTGAAAAGGACGATCGTCCTTCAAGGATATTCCTGAAAAGGATTTTCGTCTTTTAAGGATATTCCTGAAAAGGACTTTCGTTCTTCAAGTTTATTCCTGAAAAGGACTATCGTCCTTCAAGGATATTCCTGAAAAGGAATATTGTCCTTCAAGGATATTCCTGAAAAGGACGATCGTCCTTCAAGGATATTCCTGAAAAGGACTATGGTCCTTCCAAGATATTCCTGAAAAGGACGATCGTCCTTCACGGATATTCCTGAAAAGGACATTCGTCTTATAAGAATATTCCTGAAAAGGACTAAAGTCCTTCAAGGACATTCCTGAAAAGGACGATCGTCCTTCAAGGATAATCCTGAAAAGGACTATCGTCCTTCAAGGATATTCCCGAAAATGAATTTCGTCCTTCAAGGAGATTCCTGTAAAGGACGATCGTCCTTCAAGGATATTCCTGAAAAGGACGATCGTCCTTCAAGGATATTCCTGAAAAGGACTATGGTCCTTCCAAGATATTCCTGAAAAGGACGATCGTCCTTCAAGTATATTCCTGAAAAGGACTATTGTTCTTCAAGGATATTCCCGAAAAGGACTTTCGTCCTTAAAGGATATTCCTGAAAAGGACTATTGTTCTTAAAGGACATTCCTGAAAAGGACTATCGTCTTTAAAGGACATTCCTGAAAAGGACTATCGTCTTTTAAGGATATTCCTGAAAAGGACTATCGTCCTTAAAGGACATTCCTGAAAAGGACTATCGTCCATAAAGGATATTCCTGAAAAGGACTTTTGTCCTTAAAGGACATTTCTGAAAAGGACTATCGTCCTTAAAGGACATTCCTGAAAAGGACTATAGTCCTTCAAGGACATTCCTGAAAAGGACGATCGTCCTTCAAGGATAATCCTGAAAAGGACTATCGTCCTTCAAGGATATTCCCGAAAATGAATTTCGTCCTTCAAGGATATTCCTGTAAAGGACGATCGTCCTTCAAGGATATTCCTGAAAAGGACGATCGTCCTTCAAGGATATTCCTGAAAAGGACTATGGTCCTTCCAAGATATTCCTGAAAAGGACGATCGTCCTTCAAGTATATTCCTGAAAAGGACTATTGTTCTTCAAGGATATTCCCGAAAAGGACTTTCGTCCTTAAAGGATATTCCTGAAAAGGACTATTGTTCTTAAAGGACATTCCTGAAAAGGACTATCGTCCTTAAAGGACATTCCTGAAAAGGACTATCGTCTTTTAAGGATATTCCTGAAAAGGACTGTCGTCCTTAAAGGACATTCCTGAAAAGGACTATCGTCCATAAAGGATATTCCTGAAAAGGACTTTTGTCCTTAAAGGACATTTCTGAAAAGGACTATCGTCCTTAAAGGACATTCCTGAAAAGGACTATTGTTCTTAAAGGATATTCCTGAAAAGGACTTTCGTCCTTCAAGGATATTCCTGAAAAGGACTATCGTCCTTAAAGGACATTCCTGAAAAGTACTATCGTCCTTCAAGGATATTCCTGAAAAGGACTATCGTCCTTCAAGGATATTCCTGAAAAGGACTATCGTCCTTAAAGGACATTCCTGAAAAGGACTATCGTCCTTAAAGGACATTCCTGAAAAGCACTATCGTTCTTCAAGGATATTCCTGAAAAGGACATTCCTCCTTAAAGGATCTTCCTGAAAAGGACTATCGTCCTTCAAGGATATGCCTGAAAAGGACTTTCGTCCTTCAAGGATAATCCTGAAAAGGGCTATCGTCCTTAAAGGACGTTATTTAAAAGGACTGTCGTCATTTACGGATATTCCTGAAGAGGACTTTCGTCCTTCAAGGATATTCCTGAAAAGGACTATCGTCCTTAAAGGAAATTCCTAAAAAGGATTTTCGTCCTTCAAGGATATTCCTGATGTTCCTGAAAAGGACTATCGTCCTTCAAGGATATTCCTGAAAAGGACTATCGTCCGTAAAGGACATTCCTGAAAAGGACTATCGTCCTTAAAGGACATTCCTGAATAGGACTATCGTCCTTCAAGGATATTCCTGAAAAGGACTATCGTCCGTAAAGGACATTCCTGAAATGGATGATCGTCCTTAAAGATATGCCTGAAAAGGACTATTATTCTTAAAGGACATTCCTGAAAAGGACTATCGTCCTTTAAGGATATTCCTGAAAAGGACAATCGTCCCTCAAGGATATTCCTGAAAAGGACTATCGTCTTTTAAGGATATTTCTGAAAAGGACTATCGTCCTTCAAGGATATTCCTGAAAAGGACTATCGTCTTTTGAGTATATTCCTGAAAAGGACTATCGTCCTTCAAGGATAATCCTGAAAAGGACTATCGTCCTTCAAGGATAATCCTGAAAAGGACTATCGTCCTTAATGGATATTCCTGAAAAGGACTATGGTCCTTAAAGGACATTCCTGAAAAGGACTATCGTCCCTTAAGGATATGCCTGAAAAGGACTTTCGTCCTTAAAGGAAATTCCTGAAAAGGACTTTCGTCCTTCAAGGATATTCCTGAAAAGGACTATCGTCCTTAAAGGATATTCCTGAAAAGGACTATCGTCCTTAAAGGATATTCCTGAAAAGGACTATCGTCCTTAAAGGACATTTCTGAAAAGGACTATCGTCCTTAAAGGACATTCCTGAAAAGGACTTTCGTCCTTTAAGGATATTCTTGAAAAGGACTATCGTCCTTAAAGGACATTCCTGAAAAGGACTATCGTCTTTTAAGGATATTCCTGAAAAGGACTATCGTCCTTAAAGGACATTCCTGAAAAGAACTATCGTCCTTAAAGGATATTCCTGAAAAGGACTATTGTCCTTAAAGGACATTTCTGAAAAGGACTATCGTCCTTAAGGGACATTCCTGAAAAGGACTTTCGTCCTTTAAGGATATTCCTGAAAAGGACTATTGTTCTGAAATGACATTCCTGAAAAGGACTATCGTCCTTAAAGGACATTCCTGAAAAGGACTATCGTCTTTTAAGGATATTCCTGAAAAGGACTATCGTCCTTAAAGGACATTCCTGAAAAGGACTATCGTCCTTAAAGGATATTCCTGAAAAGGACTTTTGTCCTTAAAGGACATTTCTGAAAAGGACTATCGTCCTTAAAGGACATTCCTGAAAAGGACTATCGTCCTTCGAGGATATTCCTGAAAAAGACTATTGTTCTTAAAGGACATTCCTGAAAAGGACTATCGTCCTTAAAGGAAATTCCTGAAAAGGACTTTCGTCCTTCAAGGATATTCCTGAAAAGGACTATCGTCCTTAAAGGACATTCCTGAAAAGGACTATCGTCCTTAAAGGACATTCCTGAAAAGGACTATCGTCCTTAAAGGTCATTCCTGAAAAGGACTATCGTCTTTTAAGGATATTCCTGAAAAGGACTATCGTCCTTAAAGGATATTCCTGATGTTCCTGAAAAGGACTATTGTTCTTAAGGGACATTCCTGAAAAGGACTATCGTCCTTAAAGGAAATTCCTGAAAAGGACTTTCGTCCTTCAAGGATAATCCTGAAAAGGACTATCGTCCTTAAAGGACGTTATTTAAAAGGACTGTCGTCATTTACGGATATTCCTGAAAAGGACTTTCGTCCTTCAAGGATTTTCCTGAAAAGGACTATCGTCCTTAAAGGAAATTCCTAAAAAGGATTTTCGTCCTTCAAAGATATTCCTGATATTCCTGAAAAGGACTATCGTCTTTTAAGGATATTCCTGAAAAGGACTATCGTCCTTAAAGGATATTCCTGTTATTCCTGAAAAGGACTATTGTTCTTAAGGGACATTCCTGAAAAGGACTATCGTCCTTAAAGGATATTCCTGAAAAGGACTATTGTCTTTTAAGGATTTTCCTGAAAAGGACTATCGTCCTTAAAGGACATTCCTGAAAAGGACTTTCGTCCTTTAAGGATATTCCTGAAAAGGACTATCGTCCTTAAAGGTCATTCCTGAAAAGGACTATCGTCTTTTAAGGATATTCCTGAAAAGGACTATCGTCCTGAAAGGATATTCCTGAAAAGGACTATTGTCTTTTAAGGATATTCCTGAAATGGACTATCGTCCTTAAAGGACATTCCTGAAAAGGACTTTCGTCCTGTAAGGATATTCCTGAAAAGGACTTTCGTCCTTCAAGTATATTCCTGAAAAGGACTATCGTCCTTAAAGGATATTCCTGAAAAGGACTATCGTCCTTAAAGGACATTTCTGAAAAGGACTATCGTCCTTAAAGGACATTCCTGAAAAGGACTATTGTCTTTTAATGATATTCCTGAAAAGGACTATCGTCCTTAAAGGACATTCCTGAAAAGGACTTTCGTCCTTTAAGGATATTCCTGAAAAGGACTATCGTCCTTAAAGGTCATTCCTGAAAAGGACTATCGTCTTTTAAGGATATTCCTGAAAAGGACTATCGTCCTTAAAGGATATTCCTGATGTTCCTGAAAAGGACTATTGTTCTTAAGGGACATTCCTGAAAAGGACTATCGTCCTTAAAGGAAATTCCTGAAAAGGACTTTCGTCCTTCAAGGATAATCCTGAAAAGGACTATCGTCCTTAAAGGACGTTATTTAAAAGGACTGTCGTCATTTACGGATATTCCTGAAAAGGACTTTCGTCCTTCAAGGATTTTCCTGAAAAGGACTATCGTCCTTAAAGGAAATTCCTAAAAAGGATTTTCGTCCTTCAAGGACATTCCTGATATTCCTGAAAAGGACTATCGTCTTTTAAGGATATTCCTGAAAAGGACTATCGTCCTTAAAGGATATTCCTGATATTCCTGAAAAGGACTCTTGTTCTTAAGGGACATTCCTGAAAAGGACTATCGTCCTTAAAGGATATTCCTGAAAAGGACTATTGTCTTTTAAGGATATTCCTGAAAAGGACTATCGTCCTTAAAGGACATTCCTGAAAAGGACTTTCGTCCTTTAAGGATATTCCTGAAAAGGACTATCGTCCTTAAAGGTCATTCCTGAAAAGGACTATCGTCTTTTAAGGATATTCCTGAAAAGGACTATCGTCCTGAAAGGATATTCCTGAAAAGGACTATTGTCTTTTAAGGATATTCCTGAAATGGACTATCGTCCTTAAAGGACATTCCTGAAAAGGACTTTCGTCCTGTAAGGATATTCCTGAAAAGGACTATCGTCCTTAAAGGTCATTCCTGAAAAGGACTATCGTCTTTTAAGGATATTCCTGAAAAGGACTATCGTCCTTAAAGGATATTCCTGATATTCCTGAAAAGGACTATTGTTCTTAAGGGACATTCCTGAAAAGGACTATCGTCCTTAAAGGATATTCCTGAAAAGGACTATCGTCCTTAAAGGTCATTCCTGAAAAGGACTATCGTCTTTTAAGGATATTCCTGAAAAGGACTATCGTCCTGAAAGGATATTCCTGAAAAGGACTATTGTGTTTTAAGGATATTCCTGAAAAGGACTATCGTCCTTAAAGCAATTTCCTGAAAAGGACTATTGTCCTTAAAGGACATTTCTGATAAGGACTATCGTCCTTAAAGGATATTCCTGAAAAGGACTATCGTCCTTAAAGGACATTTCTGATAAGGACTATCGTCCTTAAAGGATATTCCTGAAAAGGACTATCGTCCTTAAAGGACATTCCTGAAAAGGACTTTCGTCCTTTAAGGATATTCCTGAAAAGGACTATCGTCCTTAAAGCAATTTCCTGAAAAGGACTATTGTCCTTAAAGGACATTTCTGATAAGGACTATCGTCCTTAAAGGATATTCCTGAAAAGGACTATCGTCCTTAAAGGAAATTCCTGAAAAGGACTTTCGTCCTTCAAGGATATTCCTGATATTCCTGAAAAGGACTATCGTCTTTTAAGGATATTCCTGAAAGGACTATCGTCCTTAAAGGATATTCCTGAAAAGGACTATCGTCCTTAAAAGACATTTCTGAAAAGGACTATCGTCCTTAAAGGACATTCCTGAAAAGGACTATTGTCTTTTAAGGATATTCCTGAAAAGGACTATCGTCCTTAAAGGACATTCCTGAAAAGGACTTTCGTCCTTTAAGGATATTCCTGAAAAGGACTATCGTCCTTAAAGGTCATTCCTGAAAAGGACTATCGTCTTTTAAGGATATTCCTGAAAAGGACTATCGTCCTTAAAGGATATTCCTGATATTCCTGAAAAGGACTATTGTTCTTAAGGGACATTCCTGAAAAGGACTATCGTCCTTAAAGGAAATTCCTGAAAAGGACTTTCGTCCTTCACGGATAATCCTGAAAAGGACTATCGTCCTTAAAGGACGTTATTTAAAAGGACTGTCGTCATTTACGGATATTCCTGAAGAGGACTTTCGTCCTTCAAGGATATTCCTGAAAAAGACTATCGTCCTTAAAGGAAATTCCAAAAAAGGATTTTCGTCCTTCAAGGATATTCCTGATATTCCTGAAAAGGACTATTGTCCTTCAAGGATATTCCTGAAAAGGACTATCGTCCGTAAAGGACATTCCTAAAAAGGACTATCGTCCTTAAAGGACATTCCTGAATAGGACTATCGTCCTTCAAGGATATTCCTGAAAAGGACTATCGTCCGTAAAGGACATTCCTGAAATGGATGATCGTCCTTAAAGATATGCCTGAAAAGGACTATTGTTCTTAAAGAACATTCCTGAAAAGGACTATCGTCCTTTAAGGATATTCCTGAAAAGGACTATCGTCCTTAAAGCAATTTCCTGAAAAGGACTATTGTCCTTAAAGGACATTTCTGATAAGGACTATCGTCCTTAAAGGATATTCCTGAAAAGGACTATCGTCCTTAAAGGAAATTCCTGAAAAGGACTTTCGTCCTTCAAGGATATTCCTGAAAAGGACTATCGTCCTTAAAGGATATTCCTGAAAAGGACTATCGTCCTTAAAGGACATTTCTGAAAAGGACTATCGTCCTTAAAGGACATTCCTGAAAAGGACTATTGTCTTTTAAGGATATTCCTGAAAAGGACTATCGTCCTTAAAGGACATTCCTGAAAAGGACTTTCGTCCTTTAAGGATATTCCTGAAAAGGACTATCGTCCTTAAAGGTCATTCCTGAAAAGGACTATCGTCTTTTAAGGATATTCCTGAAAAGGACTATCGTCCTTAAAGGATATTCCTGATATTCCTGAAAAGGACTATTGTTCTTAAGGGACATTCCTGAAAAGGACTATCGTCCTTAAAGGAAATTCCTGAAAAGGACTTTCGTCCTTCAAGGATAATCCTGAAAAGGACTATCGTCCTTAAAGGACGTTATTTAAAAGGACTGTCGTCATTTACGGATATTCCTGAAGAGGACTTTCGTCCTTCAAGGATATTCCTGAAAAAGACTATCGTCCTTAAAGGAAATTCCAAAAAAGGATTTTCGTCCTTCAAGGATATTCCTGATATTCCTGAAAAGGACTATCGTCCTTCAAGGATATTCCTGAAAAGGACTATCGTCCGTAAAGGACATTCCTGAAAAGGACTATCGTCCTTAAAGGACATTCCTGAATAGGACTATCGTCCTTCAAGGATATTCCTGAAAAGGACTATCGTCCGTAAAGGACATTCCTGAAAAGGACTATCGTCCTTAAAGGACATTCCTGAAAAGGACTTTCGTCCTTAAAGGATATTCCTGAAAAGGACTTGTGTTTTAAGGATATTCCTGAAAAGGACTATCGTCCTTAAAGCAATCTCCTGAAAAGGACTATTGTCCTTAAAGGACATTTCTGATAAGGACTATCGTCCTTAAAGGATATTCCTGAAAAGGACTATCGTCTTTTGAGTATATTCCTGAAAAGGACTATCGTCCTTCAAGGATAATCCTGAAAAGGACTATCGTCCTTCAAGGATAATCCTGAAAAGGACTATCGTCCGTAAAGGACATTCCTGAAATGGATGATCGTCTTTAAAGATATGCCTGAAAAGGACTATTGTTCTTAAAGAACATTCCTGAAAAGGACTATCGTCCTTTAAGGATATTCCTGAAAAGGACTATCGTCCTTCAAGGATATTCCTGAAAAGGACTATCGTCTTTAAAGGATATTTCTGAAAAGGACTATCGTCCTTCAAGGATATTCCTGAAAAGGTGTATCGTCTTTTGTGGATATTCCTGAAAAGGACTATCGTCCTTCAAGGATAATCCTGAAAAGGACTATCGTCCTTAAAGGATATTCCTGAAAAGGACTATCGCCCTTTAAGCAATTTCCTGAAAAGGACTATTGTCCTTAAAGGACATTTCTGATAAGGACTATCGTCCTTAAAGGATATTCCTGAAAAGGACTATCGTCCTTAAAGGAAATTCCTGAAAAGGACTTTCGTCCTTCAAGGATATTCCTGAAAAGGACTATCGTCCTTAAAGGATATTCCTGAAAAGGACTATCGTCCTTAAAGGACATTTCTGAAAAGGACTATCGTCCTTAAAGGACATTCCTGAAAAGGAATATTGTCTTTTAAGGATATTCCTGAAAAGGACTATCGTCCTTAAAGGACATTCCTGAAAAGGACTTTCGTCCTTTAAGGATATTCCTGAAAAGGACTATCGTCCTTAAAGGTCATTCCTGAAAAGGACTATCGTCTTTTAAGGATATTCCTGAAAAGGACTATCGTCCTTAAAGGATATTCCTGATATTCCTGAAAAGGACTATTGTTCTTAAGGGACATTCCTGAAAAGGACTATCGTCCTTAAAGGAAATTCCTGAAAAGGACTTTCGTCCTTCAAGGATAATCCTGAAAAGGACTATCGTCCTTAAAGGACGTTATTTAAAAGGACTGTCGTCATTTACGGATATTCCTGAAGAGGACTTTCGTCCTTCAAGGATATTCCTGAAAAAGACTATCGTCCTTAAAGGAAATTCCAAAAAAGGATTTTCGTCCTTCAAGGATATTCCTGATATTCCTGAAAAGGACTATCGTCCTTCAAGGATATTCCTGAAAAGGACTATCGTCCGTAAAGGACATTCCTGAAAAGGACTATCGTCCTTAAAGGACATTCCTGAATAGGACTATCGTCCTTCAAGGATATTCCTGAAAAGGACTATCGTCCGTAAAGGACATTCCTGAAATGGATGATCGTCCTTAAAGATATGCCTGAAAAGGACTATTGTTCTTAAAGAACATTCCTGAAAAGGACTATCGTCCTTTAAGGATATTCCTGAAAAGGACTATCGTCCTTCAAGGATATTCCTGAAAAGGACTATCGTCTTTTAAGGATATTTCTGAAAAGGACTATCGTCCTTCAAGGATATTCCTGAAAAGGACTATCGTCTTTTGTGGATATTCCTGAAAAGGACTATCGTCCTTCAAGGATAATCCTGAAAAGGACTATCGTCCTTAAAGGATATTCCTGAAAAGGACTATCGTCCTTAAAGCAATTTCCTGAAAAGGACTATTGTCCTTAAAGGACATTTCTGATAAGGACTATCGTCCTTAAAGGATATTCCTGAAAAGGACTATCGTCCTTAAAGGAAATTCCTGAAAAGGACTTTCGTCCTTCAAGGATATTCCTGAAAAGGACTATCGTCCTTAAAGGATATTCCTGAAAAGGACTATCGTCCTTAAAGGACATTTCTGAAAAGGACTATCGTCCTTAAAGGACATTCCTGAAAAGGACTATTGTCTTTAAAGGATATTCCTGAAAAGGACTATCGTCCTTAAAGGACATTCCTGAAAAGGACTTTCGTCCTTTAAGGATATTCCTGAAAAGGACTATCGTCCTTAAAGGTCATTCCTGAAAAGGACTATCGTCTTTTAAGGATATTCCTGAAAAGGACTATCGTCCTTAAAGGATATTCCTGATATTCCTGAAAAGGACTATTGTTCTTAAGGGACATTCCTGAAAAGGACTATCGTCCTTAAAGGAAATTCCTTAAAAGGATTTTCGTCCTTCAAGGATATTCCTGATATTCCTGAAAAGGACTATCGTCCTTCAAGGATATTCCTGAAAAGGACTATCGTCCGTAAAGGACATTCCTGAAAAGGACTATCGTCCTTAAAGGACATTTCTAAATAGGACTATCGTCCTTCAAGGATATTCCTGAAAAGGACTATCGTCCGTAAAGGACATTCCTGAAATGGATGATCGTCCTTAAAGATATGCCTGAAAAGGACTATTGTTCTTAAAGAACATTCCTGAAAAGGACTATCGTCCTTTAAGGATATTCCTGAAAAGGACTATTGTCCTTCAAGGATATTCCTGAAAAGGACTATCGTCTTTTAAGGATATTTCTGAAAAGGACTATCGTCCTTCAAGGATATTCCTGAAAAGGACTATCGTCTTTTGAAGATATCCCTGAAAAGGACTATCGTCCTTCAAGGATAATCCTGAAAAGGACTATCGTCCTTAAAGGATATTCCTGAAAAGGACTATCGTCCTTAAAGCATATTCCTGAAAAGGACTTTTGTCCTTAAAGGACATTTCTGAAAAGGACTATCGTCCTTAAAGGATATTCCTGAAAAGGACTATCGTCCTTAAAGGATATTCCTGAAAAGGACTATCGTCCTTAAAGGAAATTCCTGAAAAGGACTTTCGTCCTTCAAGGATATTCCTGAAAAGGACTATCGTCCTTAAAGGATATTCCTCAAAAGGACTATCGTCCTTAAAGGACATTTCTGAAAAGGACTATCGTCCTTAAAGGACATTCCTGAAAAGGACTATTGTCTTTTAAGGATATTCCTGAAAAGGACTATCGTCCTTAAAGGACATTCCTGAAAAGGACTTTCGTCCTTTAAGGATATTTCTGAAAAGGACTATCGTCCTTAAAGGACATTCCTGAAAAGGACTATCGTCTTTTAAGGATATTTCTGAAAAGGACTATCATCCTTAAAGGACATTCCTGAAAAGGACTATCGTCCTTAAAGGATATTCCTGAAAAGGACTATTGTCCTTAAAGGACATTTCTGTAAAGGACTATCGTCCTTAAAGGACATTCCTGAAAAGGACTTTCGTCCTTAAAGGATATTCCTGAAAAGGACTTGTGTTTTAAGGATATTCCTGAAAAGGACTATCGTCCTTAAAGCAATCTCCTGAAAAGGACTATTGTCCTTAAAGGACATTTCTGATAAGGACTATCGTCCTTAAAGGATATTCCTGAAAAGGACTATCGTCTTTTGAGTATATTCCTGAAAAGGACTATCGTCCTTCAAGGATAATCCTGAAAAGGACTATCGTCCTTCAAGGATAATCCTGAAAAGGACTATCGTCCTTAATGGATATTCCTGAAAAGGACTATGGTCCTTAAAGGACATTCCTGAAAAGGACTATCGTCCCTCAAGGATATGCCTGAAAAGGACTTTCGTCCTTAAAGGAAATTCCTGAAAAGGACTTTCGTCCTTCAAGGATATTACTGAAAAGGACTATCGTCCTTAAAGGATATTCCTGAAAAGGACTATCGTCCTTAAAGGATATTCCTGAAAAGGACTATCGTCCTTAAAGGACATTTCTGAAAAGGACTATCGTCCTTAAAGGACATTCCTGAAAAGGACTATTGTCTTTTAAGGATATTCCTAAAAAGGACTATCGTCCTTAAAGGACATTCCTGAAAAGGACTTTCGTCCTTTAAGGATATTCTTGAAAAGGACTATCGTCCTTAAAGGACATTCCTGAAAAGGACTATCGTCCTTAAAGGAAATTCCTGAAAAGGACTTTCGTCCTTCAAGGATATTCCTGAAAAGGACTATCGTCCTTAAAGGATATTCCTGAAAAGGACTATCGTCCTTAAAGGACATTTCTGAAAAGGACTATCGTCCTTAAAGGACATTCCTGAAAAGGACTATTGTCTTTAAAGGATATTCCTGAAAAGGACTATCGTCCTTAAAGGACATTCCTGAAAAGGACTTTCGTCCTTTAAGGATATTCCTGAAAAGGACTATCGTCCTTAAAGGTCATTCCTGAAAAGGACTATCGTCTTTTAAGGATATTCCTGAAAAGGACTATCGTCCTTAAAGGATATTCCTGATATTCCTGAAAAGGACTATTGTTCTTAAGGGACATTCCTGAAAAGGACTATCGTCCTTAAAGGAAATTCCTGAAAAGGATTTTCGTCCTTCAAGGATATTCCTGATATTCCTGAAAAGGACTATCGTCCTTCAAGGATATTCCTGAAAAGGACTATCGTCCTTAAAGGACATTCCTGAAAAGGACTATCGTCCTTAAAGGACATTTCTAAATAGGACTATCGTCCTTCAAGGATATTCCTGAAAAGGACTATCGTCCGTAAAGGACATTCCTGAAATGGATGATCGTCCTTAAAGATATGCCTGAAAAGGACTATTGTTCTTAAAGAACATTCCTGAAAAGGACTATCGTCCTTTAAGGATATTCCTGAAAAGGACTATTGTCCTTCAAGGATATTCCTGAAAAGGACTATCGTCTTTTAAGGATATTTCTGAAAAGGACTATCGTCCTTCAAGGATATTCCTGAAAAGGACTATCGTCTTTTGAAGATATCCCTGAAAAGGACTATCGTCCTTCAAGGATAATCCTGAAAAGGACTATCGTCCTTAAAGGATATTCCTGAAAAGGACTATCGTCCTTAAAGCATATTCCTGAAAAGGACTTTTGTCCTTAAAGGACATTTCTGAAAAGGACTATCGTCCTTAAAGGATATTCCTGAAAAGGACTATCGTCCTTAAAGGATATTCCTGAAAAGGACTATCGTCCTTAAAGGAAATTCCTGAAAAGGACTTTCGTCCTTCAAGGATATTCCTGAAAAGGACTATCGTCCTTAAAGGATATTCCTCAAAAGGACTATCGTCCTTAAAGGACATTTCTGAAAAGGACTATCGTCCTTAAAGGACATTCCTGAAAAGGACTATTGTCTTTTAAGGATATTCCTGAAAAGGACTATCGTCCTTAAAGGACATTCCTGAAAAGGACTTTCGTCCTTTAAGGATATTTCTGAAAAGGACTATCGTCCTTAAAGGACATTCCTGAAAAGGACTATCGTCTTTTAAGGATATTTCTGAAAAGGACTATCATCCTTAAAGGACATTCCTGAAAAGGACTATCGTCCTTAAAGGATATTCCTGAAAAGGACTATTGTCCTTAAAGGACATTTCTGTAAAGGACTATCGTCCTTAAAGGACATTCCTGAAAAGGACTTTCGTCCTTAAAGGATATTCCTGAAAAGGACTTGTGTTTTAAGGATATTCCTGAAAAGGACTATCGTCCTTAAAGCAATCTCCTGAAAAGGACTATTGTCCTTAAAGGACATTTCTGATAAGGACTATCGTCCTTAAAGGATATTCCTGAAAAGGACTATCGTCTTTTGAGTATATTCCTGAAAAGGACTATCGTCCTTCAAGGATAATCCTGAAAAGGACTATCGTCCTTCAAGGATAATCCTGAAAAGGACTATCGTCCTTAATGGATATTCCTGAAAAGGACTATGGTCCTTAAAGGACATTCCTGAAAAGGACTATCGTCCCTCAAGGATATGCCTGAAAAGGACTTTCGTCCTTAAAGGAAATTCCTGAAAAGGACTTTCGTCCTTCAAGGATATTACTGAAAAGGACTATCGTCCTTAAAGGATATTCCTGAAAAGGACTATCGTCCTTAAAGGATATTCCTGAAAAGGACTATCGTCCTTAAAGGACATTTCTGAAAAGGACTATCGTCCTTAAAGGACATTCCTGAAAAGGACTATTGTCTTTTAAGGATATTCCTAAAAAGGACTATCGTCCTTAAAGGACATTCCTGAAAAGGACTTTCGTCCTTTAAGGATATTCTTGAAAAGGACTATCGTCCTTAAAGGACATTCCTGAAAAGGACTATCGTCTTTTAAGGATATTCCTGAAAAGGACTATCGTCCTTAAAGGACATTCCTGAAAAGGACTATCGTCCTTAAAGGATATTCCTGAAAAGGACTATTGTCCTTAAAGGACATTTCTGAAAAGGACTATCGTCCTTAAAGGACATTCCTGAAAAGGACTTTCGTCCTTTAAGGATATTCCTGAAAAGGACTATTGTTCTTAAAGGACATTCCTGAAAAGGACTATCGTCCTTAAAGGACATTCCTGAAAAGGACTATCGTCTTTTAAGGATATTCCTGAAAAGGACTATCGTCCTTAAAGGACATTCCTGAAAAGGACTATCGTCCTTAAAGGATATTCCTGAAAAGGACTTTTGTCCTTAAAGGACATTTCTGAAAAGGACTATCGTCCTTAAAGGACATTCCTGAAAAGGACTATCGTCCTTCGAGGATATTCCTGAAAAGGACTATTGTTCTTAAAGGACATTCCTGAAAAGGACTATCGTCCTTAAAGGAAATTCCTGAAAAGGACTTTCGTCCTTCAAGGATATTCCTGAAAAGGACTATCGTCCTTAAAGGACATTCCTGAAAAGGACTATCGTCCTTCAAGGATATTCCTGAAAAGGACTATCGTCCTTAAAGGACATTACTGAAAAGGACTATCGTCCTTAAAGGACATTCCTGAAAAGTACTATCGTCCTTCAAGGATATTCCTGAAAAGGACATTCCTCCTTAAGGGATCTTCCTGAAAAGGATTATTGTTCTTAAAGGACATTCCTGAAAAGGACTATCGTCCTTAAAGGACATTCCTGAAAAGGACTATCGTCTTTTAAGGATATTCCTGAAAAGGACTATCGTCCTTAAAGGACATTCCTGAAAAGGACTATCGTCCTTAAAGGATATTCCTGAAAAGGACTTTTGTCCTTAAAGGACATTTCTGAAAAGGACTATCGTCCTTAAAGGACATTCCTGAAAAGGACTATCGTCCTTCGAGGATATTCCTGAAAAGGACTATTGTTCTTAAAGGACATTCCTGAAAAGGATTATCGTCCTTAAAGGAAATTCCTGAAAAGGACTTTCGTCCTTCAAGGATATTCCTGAAAAGGACTTTCGTCCTTTAAAGGACATTCCTGAAAAGGACTATCGTCCTTCAAGGATATTCCTGAAAAGGACTATCGTCCTTAAAGGACATTCCTGAAAAGTACAATCGTCCTTCAAGGATATTCCTGAAAAGGACTTACGTCCTTCAAGGACATTCCTGAAAAGTACTATCGTCCTTAAAGGATATTCCTGAAAAGGACTTTTGTCCTTAAAGGACATTTCTGAAAAGGACTATCGTCCTTAAAGGACATTCCTGAAAAGGTCTATCGTCCTTAAAGGATATTTCTGAAAAGGACTATTGTTCTTAAAGCACATTCCTGAAAAGGACTATCGTCCTTAAAAGATATTCCTGAAAAGGACTTACGTCCTTCAAGGATATTCCTGAAAAGGACTATCGTCCTTAAAGGACATTCCTGAAAAGTACTATCGTCTGTAACGTGGTATATCCTAAATTTTAATAGGTTTTAGAAATTTTCATTACTCACGTTCATTTAGCATAAGTTATTATTATTATTATATAACTTACTAACGGCGGATTTAGTATTTTGTGTTAGGTATTTTCATCATTTCTTGTATTTTCATGCAATTAATCATCTCAATCATTTTGTCCTGGAATTTGTTTATTTACGTTTTGAAAGTGAGGTTATGCAGAATCTATACAACGATATATTTTTATATGTTAACGAGACTTAGGTCATTCCTTTCATCTAAAAAGTATTTTTAGACCTCTATGGTGAAAGTCTATAAAGAAATTGTGTAAATTTTTTAAGATCAATTTTGTCGGGTTGAGCCTTGGATACGATTCTATTTAATCCTTGACATGAAAGGAGTCTATATACTTTTTTGATGAAGGCGAGCTGACAGAATTGACATTGAAAGAAAAAAATCGGGATTGTGAATGGAAAAATAATTTTTGTGGGAGATTCGGACTGGAAGAGATACAAGTCACGTGATATAATATAGAAAAATTATAAAAATATCTAGAGCATTTCTGTATTTATCTAACTTAGAAGAAATGCTTATGCAATGAGCGATGGTGTTCCTCTGAATAGGACATTGAAGAAGTTTGTGTTCCGTGGGAAGTCAAACAGCAACTGCGATACTCGCGGAGAGTTTCTAGAAGTGGTTATTCCCGAGTTATTGACGGCCGTTTACTCTTTCTACACGTGGCCTTCGGCTCCCGTTCTCGCTTGGTATCTTTGGACGCAGCGATAACCTTAACAGACCGCGTCGCGCTGCCGCGTTCTCTGCTACACTTGGCGTCGTGCTGCGAAGTCAACGGACTAGTGCCTGAACGTGACGTGAGCATCGTCGGTCTCACCTGGGGCCTGTTCCTCGCCGATCTGCACTCCCTGAGGCCACTCGACCTGGTTTTGGCTTCGGACTGTTTCTACGATCCCACTCACTTCGAAGAGGTGATCGCCACCGTTGCTTACTTGCTGGAAGGAACTAACGCCCGATTTCTGTGTTCTTACCAGGAGAGAAGCTGAGATTGGTCAGTGGAGGAGACTTGGAGTCACTGAGTGAAAACGCCGGCGTTGATTATAGAGCCATTATTGGTGAGCGCTCACTGCATTTATTGGAGATAGTGTGTGCTTGATTATGGCAAGTGCCAAGACTCGATAATAACAAATCCGCCAGATAAGCATAAATCGGTTGTTTTGTTTTTTATTTTTATTTGTTAATATTTTCTCTAATTAAATTCTTTTTACTTTATTCCTTCTTTAATTTCTAAAACCTCCATATTAACAAGCTTTACGCTTCACTGGCGCCCAACAAAAAACCCACTTCTCATACTCATATCTCATACTCATTTACTCTAATTTACTCTAAAGTTTTAATTTCAATCTTAAAACCTAGAATTAAACTTTATATTCTTAAACACTTGATCCCCGAATAATTTTAGATTTTTGCATCTGAATAATTTTTTTTTTAACTTGAAACTCTAAACTTTAAAAAAATTTTTTATCTTCACTGGAAACTCTCTTATTATAGTTATTATCTTATTATACTATCTTATCTTATCTTCTTATCTATCTTATCTAACAAAACTAGATTTTAACTTCTTATTTAAACTTATATTCTTGCCTTAAACTTAACAACACTAAAAAAAAAAAGATGAATAACAAAATTAACTTAACATTTCTTAACAAATCTGAGATACTTTATGAGTTAGCCATTAGACACGAAGAACCTGCAGACACTCTTCTAAAATTGAGAAAACAAGTTTCCAAATTGGAATATCTTGAAAGTGAATCAATATTGGATTCTCCTTTTTCACCCGAAATTGACATTAAAGAATCTGAACAAACTTTGAATTACTTAAAAATTAAACTTGAATTGTTTGAATCAGGTGAAAAGAAATGGCTTAATAAACTTATAACATTTTTCTTTCACCTCGAAAATCGTATAGGGCGAATTGATATTCATACTTCAAATGATAATGACCTAAAAAATAAAAAAGCCTCTCTTTTAGATTCTTTTCAAACTGCTAAGACTAAATTTGAAAACTTAACTGAAGATGAATTCGAAAATGATGAAATTGAAACTATTCGTGAAAATCAACAACAACCAATCCCTTTAACTCACGATATTTGCACAACATTTGATAAACCTCAGCGACATAGTATTTCCGATCGAAGCTTAAATGAATTAAAGAAAATAACTTTTAACGGTAAAACTTGTCCGAGATCATTTTTATTGAAAATTGATGAATTTACAATCTCGAGAAATATATCTAAAGATTCATTGATAAATCATTGTTATGAACTATTTATTGACAATGCCCTTCATTGGTTTAGATTTTTAAAATCTACCAATGACAACCTTACTTGGGATTTGCTCTCTGATAAACTAATTAATGATTTTGGTGAACATGATTTTGACTTTAAACTTTTGAAATCAATTAACGCCAGGACTCAAGGTTCTGAAGAAGCTATAATTGTTTATGTCTCAATAATGACTGGAATGTTTAACAGATTATCTAAAAAACTTAATGAAAAAGAAAAGCTTGAAATTCTTTTTAGAAATATCAGACCTTGCTATTCCGTTTTCGTTGCACTGAAAGATATAAATGATATTGATTCACTGATAAAAACTTGCCAAAACTATGAAAAATTTTTAGCTAGGGATAAAAACTTTAAGGAACCTGAATTTAATTCAAATTTAACCGAATTCAACTATAAAAGCGAAGCCTCTACTTCTGGTAAAAATCATTTTACTGTATCTAAACAAAAGGTTTTTTCTTCTTTGCCAAATTCAAATCCTAATATGAATTTTGTTCCCCAAAACCAACAAAAATATTTGCCTCAACCAAATGTTTTGCCTCAATCTCAACAAAATTTTGTCGCTAGACCTTTTAATTATCACACAAACTATAATTCTAAACCAAACTTTTATCAAAGACCCAATATTCAACATAAACAAAATGTTAATAATATTGAACAAAATTTTGTTAATCATTCAAACACTTCTAACAATAATGGCACAAATGCTACAAATGTTATTAATTCTGATAAATTTTGTTACCGTTGTAGAATTAATGGACATAATTTAAAAGAATGTTCACAACCGCGATTTTTAATTTGTTTCAAGTGTGGTCTTAAAGATTATACTAATCATAATTGCCCTAAATGCAATCCAAAAAACTAAATTGTGACTTGATTAAAGTAAATAATTTTGACCCTATAGATTTCAATAAATGGCTTATTACCATCAAAAATTTCTTTACTTGCTACAAAACTTCTTCAGTTTATTACACTGAAGAAAAAGATTTTGTTAGACCTTTTATTTCTATAAAAATTAAAGATTCACAATTTTCTGGCTTATTAGATAGTGGAAGTTCCCTTACCTTACTAGGTAACAACGCTTATCTAGATATATTAAAATTGGGTTACACTTTAATCAAGTCGGATATTATTTCTGTAACTTCAGCTAGTAATCATAAAATAACATCAATAGGTTATTTCAATTTACCTATGATGTATAATAACGAGACCCACGTTATAAAAACTTATGCTTTTCCAGATCTTTCCCCCTCATTAATTCTGGGCATAGACTTTTGGAGAACTTTTAATTTAATTCCAAAAATTTTATCATCTGACCTCGAATTAAAATGTAATTCTATAAATGACAGTAAACAACTTTTGTCTTATGAACATCTTAATCTCGAACAAAGAAAGATTGTAGATGAGTTGATTAAATCATTTCATGATATTTCTTTTGAAAAACAAGGTAAACTTGGCCGTACTGATTTAATATTCCATTCTATTGATACCGGTGATGAACGTCCTTTTAAACAAAGATGTTATCGCTTATCACCTGAAAAACAAAAAGCACTCATCAATGAGGTTGATAAAATGATTGAACTTGATGTCGTTGAAAAATGTGAAAGTCCTTGGCTTTCACCTGTTTTGATTTCACCAAAAAAGAATGGTGAGTGGCGATTTTGCGTGGACAGTAGGAAACTTAATTCCATTACTAAACGTGATACTTATAATCTACCTCTTATTGCTGATATCTTAGATCACTTGAATAATGCTAAATATCTTTCAAGTATAGATCTTTCTAAAGCTTTTTGGCAAATTCCTTTATTTTCAACTATAGATAAAGATAAAACTGCATTCTATGCCCCTGGGAGAGGCCTCCTTCGTTTCAAAGTAATGCCTTTTGGTTTAACTAATGCCCCCCTAACTCAACAAAGGTTAATGGACAGTTTATTTGGTCCTGAGTTTGAATATAAAGTTTTCTGCTATTTGGATGATATAATTATAGTTAGTAAAACTTTTGACGAACATGTGTCATTGTTAAAGCGTGTACTTGAAAAACTATCCTTCGCTAAGCTTACAATTAATTATTCTAAATGCTTATTCTTTCGTAAAGAATTAAAATACCTCGGTTATATTGTCGATGAACATGGTTTCAAAACGGACCCTGATAAAACACGTTCAATATTAGAATATCCAACTCCTACTTGTAAAAAAGAAGTCCGAAGATTTATTGGAACTTGTAGCTGGTTCCGCAGATTCATACCTCATTTTAGTACTCTTGCTGCCCCTTTAAACAAACTTACTTCTAACAAAAAATCATTTAAATTTTCCTGGTCAGAAGAAGCTGATATAGCGTTTAAAACTCTTAAACAAAAACTAACGTCTACTCCAATTTTATCTTGCCCAAATTTTGATTTGCCCTTTTCTGTTCATTGCGATGCCTCGAATTATGGTTTGGGCGCAATGTTAACACAATATCAAGATAATAAGGAAGTTGTGATTGCTTATATGAGCAAATCGTTAAATAATAATGAAAGACATTATTCCACAACAGAGCGAGAAACTTTGGCAGTAATAACAGCTTTAGAACATTGGCGTTGCTATTTAGACAATGGTAAACAATTTACAGTTTACACTGACCATGCTGCTTTAAAATGGTTTTTAAAATTATCTAACCCTACAGGAAGGCTAGCTCGCTGGTCAGTTAGACTTTCGTGTTTTAATTTCATTATTAAAACTAAGAAAGGATCTGAGAATAAAGTACCTGATCTACTTTCTCGTTTTAATACTCAAGTTTCTCCTATAAACCTTGAAAACAACAATTTTAATAAAGCTAAACAATTATATGACCAACTTTTTGAAGGTTGTCGTAATAATCCTGATAATCACCCTGATTATATAATTAGAGATAATATTCTTCTTAAAAAGATAATTAATATTAACAATTTAAACGATGATTTTATATGGAAAATTCTTCCTAAACCTGAAGAGAGACTAAATCTCATAAAAAGAAATCATGGTTTAGAGGATGAACCACATTTAGGAATTGCTAAAACTGTAAAAAAAATATCTTTACAATACTTTTGGCCTAATATGTACCAAGAAGTTTCATCATATATTTCAAAATGTGAAAAATGTTTGTCTTATAAACATTCAAATCATTCACCATATGGCTTGATGGGTAAACCAAAAACTTGTTCCCGTCCATTCCAATATATATCTCTTGATCTAATAGGTCCTTTACCAATGACAAGAAATAGAAATCAATATATTTTGGTGATAAACTGTTATTTTACTAAATATACATTGATTTTCCCGTTGAAAAATGCCACTGCTTCCAATATTAGTAATATATTGGAAAATAATTTGTTTTTAGTTCATGGTATTCCACAAACCATTCTTATGGATAATGGCCCACAACTTAGATCCCATGAGTTGGTCAATTTATTGAACAAATATAATATCCCACATATATCTTTCCTTCCATATTATTGTCCACAAGTAAATCCTACTGAAAGATATAACAGAACCATTTTAACAGCCTTATCGTCATTAGTCAATGATGATCATAGAATATGGGATAAATTTTTAGCTAAAATTCAATTTTCTATGAACAACTCTGTAAACGATGTAACAGGTTATACCCCTAACTACCTAGTGTTTGGTAGAGAAATCATTAGTTGTGGTTCAATGTTCTCAAAATCTTCTAACCTTGATAATATCACCTTTTTACCAAGAGAAATTTATGCTAATTCTATTGGTTTAATCCCTGGAATTTTTGAAGAAGTAAAAAGTAACTTACTCGCATCTCATACAAAAAATGCAAAATATTATGACCAACATCACAAAGTAAAAGAATTCCAAATAGGAGACCTCGTTTGGCGTAAAAACTACATTCAAAGCAATGCTGGAAAATATTTTAGCAGCAAATTAGCTCCTAAATACAAAAAATCCATAATTGTAGAAAAAATTTCACCCTTAGTCTATTTGCTCAAAGATCCTAATGGTCATATTGCTAAATGGCATATCAAAGATATAAAAGTATAAACTAAATAAATCACTTAGCTAAAAGTAGTAAGGAAGCTAAAAAAAAAAATAAATACATGAGTGTATTTTTTTTTTCCTCTTCGTCGGGGGATAAATGTAACGTGGTATATCCTAAATTTTAATAGGTTTTAGAAATTTTCATTACTCACGTTCATTTAGCATAAGTTATTATTATTATATAACTTACTAACGGCGGATTTAGTATTTTGTGTTAGGTATTTTCATCATTTCTTGTATTTTCATGCAATTAATCATCTCAATGATTTTGTCCTGGAAATTGTTTATTTACGTTTTGAAAGTGAGGTTATGCAGAATCTATACAACGATATATTTTTATATGTTAACGAGACTTAGGTCATTCCTTTCATCTAAAAAGTATGTTTAGACCTCTATGGTGAAAGTCTATAAAGAAATTGTGTAAACTTTTTAAGATCAATTTTGTCGGGTTGAGCCTTGGATACGATTCTATTTAATCCTTGACATGAAAGGAGTCTATATACTTTTTAGATGAAGGCGATCTGACAGAATTGAGATTGAAAGAAAAAATCGGGATTGTCAATGGAAAAAAATAATTTTTAGGGAGGAGATTCGGGACGGAAAGAGATACAAGTCACGTGATATAATATAGAAAAATTATAAAAATATCTAGAGCATTTCTGTATGTATCTAACTTAGAAGAAATGCTTATGCAATGAGCGATGGTGTTCCTCTGAATAGGACATTGAAGAAGTTTGTGTTCCGTGGGAAGTCAAACAGCAACGGCGATACTCGCGGAGAGTTTCTAGAAGTGGTTATTCCCGAGTTATTGACGGCCGTTTACTCTTTCTACACGTGGCCTTCGGCTCCCGTTCTCGCTTGGTACCTTTGGACGCAGCGATAATCTTAACAGACAGCGTCGCACTGCCGCGTTCTCTGCAACACTTGGCGTCCTGCTGCGAAGCCAACGGACTAGTGCCTGAACGTGACGTGCGCATCGTCGGTCTCCCCTGGGGCCTGTTCCTCGCCGATCTGCACTTCTTGAGGCCACTCGACCTGGTTTTGGCTTCGGACTGTTTCTACGATCCCACTCACTTCGAAGAGGTGATCGCCACCGTTGCTTACTTGCTGGAACGAACTAACGCCCGATTCCTGTGTTCTTACCAGGAGAGAAGCTCAGATTGGTCAGTGGAGGAGACTTGGAGTCACTGAGTGAAAGCGCCGGCATTGACTATAGAGCCATCATTGGTGAGCGCTCACTGCATTTATTGGAGATAGGGTGCGCTTGATTATGGCAAGTGCCAAGACTCGATAATAACTAATCCGCCAGATAAGCATAAATCTGTTTGTTTGTTTTTTATTTTTATTTGTAAATATGTTCTCTAATTAAATTCTTCTTACTTTATTCCTTCTTTAATTTCTAAAACCTCCATAACAACAAGCTTTACGCTTCAAAGGATATTCCTGAAAAAGATTTCTTTCTTCAAGGATATTCCTGAAAAGGACTTTCGTCCTTCAAGGATATTCCTGAAAAGGACTATCGTCCTTCAAAGATATTCCTAAAAGGGACTATCGTCTTTTAAGGATATTCCTGAAAAGGACTTTCGTTCTTCAAGGATATTCCTGAAGAGGACTATCGTCCTTCAAGGATATTCCTGAAAAGAACTATCGTCCTTCAAGGATATTCCTGAATAGGACGATCGTCCTTTAAGTTTATTCCTGAAAAGGACGATCAACCTTCAAAGATATTCCTGGAAAGGACTATCGCTATTCGAGGATATTCCTGAAAAGGATATTCCTGAAAAGAACTTTAGTCCTTTAAGGATATTCCTGAAAAGGACTATCGTCCTTCAAAGATATTCCTGTGAAGGACTATCGTCATTCAAGGATATTCCTGAAAAGAACGATCGTCCTTTAAATATATTCCTGAAAAGGACTATCGTCTTTTAAGGATATTCCTGAAAAGGACTATCGTCCTTCAAGGATATTCCTGAAAAGAACTAAAGTCCTTCAAGGATTTTCCTGAAAAGGACTTTCGTCCATCAAGGATATTCCTGAAAAGGACTATCGTTCTTCAAGGATATTCCTGAAAAGGACGATCGTCCTTTAAGTATATTCCTGAAAAGGACGATTCTCTTTAGGTATATTCCTGAAAAGGACTATCGTCCTTCAAGGATATTCCTGAAAAGGACTTTCGTCATTCAAGGATATTCCTGAAGAGGACTTTCGTTCTTCAAGGATATTCCTGAAAAAACTATCGTCCTTCAAGGATATTCCTGAAAAGGACTATCGTCCTTCAAGGATATGCCTGAAAAGGACTATCGTCCTTCAAGGATATTACTGAAAAGGACGATCCTCCTTTAAGTATATTCCTGAAAAGGACTATCGTCCTTCAAGGATATTCCTAAAAAGGACTATCGTACTTCAAGGATATTCCTGAAAAGGACTATCGTCCTTCAAGGATATTACTGAAAAGGACGATCCTCCTTTAGGTATATTCCTGAAAAGGACTATCGTCCTTCAAGGATATTCCTGAAAAGGACTATCGTCCTCCAGGGATATTCCTGAAAAGGACTATCGCCCGTCAAGGATATTCCTGAAAAAGATTTCTTTCTTCAAGGATATTCCTGAAAAGGACTTTCGTCCTTCAAGGATATTCCTGAAAAGGACTATCGTCCTTCAAAGATATTCCTAAAAAGGACTATCGTCTTTTAAGGATATTCCTGAAAAGGACTTTCGTTCTTCAAGGATATTCCTGAAGAGGACTATCGTCCTTCAAGGATATTCCTGAAAAGAACTATCGTCCTTCAAGGATATTCCTGAAAAGGACGATCGTCCTTTAAGTTTATTCCTGAAAAGGACGATCAACCTTCAAAGATATTCCTGGAAAGGACTATCGCTATTCGAGGATATTCCTGAAAAGGATATTCCTGAAAAGAACTTTAGTCCTTTAAGGATATTCCTGAAAAGGACTATCGTCCTTCAAAGATATTCCTGTAAACGACTATCGTCATTCAAGGATATTCCTGAAAAGAACTATCGTCCTTTAAGGATATTCCTGAAAAGGACGATCGTCCTTTAAATATATTCCTGAAAAGGACTATCGTCTTTTAAGGATATTCCTGAAAAGGACTTTCGTCCTTCAATGATATTCCTGAAAAGGACGATCGTCTTTAATATATTCCTGAAAAGGACTATCGTTCTTCAAGGTTATTCTTAAAAAGGACGATAATCCTTCAAGGATATTCCTGAAAAGGACTATCGTCCTTCAAGGATATTCCTGAAAAGGACGATCCTCTTAGAAGTATATACCTGAAAAGGACTATCGTCCTTCAACGATATTCCTGAAAAGGACGATCCTCCTTTAAGTATATTCCTGAAAGGGACTATCGTCCTTCAAGGATATTGCTGAAAAAGACTATCGTCCTTCAAGGATATGCCTGAAAAGGACTTTCGTTCTTCAAGGATATTCCTGAAAAGGACGATCGTCCTTCAAGGATATTCCTGAAAAGGACTAAAGTCCTCCAAGGATATTCCTGAAAAGGATTATCGTCCTTCAAGGATATTCCTGAAAAGGACGATCGTCCTTCAAGGATATTCCTGAAAAGGATTATCGTCCTTCAAGGATATTCCTGAAAAGGACTGAAGTCCTTTAAGTATATTCCTGAAAAGGATTATCGTCCTTCAAGGATATTCCTGAAAAGGACGATCGTCCTTTAAGGATATTCCTGAAAAGGACGATCCTCTTTAAGTATATTTCTGAATAGGACTATCGTCCTTCACGTATTTTCCTGAAAAGGACTATCGCCCGTCAAGGATATTCCTGAAAAGGATTTCGTCCTTCAAGGATATTCCTGAAAAGGACTTTCGTCCTTTAAGGATATTCCTGAAAAGGACTATCGTTCTTCAAGGATATTCCTGAAAAGGACGATCGTCCTTTAAGTATATTCCTGAAAAGGAATTTCATCCTTCAAGGATATTCCTGAAAAGGACGATCGTCTTTCAAGGATATTCCTGAAAAGGACTTTCGTCCTTCAAGGATATTCCTGAAAAGGACTTTCATCCTTCAAGGATATTCCTGAAAAGGACGATCGTCTTTCAAGGATATTCCTGAAAAGGACTATCGTCCTTCAAGGATATTCCTGAAAAGAACTAAAGTCCTTCAAGGATATTCCTGAAAAGGACTTTCGTTCTTCAAGGATATTCCTGAAAAGGACTATCGTCCTTCAAGTATATTCCTGAAAAGGACTTTCGTCCTTCAAGGATATTCCTGAAAAGAACTTTCGTCCTTCAATGATATTCCTGAAAAGTACGATCGTCTTTAAAATATTCCTGAAAAGGACTATCGTTCTTCAAGGTTATTTCTAAAAAGGACGATAATCCTTCAAGGATATTCCTGAAAAGAACGATCCTCTTAGAAGTATATACCTGAAAAGGACTATCGTCCTTCAACGACATTACTGAAAAGGACGATCCTCCTTTAAGTATATTCCTGAAAGGGACAATCGTCCTTCAAGGATATTGCTGAAAAAGACTATCGTCCTTCAAAGGATATTCCTGAAAAAGATTTCTTTCTTCAAGGATATTCCTGAAAAGGACTTTCGTCCTTCAAGGATATTCCTGAAAAGGACTATCGTCCTTCAAAGATATTCCTAAAAGGGACTATCGTCTTTTAAGGATATTCCTGAAAAGGACTTTCGTTCTTCAAGGATATTCCTGAAGAGGACTATCGTCCTTCAAGGATATTCCTGAAAAGAACTATCGTCCTTCAAGGATATTCCTGAATAGGACGATCGTCCTTTAAGTTTATTCCTGAAAAGGACGATCAACCTTCAAAGATATTCCTGGAAAGGACTATCGCTATTCGAGGATATTCCTGAAAAGGATATTCCTGAAAAGAACTTTAGTCCTTTAAGGATATTCCTGAAAAGGACTATCGTCCTTCAAAGATATTCCTGAAAAGGACTATCGTTCTTCAAGGATATTCCTGAAAAGGACGATCGTCCTTTAAGTATATTCCTGAAAAGGACGATTCTCTTTAGGTATATTCCTGAAAAGGACTATCGTCCTTCAAGGATATTCCTGAAAAGGACTTTCGTCATTCAAGGATATTCCTGAAGAGGACTTTCGTTCTTCAAGGATATTCCTGAAAAAACTATCGTCCTTCAAGGATATTCCTGAAAAGGACTATCGTCCTTCAAGGATATGCCTGAAAAGGACTATCGTCCTTCAAGGATATTACTGAAAAGGACGATCCTCCTTTAAGTATATTCCTGAAAAGGACTATCGTCCTTCAAGGATATTCCTAAAAAGGACTATCGTACTTCAAGGATATTCCTGAAAAGGACTATCGTCCTTCAAGGATATTACTGAAAAGGACGATCCTCCTTTAGGTATATTCCTGAAAAGGACTATCGTCCTTCAAGGATATTCCTGAAAAGGACTATCGTCCTCCAGGGATATTCCTGAAAAGGACTATCGCCCGTCAAGGATATTCCTGAAAAAGATTTCTTTCTTCAAGGATATTCCTGAAAAGGACTTTCGTCCTTCAAGGATATTCCTGAAAAGGACTATCGTCCTTCAAAGATATTCCTAAAAAGGACTATCGTCTTTTAAGGATATTCCTGAAAAGGACTTTCGTTCTTCAAGGATATTCCTGAAGAGGACTATCGTCCTTCAAGGATATTCCTGAAAAGAACTATCGTCCTTCAAGGATATTCCTGAAAAGGACGATCGTCCTTTAAGTTTATTCCTGAAAAGGACGATCAACCTTCAAAGATATTCCTGGAAAGGACTATCGCTATTCGAGGATATTCCTGAAAAGGATATTCCTGAAAAGAACTTTAGTCCTTTAAGGATATTCCTGAAAAGGACTATCGTCCTTCAAAGATATTCCTGTAAACGACTATCGTCATTCAAGGATATTCCTGAAAAGAACTATCGTCCTTTAAGGATATTCCTGAAAAGGACGATCGTCCTTTAAATATATTCCTGAAAAGGACTATCGTCTTTTAAGGATATTCCTGAAAAGGACTTTCGTCCTTCAATGATATTCCTGAAAAGGACGATCGTCTTTAATATATTCCTGAAAAGGACTATCGTTCTTCAAGGTTATTCTTAAAAAGGACGATAATCCTTCAAGGATATTCCTGAAAAGGACTATCGTCCTTCAAGGATATTCCTGAAAAGGACGATCCTCTTAGAAGTATATACCTGAAAAGGACTATCGTCCTTCAACGATATTCCTGAAAAGGACGATCCTCCTTTAAGTATATTCCTGAAAGGGACTATCGTCCTTCAAGGATATTGCTGAAAAAGACTATCGTCCTTCAAGGATATGCCTGAAAAGGACTTTCGTTCTTCAAGGATATTCCTGAAAAGGACGATCGTCCTTCAAGGATATTCCTGAAAAGGACTAAAGTCCTCCAAGGATATTCCTGAAAAGGATTATCGTCCTTCAAGGATATTCCTGAAAAGGACGATCGTCCTTCAAGGATATTCCTGAAAAGGATTATCGTCCTTCAAGGATATTCCTGAAAAGGACTAAAGTCCTTTAAGTATATTCCTGAAAAGGATTATCGTCCTTCAAGGATATTCCTGAAAAGGACGATCGTCCTTTAAGGATATTCCTGAAAAGGACGATCCTCTTTAAGTATATTTCTGAATAGGACTATCGTCCTTCACGTATTTTCCTGAAAAGGACTATCGCCCGTCAAGGATATTCCTGAAAAGGATTTCGTCCTTCAAGGATATTCCTGAAAAGGACTTTCGTCCTTTAAGGATATTCCTGAAAAGGACTATCGTTCTTCAAGGATATTCCTGAAAAGGACGATCGTCCTTTAAGTATATTCCTGAAAAGGAATTTCATCCTTCAAGGATATTCCTGAAAAGGACGATCGTCTTTCAAGGATATTCCTGAAAAGGACTTTCGTCCTTCAAGGATATTCCTGAAAAGGACTTTCATCCTTCAAGGATATTCCTGAAAAGGACGATCGTCTTTCAAGGATATTCCTGAAAAGGACTATCGTCCTTCAAGGATATTCCTGAAAAGAACTAAAGTCCTTCAAGGATATTCCTGAAAAGGACTTTCGTTCTTCAAGGATATTCCTGAAAAGGACTATCGTCCTTCAAGTATATTCCTGAAAAGGACTTTCGTCCTTCAAGGATATTCCTGAAAAGAACTTTCGTCCTTCAATGATATTCCTGAAAAGTACGATCGTCTTTAAAATATTCCTGAAAAGGACTATCGTTCTTCAAGGTTATTTCTAAAAAGGACGATAATCCTTCAAGGATATTCCTGAAAAGAACGATCCTCTTAGAAGTATATACCTGAAAAGGACTATCGTCCTTCAACGACATTACTGAAAAGGACGATCCTCCTTTAAGTATATTCCTGAAAGGGACAATCGTCCTTCAAGGATATTGCTGAAAAAGACTATCGTCCTTCAAGGATATTCCTGAAAAGGACTTTCGTTCTTCAAGGATATTCCTGAAAAGGACGATCGTCCTTTAAGGATATTCCTGAAAAGGACTAAAGTCCTTCAAGGATATTCCTGAAAAGGATTATCGTCCTTCATGGATATTCCTGAAAAGGACGATCGTCCTTCAAGGATATTCCTGAAAAGGATTATCGTCCTTCAAGGATATTCCTGAAAAGGACTAAAGTCCTTCAAGGATATTCCTGAAAAGGATTATCGTCCTTCAAGGATGTTCCTGAAAAGGACGATCCTCTTTAAGTATATTTCTGAATAGGACTATCGTCCTTCACGGATTTTCCTGAAAAGGACTATCGCCCGTCAAGGATATTCCTGAAAAGGATTTCGTTTTTCAAGGATATTCCTTAAATAGACGATCGTCCTTTAAATATATTCCGGAAAAGGACGATCGTCCTTTAAATATATTCCTGAAAAGGACGTTCGTCCTTCAAGAATATTCCTGAAAAGAACGATCCTCTTTTAAGTATATTCCTGAAAAGGACTATCGTCCTTCAAGGATATTCCTGAAAAGGACTTTCGTCCTTCAAGGATATTCCTGAAAAGGACTTTCATCCTTCAAGGATATTCCTGAAAAGGACGATCGTCTTTCAAGGATATTCCTGAAAAGGACTATCGTCCTTCAAGGCTATTCCTGAAAAGAACTAAAGTCCTTCAAGGATATTCCTGAAAAGGACTTTCGTTCTTCAAGGATATTCCTGAAAAGGACTATCGTCCTTCAAGTATATTCCTGAAAAGGACTTTCGTCCTTCAAGGATATTCCTGAAAAGAACTTTC
Organism: Leucoptera coffeella; assembly: GCA_030578115.1. Classification (NCBI taxonomy): domain Eukaryota; kingdom Metazoa; phylum Arthropoda; class Insecta; order Lepidoptera; family Lyonetiidae; genus Leucoptera; species Leucoptera coffeella. The sequence goes on from JAMBLF010000222.1 coordinate 96,481, forward strand.
GTCCTTCAATGATATTCCTGAAAAGGACGATCGTCTTTAATATATTCCTGAAAAGGACTATCGTTCTTCAAGGTTATTCCTAAAAAGGACGATAATCCTTCAAGGATATTCCTAAAAAGGACTATCGTCTTTCAAGGATATTCCTGAAAAGAACGATCCTCTTAGAAGTATATACCTGAAAAGGACTATCGTCCTTCAACGATATTCCTGAAAAGGACGATCCTCCTTTAAGTATATTCCTGAAAGGGACAATCGTCCTTCAAGGATATTGCTGAAAAAGACTATCGTCCTTCAAGGATATGCCTGAAAAGGACTTTCGTTCTTCAAGGATATTCCTGAAAAGGACGATCGTCCTTTAAGGATATTCCTGAAAAGGACTAAAGTCCTTCAAGGATATTCCTGAAAAGGATTATCGTCCTTCAAGGATATTCCTGAAAAGGACGATCGTCCTTCAAGGATATTCCTGAAAATGATTATCGTCCTTCAAGGATATTGCTGAAAAGGACTTAAGTCCTTCAAGGATATTCCTGAAAAGGATTATCGTCCTTCAAGGATGTTCCTGAAAAGGACGATCCTCTTTAAGTATATTTCTGAATAGGACTATCGTCCTTCACGGATTTTCCTGAAAAGGACTATCGCCCGTCAAGGATATTCCTGAAAAGGATTTCGTCCTTCAAGGATATTCCTTAAAAGGACGATCCTCTTTAAGTATATTCCTGAAAAGGACTTTCATCGTTCAAGGATATTCCTGAAAAGGACGATCCTCCTTTAAGTTTATTCCTGAAAAAGACTATCGTCCTTCAAGGATATTCCTGAAATGGACTTTCGTCCTTCAAGGATATTCCTGAAAAGAACTATCGTTCTTCAAGGATATTCCTGAAAAGGACTATCGTCCTTCAAGGATATTCCTGAAAAGGACGATCCTCTTTAAGTATATTCCTGAAAAGGACTTTCATCGTTCAAGGATATTCCTGAAAAGGACGATCCTCCTTTAAGTTTATTCCTGAAAAAGACTATCGTCCTTCAAGGATATTCCTGAAAAGGACTTTCATCCTTCAAGGATATTCCTAAAAAGACGATCGTCTTTCAAGGATATTCCTGAAAAGGACTTTCGTCCTTCAAGGATATTCCTGAAAAGGACTTTCATCCTTCAAGGATATTCCTGAAAAGGACGATCGTCTTTCAAGGATATTCCTGAAAAGGACTATCGTCCTTCAAGGATATTCCTGAAAAGAACTAAAGTCCTTCAAGGATATTCCTGAAAAGGACTTTCGTTCTTCAAGGATATTCCTGAAAAGGACTATCGTCCTTCAAGGATATTCCTGAAAAGGACTTTCGTCCTTCAAGGATATTCCTGAAAAGAACTTTCGTCCTTCAATGATATTCCTGAAAAGGACGATCGTCTTTAAAATATTCCTGAAAAGGACTATCGTTCTTCAAGGTTATTTCTAAAAAGGACGATAATCCTTCAAGGATATTCCTGAAAAGGACTATCGTCCTTCAAGGATATTCCTGAAAAGAACGATCCTCTTAAAAGTATATACCTGAAAAGGACTATCGTCCTTCAACGACATTCCTGAAAAGGACGATCCTCCTTTAAGTATATTCCTGAAAGGGACAATCGTCCTTCAAGGATATTGCTGAAAAAGACTATCGTCCTTCAAGGATATGCCTGTAAAGGACTTTCGTTCTTCAAGGATATTCCTGAAAAGGACGATCGTCCTTTAAGGATATTCCTGAAAAGGACTAAAGTCCTTCAAGGATATTCCTGAAAAGGATAATCGTCCTTCATGGATATTCCTGAAAAGGACGATCGTCCTTCAAGGATATTCCTGAAAAGGATTATTGTCCTTCAAGGATATTCCTGAAAAGGACTAAAGTCCTTCAAGGATATTCCTGAAAAGGATTATCGTCCTTCAAGGATGTTCCTGAAAAGGACGATCCTCTTTAAGTATATTTCTGAATAGGACTATCGTCCTTCACGGATTTTCCTGAAAAGGACTATCGCCCGTCAAGGATATTCCTGAAAAGGATTTCGTCCTTCAAGGATATTCCTTAAATAGACGATCGTCCTTTAAATATATTCCGGAAAAGGACGATCGTCCTTTAAATATATTCCTGAAAAGGACGTTCGTCCTTCAAGAATATTCCTGAAAAGAACGATCCTCTTTTAAGTATATTCCTGAAAAGGACTATCGTCCCTGCAGGATATTCCTGAAAAGAACTTTAGTCCTTTAAGGATATTCCTGAAAATGACTATCGTCCTTCAAAGATATTCCTGTAAAGGACTATCGTCATTCAAGGATATTCCTGAAAAGGACTATCGTCCTTTAAGGATATTCCTGAAAAGGTCGATCGTCCTTTGAATATATTCCGGAAAAGGACGATCGTCCTTTAAATATATTCCTGAAAAGGACGTTCGTCCTTCAAGAATATTCCTGAAAAGAACGATCCTCTTTTAAGTATATTCCTGAAAAGGACTATCGTCCTTCAAGGATATTCCTGAAAGGGACTTTCGTCCTTCAAGGATATTCCTGAAAAGGACTTTCATCCTTCAAGGATATTCCTGAAAAGGACGATCGTCTTTCAAGGATATTCCTGAAAAGGACTATCGTCCTTCAAGGCTATTCCTGAAAAGAACTAAAGTCCTTCAAGGATATTCCTGAAAAGGACTTTCGTTCTTCAAGGATATTCCTGAAAAGGACTATCGTCCTTCAAGTATATTCCTGAAAAGGACTTTCGTCCTTCAAGGATATTCCTGAAAAGAACTTTCGTCCTTCAATGATATTCCTGAAAAGGACGATCGTCTTTAATATATTCCTGAAAAGGACTATCGTTCTTCAAGGTTATTCCTAAAAAGGACGATAATCCTTCAAGGATATTCCTAAAAAGGGCTATCGTCCTTCACGGATATTCCTGAAAAGAACGATCCTCTTAGAAGTATATACCTGAAAAGGACTATCGTCCTTCAACGATATTCCTGAAAAGGACGATCCTCCTTTAAGTATATTCCTGAAAGGGACAATCGTCCTTCAAGGATATTGCTGAAAAAGACTATCGTCCTTCAAGGATATGCCTGAAAAGGACTTTCGTTCTTCAAGGATATTCCTGAAAAGGACGATCGTCCTTTAAGGATATTCCTGAAAAGGACTAAAGTCCTTCAAGGATATTCCTGAAAAGGATTATCGTCCTTCAAGGATATTCCTGAAAAGGACGATCGTCCTTCAAGGATATTCCTGAAAATGATTATCGTCCTTCAAGGATATTCCTGAAAAGGACTTAAGTCCTTCAAGGATATTCCTGAAAAGGATTATCGTCCTTCAAGGATGTTCCTGAAAAGGACGATCCTCTTTAAGTATATTTCTGAATAGGACTATCGTCCTTCACGGATTTTCCTGAAAAGGACTATCGCCCGTCAAGGATATTCCTGAAAAGGATTTCGTCCTTCAAGGATATTCCTTAAAAGGACGATCCTCTTTAAGTATATTCCTGAAAAGGACTTTCATCGTTCAAGGATATTCCTGAAAAGGACGATCCTCCTTTAAGTTTATTCCTGATAAAGACTATCGTCCTTCAAGGATATTCCTGAAAAGGACTTTCGTCCTTCAAGGATATTCCTGAAAAGAACTATCGTTCTTCAAGGATATTCCTGAAAAGGACTATCGTCCTTCAAGGATATTCCTGAAAAGGACGATCCTCTTTAAGTATATTCCTGAAAAGGACTTTCATCGTTCAAGGATATTCCTGAAAAGGACGATCCTCCTTTAAGTTTATTCCTGAAAAAGACTATCGTCCTTCAAGGATATTCCTGAAAAGGACTTTCGTCCTTCAAGGATATTCCTGAAAAGGACTTTCGTCCTTCAAGGATATTCCTGAAAAGAACTATCGTTCTTCAAGGATATTCCTGAAAAGGACAATCGTCCTTCAAAGATATTCCTGAAAAGGACTATCGTCTTTTAAGGATATTCCTGAAAAGGACTTTCGTCCTTCACGGATTTTCCTGAAAAGGACTATCGCCCGTCAAGGATATTCCTGAAAAGGATTTCGTCCTTCAAGGATATTCCTTAAAAGGACGATCCTCTTTAAGTATATTCCTGAAAAGGACTTTCATCGTTCAAGGATATTCCTGAAAAGGACGATCCTCCTTTAAGTTTATTCCTGAAAAAGACTATCGTCCGTCAAGGATATTCCTGAAAAGGACTTTCGTCCTTCAAGGATATTCCTGAAAAGAACTATCGTTCTTCAAGGATATTCCTGAAAAGGACTATCGTCTTTTAAGGATATTCCTGAAAAGGACTTTCGTCCTTCAATGATATTCCTGAAAAGGACGATCGTCTTTAATATATTCCTGAAAAGGACTATCGTTCTTCAAGGTTATTCCTAAAAAGGACGATAATCCTTCAAGGATATTCCTGAAAAGGACTATCGTCCTTCAAGGATATTCCTGAAATGGACGATCCTCTTAGAAGTATATACCTGAAAAGGACTATCGTCCTTCAACGATATTCCTGAAAAGGACGATCCTCCTTTAAGTATATTCCTGAAAGGGACTATCGTCCTTCAAGGATATGGCTGAAAAAGACTATCGTCCTTCAAGGATATGCCTGAAAAGGACTTTCGTTCTTCAAGGATACTCCTGAAAAGGACGATCGTCCTTCAAGGATATTCCTGAAAAGGACTAAAGTCCTTCAAGGATATTCCTGAAAAGGATTATCGTCCTTCAAGGATATTCCTGAAAAGGACGATCGTCCTTCAAGGATATTCCTGAAAAGGATTATCGTCCTTCAAGGATATTCCTGAAAAGGACTAAAGTCCTTCAAGTATATTCCTGAAAAGGATTATCGTCCTTCAAGGATATTCCTGAAAAGGACGATTGTCCTTTAAGGATATTCCTGAAAAGGACGATCCTCTTTAAGTATATTTCTGAATAGGACTATCGTCCTTCACGTATTTTCCTGAAAAGGACTATCGCCCGTCAAGGATATTCCTGAAAAGGATTTCGTCCTTCAAGGATATTCCTGAAAAGGACTTTCGTCCTTCAAGGATATTCCTGAAAAGGACTATCGTTCTTCAAGGATATTCCTGAAAAGGACGATCGTCCTTTAAGTATATTACTGAAAAGGACTTTCATCCTTCAAGGATATTCCTGAAAAGGACTATCGTCCTTCAAGTATATTCCTGAAAAGGACTTTCGTCCTTCAAGGATATTCCTGAAAAGAACTTTCGTCCTTCAATGATATTCCTGAAAAGGACGATCGTCTTTAATATATTCCTGAAAAGGACTATCGTTCTTCAAGGTTATTCCTAAAAAGGACGATAATCCTTCAAGGATATTCCTGAAAGGGACTTTCGTCCTTCAAGGATATTCCTGAAAAGAACGATCCTCTTAGAAGTATATACCTGAAAAAACTATCGTCCTTCAAGGATATTGCTGAAAAAGACTATCGTCCTTCAAGGATATGCCTGAAAAGGACTAAAGTCCTTTAAGGATATTCCTGAAAAGGATTATCGTCCTTCAAGGATATTCCTGAAAGGGACTATCGTCCTTCAAGGATATTCCTGAAAAGGTTTATCGTCCTTCAAGGATATTCCTGAAAAGAACGATCCTCTTTTAAGTATTTTCCTGAAAGGGACTATCGTCCTTCAAGGATATTGCTGAAAAAGACTATCGTCCTTCAAGGATATTCCTGAAAAGGATTTCGTCCTTCAATGATATTCCTGAAAAGGACGATCGTCTTTAATGTATTCCTGAAAAGGACTATCGTCCTTCAAGGTTATTCCTAAAAAGGACGATAATCCTTCAAGGATATTCCTGAAAGGGACTTTCGTCCTTCAAGGATATTCCTGAAAAGGACTTTCATCCTTCAAGGATATTCCTGAAAAGGACGATCGTCTTTCAAGGATATTCCTGAAAAGGACTATCGTCCTTCAAGGCTATTCCTGAAAAGAACTAAAGTCCTTCAAGGATATTCCTGAAAAGGACTTTCGTTCTTCAAGGATATTCCTGAAAAGGACTATCGTCCTTCAAGTATATTCCTGAAAAGGACTTTCGTCCTTCAAGGATATTCCTGAAAAGAACTTTCGTCCTTCAATGATATTCCTGAAAAGGACGATCGTCTTTAATATATTCCTGAAAAGGACTATCGTTCTTCAAGGTTATTCCTAAAAAGGACGATAATCCTTCAAGGATATTCCTAAAAAGGACTATCGTCCTTCAAGGATATTCCTGAAAAGAACGATCCTCTTAGAAGTATATACCTGAAAAGGACTATCGTCCTTCAACGATATTCCTGAAAAGGACGATCCTTCTTTAAGTATATTCCTGAAAGGGACAATCGTCCTTCAAGGATATTGCTGAAAAAGACTATCGTCCTTCAAGGATATGCCTGAAAAGGACTTTCGTTCTTCAAGGATATTCCTGAAAAGGACGATCGTCCTTTAAGGATATTCCTGAAAAGGACTAAAGTCCTTCAAGGATATTCCTGAAAAGGATTATCGTCCTTCAAGGATATTCCTGAAAAGGACGATCGTCCTTTAAGGATATTCCTGAAAAGGACTAAAGTCCTTCAAGGATATTCCTGAAAAGGATTATCGTCCTTCAAGGATATTCCTGAAAAGGACGATCGTCCTTCAAGGATATTCCTGAAAAGGACTTTCGTCCTTCAAGGATATTCCTGAAAAGGACTATCGTTCTTCAAGGATATTCCTGAAAAGGACGATCGTCCTTTAAGTATATTACTGAAAAGGACTTTCATCCTTCAAGGATATTCCTGAAAAGGACTATCGTCCTTCAAGTATATTCCTGAAAAGGACTTTCGTCCTTCAAGGATATTCCTGAAAAGAACTTTCGTCCTTCAATGATATTCCTGAAAAGGACGATCGTCTTTAATATATTCCTGAAAAGGACTATCGTTCTTCAAGGTTATTCCTAAAAAGGACGATAATCCTTCAAGGATATTCCTGAAAGGGACTTTCGTCCTTCAAGGATATTCCTGAAAAGAACGATCCTCTTAGAAGTATATACCTGAAAAAACTATCGTCCTTCAAGGATATTGCTGAAAAAGACTATCGTCCTTCAAGGATATGCCTGAAAAGGACTAAAGTCCTTCAAGGATATTCCTGAAAAGGATTATCGTCCTTCAAGGATATTCCTGAAAAGGACGATCGTCCTTTAAGTATATTCCTGAAAGGGACTATCGTCCTTCAAGGATATTCCTGAAAAGGACTATCGTCCTTCAAGGATATTCCTGAAAAGAACGATCCTCTTTTAAGTATTTTCCTGAAAGGGACTATCGTCCTTCAAGGATATTGCTGAAAAAGACTATCGTCCTTCAAGGATATTCCTGAAAAGGATTTCGTCCTTCAATGATATTCCTGAAAAGGACGATCGTCTTTAATGTATTCCTGAAAAGGACTATCGTCCTTCAAGGTTATTCCTAAAAAGGACGATAATCCTTCAAGGATATTCCTGAAAGGGACTTTCGTCCTTCAAGGATATTCCTGAAAAGGACTTTCATCCTTCAAGGATATTCCTGAAAAGGACGATCGTCTTTCAAGGATATTCCTGAAAAGGACTATCGTCCTTCAAGGCTATTCCTGAAAAGAACTAAAGTCCTTCAAGGATATTCCTGAAAAGGACTTTCGTTCTTCAAGGATATTCCTGAAAAGGACTATCGTCCTTCAAGTATATTCCTGAAAAGGACTTTCGTCCTTCAAGGATATTCCTGAAAAGAACTTTCGTCCTTCAATGATATTCCTGAAAAGGACGATCGTCTTTAATATATTCCTGAAAAGGACTATCGTTCTTCAAGGTTATTCCTAAAAAGGACGATAATCCTTCAAGGATATTCCTGAAAAGGACTAAAGTCCTTCAAGGATATTCCTGAAAAGGATTATCGTCCTTTAAGGATATTCCTGAAAGGGACTATCGTCCTTCAAGGATATTGCTGAAAAAGACTATCGTCCTTCAAGGATATTCCTGAAAAGGATTTCGTCCTTCAATTATATTCCTGAAAAGGACGATCGTCTTTAATGTATTCCTGAAAAGGACTATCGTCCTTCAAGGTTATTCCTAAAAAGGACGATAATCCTTCAAGGATATTCCTGAAAAGGACTATCGTCTTTTAAGGATATTCCTGAAAAGAACGATCCTCTTAGAAGTATATTCCTGAAAAGGACTATCGTCCTTCAACGATATTCCTGAAAAGGACGATCCTCCTTTAAGTATATTCCTGAAAGGGACTATCGTCCTTCAAGGATATTGCTGAAAAAGACTATCGTCCTTCAAGGATATTCCTGAAAAGGATTTCGTCCTTCAAGGATATTCCTGAAAAGGACGATCGTCCTTCAAGAATATTCCTGAAAAGGACTAAAGTCCTTCAAGGATATTCCTAAAAAGGACGATCCTCTTTAAGTATATTTCTGAATAGGACTATCGTCCTTCACGGATTTTCCTGAAAAGGACTATCGTTCTTCAAGGATATTCCTGAAAAGGACGATCGTCCTTTAATTATATTCCTGAAAAGGACGATTCTCTTTAGGTATATTCCTGAAAAGGACTATCGTCCTTCAAGGATATTCCTGAAAGGACTTTCGTCATTCAAGGATATTCCTGAAAAGGACTTTCGTTCTTCAAGCATATTCCTGAAAAAACTATCGTCCTTCAAGGATATTGCTGAAAAAGACTATCGTCCTTCAAGGATATTCCTGAAAAGGATTTCGTCCTTCAAGGATATGCCTGAAAAGGACTAAAGTCCTTCAAGGATATTCCTGAAAAGGATTATCGTCCTTCAAGGATATTCCTGAAAAGGACGATCGTCCTTTAAGTATATTCCTGAAAGGGACTATCGTCCTTCAAGGATATTGCTGAAAAAGACTATCGTCCTTCAAGGATATGCCTGAAAAGGACTTTCGTTCTTCAAGGATATTCCTGATTGCTGAAAAAGACTATCGTCCTTCAAGGATATGCCTGAAAAGGACTTTCGTTTTTCAAGGACGATCGTCCTTCAAGGATATTCCTGAAAAGGACTAAAGTCCTTCAAGGATATTCCTGAAAAGGATTATCGTCCTTCAAGGATATTCCTGAAAAGGACGATCGTCCTTCAAGGATATTCCTGAAAAGGATTATCGTCCTTCAAGGATATTCCTGAAAAGGACTAAAGCCCTTCAAGGATATTCCTGAAAAGGATTATCGTCCTTCAAGAATATTCCTGAAAAGGACGATCCTCTTTAAGTATTTTTCTGAATAGGACTATCGTCCTTCACGGATTTTCCTGAAAAGAACTATCGCCCGTCAAGGATATTCCTGAAAAGGATTTCGTCCTTCAAGGATATTCCTGAAAAGGACGATCCTCTTTAATACTTAAGTATATTCCTGAAAAGGACTTTCATCATTAAAGGATATTCCTGAAAAGGACGATCCTCCTTTAAGTTTATTCCTGAAAAAGACTTTCGTCCTTCAAGGATATTCCTGAAAAGGACTATCGTTCTTCAAGGATATTCCTGAAAAGGACGATCGTCCTTTAAGTATATTCCTGAAAAGGACGATTCTCTTTAGGTATATTCCTGAAAAGGACTATAGTCCTTTAAGGATATTCCTGAAAAGGACTTTCGTCATTCAAGGATATTCCTGAAGAGGACTTTCGTTCTTCAAGGATATTCCTGAAAAAACTATCGTCCTTCAAGGATATTCCTGAAAAGGACTATCGTCCTTCAAGGATATTCCTGAAAAGGACTATCGTCCTTCAAGAATATAACTGAAAAGGACGATCCTCCTTTAAGTATATTCCTGAAAAGGACTATCGTCCTTCAAGGATATTCCTGAAAAGGACTATCGTCCTTCAAGGATATTCCTGAAAAGGACTATCGTCCTTCAAGGATATTACTGAAAAGGACGATCCTCCTTTAAGTATATTCCTGAAAAGGACTATCGTCCTTCAAGGATATTCCTGAAAAGGACTTTCATCCTTCCAGGATATTCCTGAAAAGGACTATCGTCCTTCAAGGATATTACTGAAAAGGACGATCCTCTTTAAGTATATTCCTGAAAAGGACTATCGTCCTTCAAAGATATTCCTGAAAAGAACGATCGTCCTTCAAGTATATTACTGAAAAGGACGATACTCCTTTAAGTATATTCCTGAAAAGGACTATCGTCCTTCAAGGATATTCCTGAAAAGGACTTTCGTCCTTCAAGGATATTACTGAAAAGGACGATACTCCTTTAAGAATATTCCTGAAAAGGACTATCGTCCTTCAAGGATAATTCTGAAAAGAACTTTCGTCCTTCAATGATATTCCTGTAAAGGACGATCGTCTTTAATGTATTCCTGAAAAGGACTATCGTCCTTCAAGGTTATTCCTAAAAAGGACGATAATCCTTCAAGGATATTCCTGAAAAGGACTATCGTCCTTTAAGGATATTCCTGAAAATAACGATCCTCTTAGAAGTATATTCCTGAAAAGGACTATCGTCCTTCAACGATATTCCTGAAAAGGACGATCCTCCTTTAAGTATATTCCTGAAAGGGACTATCGTCCTTCAAGGATATTGCTGAAAAAGACTATCGTCCTTCAAGGATATTCCTGAAAAGGATTTCGTCCTTCAAGGATATTCCTGAAAAGGACGATCGTCCTTCAAGAATATTCCTGAAAAGGACTAAAGTCCTTCAAGGATATTCCTAAAAAGGACGATCCTCTTTAAGTATATTTCTGAATAGGACTATCGTCCTTCACGGATTTTCCTGAAAAGGACTATCGTTCTTCAAGGATATTCCTGAAAAGGACGATCGTCCTTTAAGTATATTCCTGAAAAGGACGATTCTCTTTAGGTATATTCCTGAAAAGGACTATCGTCCTTCAAGGATATTCCTGAAAAGGACTTTCGTCATTCAAGGATATTCCTGAAGAGGACTTTCGTTCTTCAAGGATATTCCTGAAAAAACTATCGTCCTTCAAGGATATTCCTGAAAAGGACTATCGTCCTTCAAGGATATTCCTGAAAAGGACTATCGTCCTTCAAGGATATTACTGAAAAGGACGATCCTCCTTTAAGTATATTCCTGAAAAGGACTATCGTCCTTCAAGGATATTCCTGAAAAGGACTTTCGTCCTTCCAGGATATTCCTGAAAAGGACGATCCTCCTTTAAGTATATTCCTGAAAAGGACGATCGTCCTTTACGTATATTCCTAATAGGACTATCGTCCTTCAAGTATTTAACTGAAAAGGACGATACTCCTTTAAGTATATTCCTGAAAAGGACTATCGTCCTTCAAGGATATTCCTGAAATGGACTATCGCCCTTCAAGGATATTCCTGAAAAGGACTATCGTCCTTCAAGGATATTCCTGAAAAGAACGATCCTCTTTTAAGTATATTCCTGAAAGGGACTATCGTCCTTCAAGGATATTGCTGAAAAAGACTATCGTCCTTCAAGGATATTCCTGAAAAGGATTTCGTCCTTCAATTATATTCCTGAAAGGACGATCGTCTTTAATGTATTCCTGAAAAGGACTATCGTCCTTCAAGGTTATTCCTAAAAAGGACGATAATCCTTCAAGGATATTCCTGAAAAGGACTATCGTCCTTTAAGGATATTCCTGAAAAGAACGATCCTCTTAGAAGTATATTCCTGAAAAGGACTATCGTCCTTCAACGATATTCCTGAAAAGGACGATCCTCCTTTAAGTATATTCCTGAAAGGGACTATCGTCCTTCAAGGATATTGCTGAAAAAGACTATCGTCCTTCAAGGATATTCCTGAAAAGGATTTCGTCCTTCAAGGATATTCCTGAAAAGGACGATCGTCCTTCAAGAATATTCCTGAAAAGGACTAAAGTCCTTCAAGGATATTCCTAAAAAGGACGATCCTCTTTAAGTATATTTCTGAATAGGACTATCGTCCTTCACGGATTTTCCTGAAAAGGACTATCGTCCTTCAAGGATATTCCTGAAAAGGACGATCCTCTTTAATACTTAAGTATATTCCTGAAAAGGACTTTCATCATTAAAGGATATTCCTGAAAAGGACGATCCTCCTTTAAGTTTATTCCTGAAAAAGACTTTCGTCCTTCAAGGATATTCCTGAAAAGGACTATCGTTCTTCAAGGATATTCCTGAAAAGGACGATCGTCCTTTAAGTATATTCCTGAAAAGGACGATTCTCTTTAGGTATATTCCTGAAAAGGACTATAGTCCTTTAAGGATATTCCTGAAAAGGACTTTCGTCATTCAAGGATATTCCTGAAGAGGACTTTCGTTCTTCAAGGATATTCCTGAAAAAACTATCGTCCTTCAAGGATATTCCTGAAAAGGACTATCGTCCTTCAAGAATATAACTGAAAAGGACGATCCTCCTTTAAGTATATTCCTGAAAAGGACTATCGTCCTTCAAGGATATTCCTGAAAAGGACTATCGTCCTTCAAGGATATTCCTGAAAAGGACTATCGTCCTTCAAGGATATTACTGAAAAGGACGGTCCTCCTTTAAGTATATTCCTGAAAAGGACTATCGTCCTTCAAGGATATTCCTGAAAAGGACGATCCTCTTTAAGTATATTCCTGAAAAGGACTATCGTCCTTCAAAGATATTCCTGAAAAGAACGATCGTCCTTCAAGGATATTACTGAAAAGGACGATACTCCTTTAAGTATATTCCTGAAAAGGACTATCGTCCTTCAAGGATATTCCTGAAAAGGACTTTCGTCCTTCAAGGATATTACTGAAAAGGACGATACTCCTTTAAGAATATTCCTGAAAAGGACTATCGTCCTTCAAGGATAATTCTGAAAAGAACTTTCGTCCTTCAATGATATTCCTGAAAAGGACGATCGTCTTTAATGTATTCCTGAAAAGGACTATCGTCCTTCAAGGTTATTCCTAAAAAGGACGATAATCCTTCAAGGATATTCCTGAAAAGGACTATCGTCCTTTAAGGATATTCCTGAAAATAACGATCCTCTTAGAAGTATATTCCTGAAAAGGACTATCGTCCTTCAACGATATTCCTGAAAAGGACGATCCTCCTTTAAGTATATTCCTGAAAGGGACTATCGTCCTTCAAGGATATTGCTGAAAAAGACTATCGTCCTTCAAGGATATTCCTGAAAAGGATTTCGTCCTTCAAGGATATTCCTGAAAAGGACGATCGTCCTTCAAGAATATTCCTGAAAAGGACTAAAGTCCTTCAAGGATATTCCTAAAAAGGACGATCCTCTTTAAGTATATTTCTGAATAGGACTATCGTCCTTCACGGATTTTCCTGAAAAGGACTATCGTTCTTCAAGGATATTCCTGAAAAGGACGATCGTCCTTTAAGTATATTCCTGAAAAGGACGATTCTCTTTAGGTATATTCCTGAAAAGGACTATCGTCCTTCAAGGATATTCCTGAAAAGGACTTTCGTCATTCAAGGATATTCCTGAAGAGGACTTTCGTTCTTCAAGGATATTCCTGAAAAAACTATCGTCCTTCAAGGATATTACTGAAAAGGACGATACTCCTTCAAGGATATTCCTGAAAAGGACTATCGTCCTTCAAGGATATTACTGAAAAGGACGATCCTCCTTTAAGTATATTCCTGAAAAGGACTATCGTCCTTCAAGGATATTCCTGAAAAGGACTTTCGTCCTTCCAGGATATTCCTGAAAAGGACGATCCTCCTTTAAGTATATTCCTGAAAAGGACGATCGTCCTTTACGTATATTCCTAATAGGACTATCGTCCTTCAAGTATATAACTGAAAAGGACGATACTCCTTTAAGTATATTCCTGAAAAGGACTATCGTCCTTCAAGGATATTCCTGAAATGGACTATCGCCCTTCAAGGATATTCCTGAAAAGGACTATCGTCCTTCAAGGATATTCCTGAAAAGAACGATCCTCTTTTAAGTATATTCCTGAAAGGGACTATCGTCCTTCAAGGATATTGCTGAAAAAGACTATCGTCCTTCAAGGATATTCCTGAAAAGGATTTCGTCCTTCAATTATATTCCTGAAAAGGACGATCGTCTTTAATGTATTCCTGAAAAGGACTATCGTCCTTCAAGGTTATTCCTAAAAAGGACGATAATCCTTCAAGGATATTCCTGAAAAGGACTATCGTCCTTTAAGGATATTCCTGAAAAGAACGATCCTCTTAGAAGTATATTCCTGAAAAGGACTATCGTCCTTCAACGATATTCCTGAAAAGGACGATCCTCCTTTAAGTATATTCCTGAAAGGGACTATCGTCCTTCAAGGATATTGCTGAAAAAGACTATCGTCCTTCAAGGATATTCCTGAAAAGGATTTCGTCCTTCAAGGATATTCCTGAAAAGGACTATCGTCCTTCACGGATTTTCCTGAAAAGAACTATCGCCCGTCAAGGATATTCCTGAAAAGGATTTCGTCCTTCAAGGATATTCCTGAAAAGGACGATCCTCTTTAATACTTAAGTATATTCCTGAAAAGGACTTTCATCATTAAAGGATATTCCTGAAAAGGACGATCCTCCTTTAAGTTTATTCCTGAAAAAGACTTTCGTCCTTCACGGATTTTCCTGAAAAGGACTATCGTTCTTCAAGGATATTCCTGAAAAGGACGATCGTCCTTTAATTATATTCCTGAAAAGGACGATTCTCTTTAGGTATATTCCTGAAAAGGACTATCGTCCTTCAAGGATATTCCTGAAAGGACTTTCGTCATTCAAGGATATTCCTGAAAAGGACTTTCGTTCTTCAAGCATATTCCTGAAAAAACTATCGTCCTTCAAGGATATTGCTGAAAAAGACTATCGTCCTTCAAGGATATTCCTGAAAAGGATTTCGTCCTTCAAGGATATGCCTGAAAAGGACTATCGTCCTTCAAGGATATTCCTGAAAAGGACTATCGTCCTTCAAGAATATAACTGAAAAGGACGATCCTCCTTTAAGTATATTCCTGAAAAGGACTATCGTCCTTCAAGGATATTCCTGAAAAGGACTATCGTCCTTCAAGGATATTCCTGAAAAGGACTATCGTCCTTCAAGGATATTACTGAAAAGGACGATCCTCCTTTAAGTATATTCCTGAAAAGGACTATCGTCCTTCAAGGATATTCCTGAAAAGGACTTTCATCCTTCCAGGATATTCCTGAAAAGGACTATCGTCCTTCAAGGATATTACTGAAAAGGACGATCCTCTTTAAGTATATTCCTGAAAAGGACTATCGTCCTTCAAAGATATTCCTGAAAAGAACGATCGTCCTTCAAGGATATTACTGAAAAGGACGATACTCCTTTAAGTATATTCCTGAAAAGGACTATCGTCCTTCAAGGATATTCCTGAAAAGGACTTTCGTCCTTCAAGGATATTACTGAAAAGGACGATACTCCTTTAAGAATATTCCTGAAAAGGACTATCGTCCTTCAAGGATAATTCTGAAAAGAACTTTCGTCCTTCAATGATATTCCTGTAAAGGACGATCGTCTTTAATGTATTCCTGAAAAGGACTATCGTCCTTCAAGGTTATTCCTAAAAAGGACGATAATCCTTCAAGGATATTCCTGAAAAGGACTATCGTCCTTTAAGGATATTCCTGAAAATAACGATCCTCTTAGAAGTATATTCCTGAAAAGGACTATCGTCCTTCAACGATATTCCTGAAAAGGACGATCCTCCTTTAAGTATATTCCTGAAAGGGACTATCGTCCTTCAAGGATATTGCTGAAAAAGACTATCGTCCTTCAAGGATATTCCTGAAAAGGATTTCGTCCTTCAAGGATATTCCTGAAAAGGACGATCGTCCTTCAAGAATATTCCTGAAAAGGACTAAAGTCCTTCAAGGATATTCCTAAAAAGGACGATCCTCTTTAAGTATATTTCTGAATAGGACTATCGTCCTTCACGGATTTTCCTGAAAAGGACTATCGTTCTTCAAGGATATTCCTGAAAAGGACGATCGTCCTTTAAGTATATTCCTGAAAAGGACGATTCTCTTTAGGTATATTCCTGAAAAGGACTATCGTCCTTCAAGGATATTCCTGAAAAGGACTTTCGTCATTCAAGGATATTCCTGAAGAGGACTTTCGTTCTTCAAGGATATTCCTGAAAAAACTATCGTCCTTCAAGGATATTCCTGAAAAGGACTATCGTCCTTCAAGGATATTCCTGAAAAGGACTATCGTCCTTCAAGGATATTACTGAAAAGGACGATCCTCCTTTAAGTATATTCCTGAAAAGGACTATCGTCCTTCAAGGATATTCCTGAAAAGGACTTTCGTCCTTCCAGGATATTCCTGAAAAGGACGATCCTCCTTTAAGTATATTCCTGAAAAGGACGATCGTCCTTTACGTATATTCCTAATAGGACTATCGTCCTTCAAGTATTTAACTGAAAAGGACGATACTCCTTTAAGTATATTCCTGAAAAGGACTATCGTCCTTCAAGGATATTCCTGAAATGGACTATCGCCCTTCAAGGATATTCCTGAAAAGGACTATCGTCCTTCAAGGATATTCCTGAAAATAACGATCCTCTTTTAAGTATATTCCTGAAAGGGACTATCGTCCTTCAAGGATATTGCTGAAAAAGACTATCGTCCTTCAAGGATATTCCTGAAAAGGATTTCGTCCTTCAATTATATTCCTGAAAGGACGATCGTCTTTAATGTATTCCTGAAAAGGACTATCGTCCTTCAAGGTTATTCCTAAAAAGGACGATAATCCTTCAAGGATATTCCTGAAAAGGACTATCGTCCTTTAAGGATATTCCTGAAAAGAACGATCCTCTTAGAAGTATATTCCTGAAAAGGACTATCATCCTTCAACGATATTCCTGAAAAGGACGATCCTCCTTTAAGTATATTCCTGAAAGGGACTATCGTCCTTCAAGGATATTGCTGAAAAAGACTATCGTCCTTCAAGGATATTCCTGAAAAGGATTTCGTCCTTCAAGGATATTCCTGAAAAGGACGATCGTCCTTCAAGAATATTCCTGAAAAGGACTAAAGTCCTTCAAGGATATTCCTAAAAAGGACGATCCTCTTTAAGTATATTTCTGAATAGGACTATCGTCCTTCACGGATTTTCCTGAAAAGGACTATCGTTCTTCAAGGATATTCCTGAAAAGGACGATCGTCCTTTAATTATATTCCTGAAAAGGACGATTCTCTTTAGGTATATTCCTGAAAAGGACTATCGTCCTTCAAGGATATTCCTGAAAGGACTTTCGTCATTCAAGGATATTCCTGAAAAGGACTTTCGTTCTTCAAGCATATTCCTGAAAAAACTATCGTCCTTCAAGGATATTCCTGAAAAGGACTATCGTCCTTCAAGGATATTCCTGAAAAGGACTATCGTCCTTCAAGGATATTACTGAAAAGGACGATCCTCCTTTAAGTATATTCCTGAAAAGGACTATCGTCCTTCAAGGATATTCCTGAAAAGGACTTTCGTCCTTCCAGGATATTCCTGAAAAGAACGATCCTCCTTTAAGTATATTCCTGAAAAGGACGATCGTCCTTTACGTATATTCCTAATAGGACTATCGTCCTTCAAGTATATAACTGAAAAGGACGATACTCCTTTAAGTATATTCCTGAAAAGGACTATCGTCCTTCAAGGATATTCATGAAATGGACTATCGCCCTTCAAGGATATTCCTGAAAAGGACTATCGTCCTTCGAGGATATTCCTGAAAAGGACTATCGTCCTTCAAGGATATTCCTGAAAAAGACTATCGTCCTTCCAGGATATTCCTGAAAAAGACTATCGTCCTTCAAGGATATTCCTAAAAAGGACTATCGTCCTTCCAGGATATTCCTGAAAAGGACTATCATCCTTCAAGGATATTCTTGAAAAGGACTATCGTCCTTCAAGGATATTCCTGAAAAGGACTATCGTCCTTCAAGGATATTCCTGAAAAGGACTGTCGTCCTTTAAGGATATTCCTGAAAACGACAATCGTCCTTCAAGGATATTCCTGAAAAGGACTATCGTCCTTCAAGGATATTCCTGAAAAAACTATCGTCCTTCAAGGATATTCCTGAAAAGGACGATCGTCCTTCAAGTATAATCCTGAAAAGGACTATCGTCCTTCAAGGATATTACTGAAAAGGACGATCCTCCTTTAAGTATATTCCTGAAAAGGACTATCGTCCTTCAAGGATATTCCTGAAAAGGACTTTCGTCCTTCCAGGATATTCCTGAAAAGGACGATCCTCCTTTAAGTATATTCCTGAAAAGGACGACCGTCCTTTACGTATATTCCTAATAGGACTATCGTCCTTCAAGTATATAACTGAAAAGGACGATACTCCTTTAAGTATATTCCTGAAAAGGACTATCGTCCTTCAAGGATATTCCTGAAATGGACTATCGCCCTTCAAGGATATTCCTGAAAAGGACTATCGTCCTTCAAGGATATTCCTGAAAAGAACGATCCTCTTTTAAGTATATTCCTGAAAGGGACTATCGTCCTTCAAGGATATTGCTGAAAAAGACTATCGTCCTTCAAGGATATTCCTGAAAAGGATTTCGTCCTTCAATTATATTCCTGAAAGGACGATCGTCTTTAATGTATTCCTGAAAAGGACTATCGTCCTTCAAGGTTATTCCTAAAAAGGACGATAATCCTTCAAGGATATTCCTGAAAAGGACTATCGTCCTTCAACGATATTCCTGAAAAGGACGATCCTCCTTTAAGTATATTCCTGAAAGGGACTATCGTCCTTCAAGGATATTGCTGAAAAAGACTATCGTCCTTCAAGGATATTCCTGAAAAGGATTTCGTCCTTCAAGGATATTCCTGAAAAGGACGATCGTCCTTCAAGAATATTCCTGAAAAGGACTAAAGTCCTTCAAGGATATTCCTAAAAAGGACGATCCTCTTTAAGTATATTTCTGAATAGGACTATCGTCCTTCACGGATTTTCCTGAAAAGGACTATCGTTCTTCAAGGATATTCCTGAAAAGGACGATCGTCCTTTAATTATATTCCTGAAAAGGACGATTCTCTTTAGGTATATTCCTGAAAAGGACTATCGTCCTTCAAGGATATTCCTGAAAGGACTTTCGTCATTCAAGGATATTCCTGAAAAGGACTTTCGTTCTTCAAGCATATTCCTGAAAAAACTATCGTCCTTCAAGGATATTCCTGAAAAGGACTATCGTCCTTCAAGGATATTCCTGAAAAGGACTATCGTCCTTCAAGGATATTACTGAAAAGGACGATCCTCCTTTAAGTATATTCCTGAAAAGGACTATCGTCCTTCAAGGATATTCCTGAAAAGGACTTTCGTCCTTCCAGGATATTCCTGAAAAGAACGATCCTCCTTTAAGTATATTCCTGAAAAGGACGATCGTCCTTTACGTATATTCCTAATAGGACTATCGTCCTTCAAGTATATAACTGAAAAGGACGATACTCCTTTAAGTATATTCCTGAAAAGGACTATCGTCCTTCAAGGATATTCATGAAATGGACTATCGCCCTTCAAGGATATTCCTGAAAAGGACTATCGTCCTTCGAGGATATTCCTGAAAAGGACTATCGTCCTTTAAGGATATTCCTGAAAAAGACTATCGTCCTTCCAGGATATTCCTGAAAAAGACTATCGTCCTTCAAGGATATTCCTAAAAAGGACTATCGTCCTTCCAGGATATTCCTGAAAAGGACGATCGTCCTTTAAGTATATTCCTGAAAAGGAATATCGTCCTTTAAGGATATTCCTGAAAAGGACGATCGTCTTTCAAGGATATTCCTGAAAAGGACTATCATCCTTCAAGGATATTCTTGAAAAGGACTATCGTCCTTCAAGGATATTCCTGAAAAGGACTATCGTCCTTCAAGGATATTCCTGAAAAGGACTGTCGTCCTTTAAGGATATTCCTGAAAACGACAATCGTCCTTCAAGGATATTCCTGAAAAGGACTATCGTCCTTCAAGGATATTCCTGAAAAGGACTATCGTCCTTCAAGGATATTCCTGAAAAGGACGATCGTCCTTCAAGTATAATCCTGAAAAGGACTATCGTCCTTCAAGGATATTCCTGAAAAGGACGATCCTCCTTTAAATTTATTCCTGAAAAGGACTATCGTCCTTTAAGGATATTCCTGAAAAGGACGATCGTCTTTCAAGGATATTCCTGAAAAGGACTATCGTCCTTCAAGGATATTCCTGAAAAGAACTAAAGTCCTTCAAGGATATTCCTGAAAAGGACTTTCGTTCTTCAAGGATATTCCTGAAAAGGACTATCGTCCTTCAAGTATATTCCTGAAAAGGACTTTCGTCCTTCAAGGATATTCCAGAAAAGAACTTTCGTCCTTCAATGATATTCCTGAAAAGGACGATCGTCTTTAATATATTCCTGAAAAGGACTATCGTTTTTCAAGGTTATTCCTAAAAAGGACGATAATCCTTCAAGGATATTCCTGAAAAGGACTATCGTCCTTCAAGGATATTCCTGAAAAGAACGATCCTCTTAGAAGTTATATACCTGAAAAGGACTATCGTCCTTCAACGATATTCCTGAAAGGGACTATCGTCCTTCAAGGATATTGCTGAAAAAGACTATCGTCCTTCAAGGATATGCCTGAAAAGGACTTTCGTTCTTCAAGGATATTCCTGAAAAGGACGATCGTCCTTCAAGGATATTCCTGAAAAGGACTAAAGTCCTTCAAGTATATTCCTGAAAAGGATTATCGTCCTTCAAGGATATTCCTGAAAAGGACGATCGTCCTTCAAGGATATTCCTGAAAAGGATTATCGTCCTTCAAGGATATTCCTGAAAAGGACTAAAGTCCTTCAAGGATATTCCTGAAAAGGATTATCGTCCTTCAAGGATATTCCTGAAAAGGACGATCGTCCTTTAAGGATATTCCTGAAAAGGACGATCCTCTTTAAGTATATTTCTGAATAGGACTATCGTCCTTCACGTATTTTCCTGAAAAGGACTATCGCCCGTCAAGGATATTCCTGAAAAGGATTTCGTCCTTCAAGGATATTCCTGAAAAGGACTTTCGTCCATCAAGGATATTCCTGAAAAGGACTATCGTTCTTCAAGGATATTCCTGAAAAGGACGATCGTCCTTCAAGGATATTCCTGAAAAGGACTAAAGTCCTTCAAGGATATTCCTGAAAAGGATTATCGTCCTTCAAGGATATTCCTGAAACGGACGATCGTCCTTCAAGGATATTCCTGAAAAGGATTATCGTCCTTCAAGGATATTCCTGAAAAGGACTAAAGTCCTTCAAGGATATTCCTGAAAAGGATTATCGTCCTTCAAGGATATTCCTGAAAAGGACGATCGTCCTTTAAGGATATTCCTGAAAAGACGATCCTCTTTAAGTATATTTCTGAATAGGACTATCGTCCTTCACGTATTTTCCTGAAAAGGACTATCGCCCGTCAAGGATATTCCTGAAAAGGATTTCGTCCTTCAAGGATATTCCTGAAAAGGACTTTCGTCCATCAAGGATATTCCTGAAAAGGACTATCGTTCTTCAAGGATATTCCTGAAAAGGACGATCGTCCTTTAAGTATATTCCTGAAAAGGACGTTTCTCTTTAGGTATATTCCTGAAAAGGACTATCGTCCTTCAAGGATATTCCTGAAAAGGACTTTCGTCATTCAAGGATATTCCTGAAAAGGACTTTCGTTCTTCAAGGATATTCCTGAAAAAACTATCGTCCTTCAAGGATATTCCTGAAAAGGACTATCGTCCTTCAAGGATATTCCGGAAGAGGACAATCGTCCTTCAAGGATATTACTGAAAAGGACGATCCTCCTTTAAGTATATTCCTGAAAAGGACTATCGTCCTTCAAGGATATTCCTGAAAAGGACTTTCGTCCTTCAAGGATATTCCTGAAAAGGACTATCGTCCTTCAAGGATATTACTGAAAAGGACGATCCTCCTTTAGGTATATTCCTGAAAAGGACTATCGTCCTTCAAGGATATTCCTGAAAAGGATTTCGTCCTTCAATTATATTCCTGAAAGGACGATCGTCTTTAATGTATTCCTGAAAAGGACTATCGTCCTTCAAGGTTATTCCTAAAAAGGACGATAATCCTTCAAGGATATTCCTGAAAAGGACTATCGTCCTTTAAGGATATTCCTGAAAAGAACGATCCTCTTAGAAGTATATTCCTGAAAAGGACTATCGTCCTTCAACGATATTCCTGAAAAGGACGATCCTCCTTTAAGTATATTCCTGAAAGGGACTATCGTCCTTCAAGGATATTGCTGAAAAAGACTATCGTCCTTCAAGGATATTCCTGAAAAGGATTTCGTCCTTCAAGGATATTCCTGAAAAGGACGATCGTCCTTCAAGAATATTCCTGAAAAGGACTAAAGTCCTTCAAGGATATTCCTAAAAAGGACGATCCTCTTTAAGTATATTTCTGAATAGGACTATCGTCCTTCACGGATTTTCCTGAAAAGGACTATCGTTCTTCAAGGATATTCCTGAAAAGGACGATCGTCCTTTAATTATATTCCTGAAAAGGACGATTCTCTTTAGGTATATTCCTGAAAAGGACTATCGTCCTTCAAGGATATTCCTGAAAGGACTTTCGTCATTCAAGGATATTCCTGAAAAGGACTTTCGTTCTTCAAGCATATTCCTGAAAAAACTATCGTCCTTCAAGGATATTCCTGAAAAGGACTATCGTCCTTCAAGGATATTCCTGAAAAGGACTATCGTCCTTCAAGGATATTACTGAAAAGGACCATCCTCCTTTAAGTATATTCCTGAAAAGGACTATCGTCCTTCAAGGATATTCCTGAAAAGGACTTTCGTCCTTCCAGGATATTCCTGAAAAGAACGATCCTCCTTTAAGTATATTCCTGAAAAGGACGATCGTCCTTTACGTATATTCCTAATAGGACTATCGTCCTTCAAGTATATAACTGAAAAGGACGATACTCCTTTAAGTATATTCCTGAAAAGGACTATCGTCCTTCAAGGATATTCATGAAATGGACTATCGCCCTTCAAGGATATTCCTGAAAAGGACTATCGTCCTTCGAGGATATTCCTGAAAAGGACTATCGTCCTTCAAGGATATTCCTGAAAAAGACTATCGTCCTTCCAGGATATTCCTGAAAAAGACTATCGTCCTTCAAGGATATTCCTAAAAAGGACTATCGTCCTTCCAGGATATTCCTGAAAAGGACTATCATCCTTCAAGGATATTCTTGAAAAGGACTATCGTCCTTCAAGGATATTCCTGAAAAGGACTATCGTCCTTCAAGGATATTCCTGAAAAGGACTGTCGTCCTTTAAGGATATTCCTGAAAACGACAATCGTCCTTCAAGGATATTCCTGAAAAGGACTATCGTCCTTCAAGGATATTCCTGAAAAAACTATCGTCCTTCAAGGATATTCCTGAAAAGGACGATCGTCCTTCAAGTATAATCCTGAAAAGGACTATCGTCCTTCAAGGATATTACTGAAAAGGACGATCCTCCTTTAAGTATATTCCTGAAAAGGACTATCGTCCTTCAAGGATATTCCTGAAAAGGACTTTCGTCCTTCCAGGATATTCCTGAAAAGGACGATCCTCCTTTAAGTATATTCCTGAAAAGGACGACCGTCCTTTACGTATATTCCTAATAGGACTATCGTCCTTCAAGTATA
The DNA here is from genome assembly GCA_030578115.1 of Leucoptera coffeella. Lineage (NCBI taxonomy): Eukaryota > Metazoa > Arthropoda > Insecta > Lepidoptera > Lyonetiidae > Leucoptera > Leucoptera coffeella. The sequence goes on from JAMBLF010000222.1 coordinate 120,082, forward strand.
TAACTGAAAAGGACGATACTCCTTTAAGTATATTCCTGAAAAGGACTATCGTCCTTCAAGGATATTCCTGAAATGGACTATCGCCCTTCAAGGATATTCCTGAAAAGGACTATCGTCCTTCAAGGATATTCCTGAAAAGAACGATCCTCTTTTAAGTATATTCCTGAAAGGGACTATCGTCCTTCAAGGATATTGCTGAAAAAGACTATCGTCCTTCAAGGATATTCCTGAAAAGGATTTCGTCCTTCAATTATATTCCTGAAAGGACGATCGTCTTTAATGTATTCCTGAAAAGGACTATCGTCCTTCAAGGTTATTCCTAAAAAGGACGATAATCCTTCAAGGATATTCCTGAAAAGGACTATCGTCCTTCAACGATATTCCTGAAAAGGACGATCCTCCTTTAAGTATATTCCTGAAAGGGACTATCGTCCTTCAAGGATATTGCTGAAAAAGACTATCGTCCTTCAAGGATATTCCTGAAAAGGATTTCGTCCTTCAAGGATATTCCTGAAAAGGACGATCGTCCTTCAAGAATATTCCTGAAAAGGACTAAAGTCCTTCAAGGATATTCCTAAAAAGGACGATCCTCTTTAAGTATATTTCTGAATAGGACTATCGTCCTTCACGGATTTTCCTGAAAAGGACTATCGTTCTTCAAGGATATTCCTGAAAAGGACGATCGTCCTTTAATTATATTCCTGAAAAGGACGATTCTCTTTAGGTATATTCCTGAAAAGGACTATCGTCCTTCAAGGATATTCCTGAAAGGACTTTCGTCATTCAAGGATATTCCTGAAAAGGACTTTCGTTCTTCAAGCATATTCCTGAAAAAACTATCGTCCTTCAAGGATATTCCTGAAAAGGACTATCGTCCTTCAAGGATATTCCTGAAAAGGACTATCGTCCTTCAAGGATATTACTGAAAAGGACGATCCTCCTTTAAGTATATTCCTGAAAAGGACTATCGTCCTTCAAGGATATTCCTGAAAAGGACTTTCGTCCTTCCAGGATATTCCTGAAAAGAACGATCCTCCTTTAAGTATATTCCTGAAAAGGACGATCGTCCTTTACGTATATTCCTAATAGGACTATCGTCCTTCAAGTATATAACTGAAAAGGACGATACTCCTTTAAGTATATTCCTGAAAAGGACTATCGTCCTTCAAGGATATTCATGAAATGGACTATCGCCCTTCAAGGATATTCCTGAAAAGGACTATCGTCCTTCGAGGATATTCCTGAAAAGGACTATCGTCCTTTAAGGATATTCCTGAAAAAGACTATCGTCCTTCCAGGATATTCCTGAAAAAGACTATCGTCCTTCAAGGATATTCCTAAAAAGGACTATCGTCCTTCCAGGATATTCCTGAAAAGGACGATCGTCCTTTAAGTATATTCCTGAAAAGGAATATCGTCCTTTAAGGATATTCCTGAAAAGGACGATCGTCTTTCAAGGATATTCCTGAAAAGGACTATCATCCTTCAAGGATATTCTTGAAAAGGACTATCGTCCTTCAAGGATATTCCTGAAAAGGACTATCGTCCTTCAAGGATATTCCTGAAAAGGACTGTCGTCCTTTAAGGATATTCCTGAAAACGACAATCGTCCTTCAAGGATATTCCTGAAATGACTATCGTCCTTCAAGGATATTCCTGAAAAGGACTATCGTCCTTCAAGGATATTCCTGAAAAGGACGATCGTCCTTCAAGTATAATCCTGAAAAGGACTATCGTCCTTCAAGGATATTCCTGAAAAGGACGATCCTCCTTTAAATTTATTCCTGAAAAGGACTATCGTCCTTTAAGGATATTCCTGAAAAGGACGATCGTCTTTCAAGGATATTCCTGAAAAGGACTATCGTCCTTCAAGGATATTCCTGAAAAGAACTAAAGTCCTTCAAGGATATTCCTGAAAAGGACTTTCGTTCTTCAAGGATATTCCTGAAAAGGACTATCGTCCTTCAAGTATATTCCTGAAAAGGACTTTCGTCCTTCAAGGATATTCCAGAAAAGAACTTTCGTCCTTCAATGATATTCCTGAAAAGGACGATCGTCTTTAATATATTCCTGAAAAGGACTATCGTTTTTCAAGGTTATTCCTAAAAAGGACGATAATCCTTCAAGGATATTCCTGAAAAGGACTATCGTCCTTCAAGGATATTCCTGAAAAGAACGATCCTCTTAGAAGTTATATACCTGAAAAGGACTATCGTCCTTCAACGATATTCCTGAAAGGGACTATCGTCCTTCAAGGATATTGCTGAAAAAGACTATCGTCCTTCAAGGATATGCCTGAAAAGGACTTTCGTTCTTCAAGGATATTCCTGAAAAGGACGATCGTCCTTCAAGGATATTCCTGAAAAGGACTAAAGTCCTTCAAGTATATTCCTGAAAAGGATTATCGTCCTTCAAGGATATTCCTGAAAAGGACGATCGTCCTTCAAGGATATTCCTGAAAAGGATTATCGTCCTTCAAGGATATTCCTGAAAAGGACTAAAGTCCTTCAAGGATATTCCTGAAAAGGATTATCGTCCTTCAAGGATATTCCTGAAAAGGACGATCGTCCTTTAAGGATATTCCTGAAAAGGACGATCCTCTTTAAGTATATTTCTGAATAGGACTATCGTCCTTCACGTATTTTCCTGAAAAGGACTATCGCCCGTCAAGGATATTCCTGAAAAGGATTTCGTCCTTCAAGGATATTCCTGAAAAGGACTTTCGTCCATCAAGGATATTCCTGAAAAGGACTATCGTTCTTCAAGGATATTCCTGAAAAGGACGATCGTCCTTCAAGGATATTCCTGAAAAGGACTAAAGTCCTTCAAGGATATTCCTGAAAAGGATTATCGTCCTTCAAGGATATTCCTGAAACGGACGATCGTCCTTCAAGGATATTCCTGAAAAGGATTATCGTCCTTCAAGGATATTCCTGAAAAGGACTAAAGTCCTTCAAGGATATTCCTGAAAAGGATTATCGTCCTTCAAGGATATTCCTGAAAAGGACGATCGTCCTTTAAGGATATTCCTGAAAAGACGATCCTCTTTAAGTATATTTCTGAATAGGACTATCGTCCTTCACGTATTTTCCTGAAAAGGACTATCGCCCGTCAAGGATATTCCTGAAAAGGATTTCGTCCTTCAAGGATATTCCTGAAAAGGACTTTCGTCCATCAAGGATATTCCTGAAAAGGACTATCGTTCTTCAAGGATATTCCTGAAAAGGACGATCGTCCTTTAAGTATATTCCTGAAAAGGACGTTTCTCTTTAGGTATATTCCTGAAAAGGACTATCGTCCTTCAAGGATATTCCTGAAAAGGACTTTCGTCATTCAAGGATATTCCTGAAAAGGACTTTCGTTCTTCAAGGATATTCCTGAAAAAACTATCGTCCTTCAAGGATATTCCTGAAAAGGACTATCGTCCTTCAAGGATATTCCGGAAGAGGACAATCGTCCTTCAAGGATATTACTGAAAAGGACGATCCTCCTTTAAGTATATTCCTGAAAAGGACTATCGTCCTTCAAGGATATTCCTGAAAAGGACTTTCGTCCTTCAAGGATATTCCTGAAAAGGACTATCGTCCTTCAAGGATATTACTGAAAAGGACGATCCTCCTTTAGGTATATTCCTGAAAAGGACTATCGTCCTTCAAGGATATTCCTGAAAAGGATTTCGTCCTTCAATTATATTCCTGAAAGGACGATCGTCTTTAATGTATTCCTGAAAAGGACTATCGTCCTTCAAGGTTATTCCTAAAAAGGACGATAATCCTTCAAGGATATTCCTGAAAAGGACTATCGTCCTTTAAGGATATTCCTGAAAAGAACGATCCTCTTAGAAGTATATTCCTGAAAAGGACTATCGTCCTTCAACGATATTCCTGAAAAGGACGATCCTCCTTTAAGTATATTCCTGAAAGGGACTATCGTCCTTCAAGGATATTGCTGAAAAAGACTATCGTCCTTCAAGGATATTCCTGAAAAGGATTTCGTCCTTCAAGGATATTCCTGAAAAGGACGATCGTCCTTCAAGAATATTCCTGAAAAGGACTAAAGTCCTTCAAGGATATTCCTAAAAAGGACGATCCTCTTTAAGTATATTTCTGAATAGGACTATCGTCCTTCACGGATTTTCCTGAAAAGGACTATCGTTCTTCAAGGATATTCCTGAAAAGGACGATCGTCCTTTAATTATATTCCTGAAAAGGACGATTCTCTTTAGGTATATTCCTGAAAAGGACTATCGTCCTTCAAGGATATTCCTGAAAGGACTTTCGTCATTCAAGGATATTCCTGAAAAGGACTTTCGTTCTTCAAGCATATTCCTGAAAAAACTATCGTCCTTCAAGGATATTCCTGAAAAGGACTATCGTCCTTCAAGGATATTCCTGAAAAGGACTATCGTCCTTCAAGGATATTACTGAAAAGGACCATCCTCCTTTAAGTATATTCCTGAAAAGGACTATCGTCCTTCAAGGATATTCCTGAAAAGGACTTTCGTCCTTCCAGGATATTCCTGAAAAGAACGATCCTCCTTTAAGTATATTCCTGAAAAGGACGATCGTCCTTTACGTATATTCCTAATAGGACTATCGTCCTTCAAGTATATAACTGAAAAGGACGATACTCCTTTAAGTATATTCCTGAAAAGGACTATCGTCCTTCAAGGATATTCATGAAATGGACTATCGCCCTTCAAGGATATTCCTGAAAAGGACTATCGTCCTTCGAGGATATTCCTGAAAAGGACTATCGTCCTTCAAGGATATTCCTGAAAAAGACTATCGTCCTTCCAGGATATTCCTGAAAAAGACTATCGTCCTTCAAGGATATTCCTAAAAAGGACTATCGTCCTTCCAGGATATTCCTGAAAAGGACTATCATCCTTCAAGGATATTCTTGAAAAGGACTATCGTCCTTCAAGGATATTCCTGAAAAGGACTATCGTCCTTCAAGGATATTCCTGAAAAGGACTGTCGTCCTTTAAGGATATTCCTGAAAACGACAATCGTCCTTCAAGGATATTCCTGAAAAGGACTATCGTCCTTCAAGGATATTCCTGAAAAAACTATCGTCCTTCAAGGATATTCCTGAAAAGGACGATCGTCCTTCAAGTATAATCCTGAAAAGGACTATCGTCCTTCAAGGATATTACTGAAAAGGACGATCCTCCTTTAAGTATATTCCTGAAAAGGACTATCGTCCTTCAAGGATATTCCTGAAAAGGACTTTCGTCCTTCCAGGATATTCCTGAAAAGGACGATCCTCCTTTAAGTATATTCCTGAAAAGGACGACCGTCCTTTACGTATATTCCTAATAGGACTATCGTCCTTCAAGTATATAACTGAAAAGGACGATACTCCTTTAAGTATATTCCTGAAAAGGACTATCGTCCTTCAAGGATATTCCTGAAATGGACTATCGCCCTTCAAGGATATTCCTGAAAAGGACTATCGTCCTTCAAGGATATTCCTGAAAAGAACGATCCTCTTTTAAGTATATTCCTGAAAGGGACTATCGTCCTTCAAGGATATTGCTGAAAAAGACTATCGTCCTTCAAGGATATTCCTGAAAAGGATTTCGTCCTTCAATTATATTCCTGAAAGGACGATCGTCTTTAATGTATTCCTGAAAAGGACTATCGTCCTTCAAGGTTATTCCTAAAAAGGACGATAATCCTTCAAGGATATTCCTGAAAAGGACTATCGTCCTTCAACGATATTCCTGAAAAGGACGATCCTCCTTTAAGTATATTCCTGAAAGGGACTATCGTCCTTCAAGGATATTGCTGAAAAAGACTATCGTCCTTCAAGGATATTCCTGAAAAGGATTTCGTCCTTCAAGGATATTCCTGAAAAGGACGATCGTCCTTCAAGAATATTCCTGAAAAGGACTAAAGTCCTTCAAGGATATTCCTAAAAAGGACGATCCTCTTTAAGTATATTTCTGAATAGGACTATCGTCCTTCACGGATTTTCCTGAAAAGGACTATCGTTCTTCAAGGATATTCCTGAAAAGGACGATCGTCCTTTAATTATATTCCTGAAAAGGACGATTCTCTTTAGGTATATTCCTGAAAAGGACTATCGTCCTTCAAGGATATTCCTGAAAGGACTTTCGTCATTCAAGGATATTCCTGAAAAGGACTTTCGTTCTTCAAGCATATTCCTGAAAAAACTATCGTCCTTCAAGGATATTCCTGAAAAGGACTATCGTCCTTCAAGGATATTCCTGAAAAGGACTATCGTCCTTCAAGGATATTACTGAAAAGGACGATCCTCCTTTAAGTATATTCCTGAAAAGGACTATCGTCCTTCAAGGATATTCCTGAAAAGGACTTTCGTCCTTCCAGGATATTCCTGAAAAGAACGATCCTCCTTTAAGTATATTCCTGAAAAGGACGATCGTCCTTTACGTATATTCCTAATAGGACTATCGTCCTTCAAGTATATAACTGAAAAGGACGATACTCCTTTAAGTATATTCCTGAAAAGGACTATCGTCCTTCAAGGATATTCATGAAATGGACTATCGCCCTTCAAGGATATTCCTGAAAAGGACTATCGTCCTTCGAGGATATTCCTGAAAAGGACTATCGTCCTTTAAGGATATTCCTGAAAAAGACTATCGTCCTTCCAGGATATTCCTGAAAAAGACTATCGTCCTTCAAGGATATTCCTAAAAAGGACTATCGTCCTTCCAGGATATTCCTGAAAAGGACGATCGTCCTTTAAGTATATTCCTGAAAAGGAATATCGTCCTTTAAGGATATTCCTGAAAAGGACGATCGTCTTTCAAGGATATTCCTGAAAAGGACTATCATCCTTCAAGGATATTCTTGAAAAGGACTATCGTCCTTCAAGGATATTCCTGAAAAGGACTATCGTCCTTCAAGGATATTCCTGAAAAGGACTGTCGTCCTTTAAGGATATTCCTGAAAACGACAATCGTCCTTCAAGGATATTCCTGAAAAGGACTATCGTCCTTCAAGGATATTCCTGAAAAGGACTATCGTCCTTCAAGGATATTCCTGAAAAGGACGATCGTCCTTCAAGTATAATCCTGAAAAGGACTATCGTCCTTCAAGGATATTCCTGAAAAGGACGATCCTCCTTTAAATTTATTCCTGAAAAGGACTATCGTCCTTTAAGGATATTCCTGAAAAGGACGATCGTCTTTCAAGGATATTCCTGAAAAGGACTATCGTCCTTCAAGGATATTCCTGAAAAGAACTAAAGTCCTTCAAGGATATTCCTGAAAAGGACTTTCGTTCTTCAAGGATATTCCTGAAAAGGACTATCGTCCTTCAAGTATATTCCTGAAAAGGACTTTCGTCCTTCAAGGATATTCCAGAAAAGAACTTTCGTCCTTCAATGATATTCCTGAAAAGGACGATCGTCTTTAATATATTCCTGAAAAGGACTATCGTTTTTCAAGGTTATTCCTAAAAAGGACGATAATCCTTCAAGGATATTCCTGAAAAGGACTATCGTCCTTCAAGGATATTCCTGAAAAGAACGATCCTCTTAGAAGTTATATACCTGAAAAGGACTATCGTCCTTCAACGATATTCCTGAAAGGGACTATCGTCCTTCAAGGATATTGCTGAAAAAGACTATCGTCCTTCAAGGATATGCCTGAAAAGGACTTTCGTTCTTCAAGGATATTCCTGAAAAGGACGATCGTCCTTCAAGGATATTCCTGAAAAGGACTAAAGTCCTTCAAGTATATTCCTGAAAAGGATTATCGTCCTTCAAGGATATTCCTGAAAAGGACGATCGTCCTTCAAGGATATTCCTGAAAAGGATTATCGTCCTTCAAGGATATTCCTGAAAAGGACTAAAGTCCTTCAAGGATATTCCTGAAAAGGATTATCGTCCTTCAAGGATATTCCTGAAAAGGACGATCGTCCTTTAAGGATATTCCTGAAAAGGACGATCCTCTTTAAGTATATTTCTGAATAGGACTATCGTCCTTCACGTATTTTCCTGAAAAGGACTATCGCCCGTCAAGGATATTCCTGAAAAGGATTTCGTCCTTCAAGGATATTCCTGAAAAGGACTTTCGTCCATCAAGGATATTCCTGAAAAGGACTATCGTTCTTCAAGGATATTCCTGAAAAGGACGATCGTCCTTCAAGGATATTCCTGAAAAGGACTAAAGTCCTTCAAGGATATTCCTGAAAAGGATTATCGTCCTTCAAGGATATTCCTGAAACGGACGATCGTCCTTCAAGGATATTCCTGAAAAGGATTATCGTCCTTCAAGGATATTCCTGAAAAGGACTAAAGTCCTTCAAGGATATTCCTGAAAAGGATTATCGTCCTTCAAGGATATTCCTGAAAAGGACGATCGTCCTTTAAGGATATTCCTGAAAAGACGATCCTCTTTAAGTATATTTCTGAATAGGACTATCGTCCTTCACGTATTTTCCTGAAAAGGACTATCGCCCGTCAAGGATATTCCTGAAAAGGATTTCGTCCTTCAAGGATATTCCTGAAAAGGACTTTCGTCCATCAAGGATATTCCTGAAAAGGACTATCGTTCTTCAAGGATATTCCTGAAAAGGACGATCGTCCTTTAAGTATATTCCTGAAAAGGACGTTTCTCTTTAGGTATATTCCTGAAAAGGACTATCGTCCTTCAAGGATATTCCTGAAAAGGACTTTCGTCATTCAAGGATATTCCTGAAAAGGACTTTCGTTCTTCAAGGATATTCCTGAAAAAACTATCGTCCTTCAAGGATATTCCTGAAAAGGACTATCGTCCTTCAAGGATATTCCGGAAGAGGACAATCGTCCTTCAAGGATATTACTGAAAAGGACGATCCTCCTTTAAGTATATTCCTGAAAAGGACTATCGTCCTTCAAGGATATTCCTGAAAAGGACTTTCGTCCTTCAAGGATATTCCTGAAAAGGACTATCGTCCTTCAAGGATATTACTGAAAAGGACGATCCTCCTTTAGGTATATTCCTGAAAAGGACTATCGTCCTTCAAGGATATTCCTGAAAAGGACTATCGTCCTCCAAGGATATTCCTGAAAAGGACTATCGCCCGTCAAGGATATTCCTGAAAAAGATTTCTTTCTTCAAGGATATTCCTGAAAAGGACTTTCGTCCTTCAAGGATATTCCTGAAAAGGACGATCCTTCTTAAAGTTTATTTTTGAAAAGGACTTTCGTTCTTCGAGGATATTCCTGAAAAGGACTTTCGTCCTTCAAGGATATTACTGAAAAGGACTATCATCCTTCAAAGATATTACTGAAAAGGACTATCGTCATTCAAGGATATTCCTGAAAATGACTTCCGTTCTTCAAGGATATTCCTGAAAAAACTATCGTCCTTCAAGGATATTCCTGAAAAGGACTATCGTCCTTCAAGGATATTCCTAAAAAGGACTATCGTCCTTCAAGGATATAACTGAAAAGGACGATCCTTCTTTAAGTATATTCCTGAAAAGGACTATCGTCCTTCAAGGATATTACTGAAAAGGACTATCGTCCTTCAAGGATATTACTGAAAAGGACGATCCTCCTTTAAGTATATTCCTGAAAAGGACTATCGTCCTTCAAGGATATTCCTGAAAAGGACGATCGTCCTTCAAGTATAATCCTGAAAAGGACTATCGTCCTTCAAGGATATTCCTGAAAAGAACGATCCTCTTAGAAGTTATATACCTGAAAAGGACTATCGTCCTTCAACGATATTCCTGAAATGGACGATCCTCTTTTAAGTATTTTCCTGAAAGGGACTATCGTCCTTCAAGGATATTGCTGAAAAAGACTATCGTCCTTCAAGGATATGCCTGAAAAGGACTTTCGTTCTTCAAGGATATTCCTGAAAAGGATTATCGTCCTTCAAGGATATTCCTGAAAAGGACGATCGTCCTTCAAGGATATTCCTGAAAAGGATTATCGTCCTTCAAGGATATTCCTGAAAAGGACTAAAGTCCTTCAAAGATATTCCTGAAAAGGACTATCGTCATTCAAGGATATTCCTGAAAAGGACTTTCGTTCTTCAAGGATATTCCTGAAAAAACTATCGTCCTTCAAGGATATTCCTGAAAAGGACTATCGTCCTTCAAGGATATTCCTAAAAAGGACTATCGTCCTTCAAGGATATAACTGAAAAGGACGATCCTTCTTTAAGTATATTCCTGAAAAGGACTATCGTCCTTCAAGGATATTCCTGAAAAGGACTTTCGTCCTTCCAGGATATTCCTGAAAAGGACTATCGTCCTTCAAGGATATTACTGAAAAGGACTATCGTCCTTCAAGGATATTACTGAAAAGGACGATCCTCCTTTAAGTAAATTCCTGAAAAGGACTATCGTCCTTCAAGGATATTCCTGAAAAGGACGATCGTCCTTCAAGTATAATCCTGAAAAGGACTATCGTCCTTCAAGGATATTCCTGAAAAGAACGATCCTCTTAGAAGTTATATACCTGAAAAGGACTATCGTCCTTCAACGATATTCCTGAAAAGGACGATCCTCCTTTAAGTATTTTCCTGAAAGGGACTATCGTCCTTCAAGGATATTGCTGAAACAGACTATCGTCCTTCAAGGATATGCCTGAAAAAGACTTTCGTTCTTCAAGGATATTCCTGAAAAGGACTTTCGTTCTTCAAGGATATTCCTGAAAAGGACTATCGTCCTTCAAGTATATTCCTGAAAAGGACTTTCGTCCTTCAAGGATATTCCTGAAAAGAACTTTCGTCCTTCAATGATATTCCTGAAAAGGACGATCGTCTTTAATATATTCCTGAAAAGGACTATCATTTTTCAAGGTTATTCCTAAAAAGGACGATAATCCTTCAAGGATATTCCTGAAAAGGACTTTCGTCCTTCAAGGATATTCCTGAAAAGTACGATCCTCTTAGAAGTTATATACCTGAAAAGGACTATCGTCCTTCAATGATATTCCTGAAAAGGACGATACTCCTTTAAGTATATTCCTGAAAGGGACTATCGTCCTTCAAGGATATTGCTGAAAAAGACTATCGTCCTTCAAGGATATGCCTGAAAAGGACTTTCGTTCTTCAAGGATATTCCTGAAAAGGACGATCGTCCTTCAAGGATATTCCTGAAAAGGACTAAAGTCCTTCAAGGATATTCCTGAAAAGGATTATCGTCCTTCAAGGATATTCCTGAAAAGGACGATCGTCCTTCAAGGATATTCCTGAAAAGGACGATCGTCCTTTAAGGATATTCCTGAAAAGGACGATCCTCTTTAAGTATATTTCTGAATAGGACTATCGTCCTTCACGTATTTTCCTGAAAAGGACTATCGCCCGTCAAGGATATTCCTGAAAAGGATTTCGTCCTTCAAGGATATTCCTGAAAAGGACTTTCGTCCATCAAGGATATTCCTGAAAAGGACTATCGTTCTTCAAGGATATTCCTGAAAAGGACGATCGTCCTTTAAGTATATTCCTGAAAAGGACGTTTCTCTTTAGGTATATTCCTGAAAAGGACTATCGTCCTTCAAGGATATTCCTGAAAAGGACTTTCGTCATTCAAGGATATTCCTGAAGAGGACTTTCGTTCTTCAAGGATATTCCTGAAAAAACTATCGTCCTTCAAGGATATTCCTGAAAAGGACTATCGTCCTTCAAGGATATTCCTGAAAAGGACTATCGTCCTTCAAGGATATTACTGAAAAGGACGATCCTCCTTTAAGTATATTCCTGAAAAGGACTATCGTCCTTCAAGGATATTCCTGAAAAGGACTTTCGTCCTTCAAGGATATTCCTGAAAACGACTATCGTCCTTCAAGGATATTACTGAAAAGGACGATCCTTCTTTAGGTATATTCCTGAAAAGGACTATCGTCCTTCAAGGATATTCCTGAAAAGTACTATCGTCCTCCAAGGATATTCCTGAAAAGGACTATCGCCCGTCAAGGATATTCCTGAAAAAGATTTCTTTCTTCAAGGATATTCCTTAAAAGGACTTTCGTCCTTCAAGGATATTCCTGAAAAGGACGATCCTTCTTAAAGTTTATTCCTGAAAAGGACTTTCGTTCTTCGAGGATATTCCTGAAAAGGACTTTCGTCCTTCAAGGATATTACTGAAAAGGACTATCATCCTTCAAAGATATTCCTGAAAAGGACTATCGTCATTCAAGGATATTCCTGAAAAGGACTATCGTCATTCAAGGATATTCCTGAAAAGGACTTTCGTTCTTCAAGGATATTCCTGAAAAAACTATCGTCCTTCAAGGATATTCCTGAAAAGGACTATCGTCCTTCAAGGATATTCCTAAAAAGGACTATCGTCCTTCAAGGATATAACTGAAAAGGACGATCCTTCTTTAAGTATATTCCTGAAAAGGACTATCGTCCTTCAAGGATATTCCTGAAAAGGACTTTCGTCCTTCCAGGATATTCCTGAAAAGGACTATCGTCCTTCAAGGATATTACTGAAAAGGACTATCGTCCTTCAAGGATATTACTGAAAAGGACGTTCCTCCTTTAAGTATATTCCTGAAAAGGACTATCGTCCTTCAAGGATATTCCTGAAAAGGACTTTCGTCCTTCCAGGATATTCCTGAAAAGGACTATCGTCCTTCAAGGATATTACTGAAAAGGACTATCGTCCTTCAAGGATATTACTGAAAAGGACGATTCTCCTTTAAGTATATTCCTGAAAAGGACTATCGTCCTTCAAGGATATTCCTGAAAAGGACTTTCGTCCTTCCAGGATATTCCTGAAAAGGACTATCGTCCTTCAAGGATATTACTGAAAAGGACGATCCTCCTTTAAGTATATTCCTGAAAAGGACTATCGTCCTTCAAGGATATTCCTGAAAAGAACGATCGTCCTTCAAGGATATTACTGAAAAGGACGATACTCCTTTAAGTATATTCCTGAAAAGGACTATCGTCCTTCAAGGATATTCCTGAAAAGGACTTTCGTCCATCCAGGATATTCCTGAAAAAGACTATCGTCCTTCAAGGATATTCCTAAAAAGGACTATCGTCCTTCCAGGATATTCCTGAAAAGGAAGATCCTCCTTTAAGTATATTCCTGAAAAGGACAATCGTCCTTTAAGTATATTCGTAATAGGACTATCGTCCTTCAACGATATTACTGAAAAGGACGATACTCCTTTAAGTATATTCCTGAAAAAGACTATCGTCCTTTAAGTATATTCGTAATAGGACTATCGTCCTTCAAGGATATTCCTGAAAAGGACGATACTCCTTTAAGGATATTCCTGAAAAGGACGATCGTCCTTCAAGGATATTACTGAAAAGGACTATCGTCCTTTAAGGATATTCCTGAAAAGGACGATCGTCCTTCAAGTATATTCCTGAAAAGGACTATCGTCCGTCAAGGGTATTCCTGAAAAGGACGATCGTCCTTTAAGGATATTCCTGAAAAGGACTATCGTCCTTCAAGGATATTCCTGAAAAGGACGATCGTCCTTCAAGGATATTCCTGAAAAGGATTATCGTCCTTCAAGGATATTCCTGAAAAGGACTAAAGTCCTTCAAGGATATTCCTGAAAAGGATTATCGTCCTTCAAGGATATTCCTGAAAAGGACGATCGTCCTTTAAGGATATTCCTGAAAAGACGATCCTCTTTAAGTATATTTCTGAATAGGACTATCGTCCTTCACGTATTTTCCTGAAAAGGACTATCGCCCGTCAAGGATATTCCTGAAAAGGATTTCGTCCTTCAAGGATATTCCTGAAAAGGACTTTCGTCCATCAAGGATATTCCTGAAAAGGACTATCGTTCTTCAAGGATATTCCTGAAAAGGACGATCGTCCTTTAAGTATATTCCTGAAAAGGACGTTTCTCTTTAGGTATATTCCTGAAAAGGACTATCGTCCTTCAAGGATATTCCTGAAAAGGACTTTCGTCATTCAAGGATATTCCTGAAGAGGACTTTCGTTCTTCAAGGATATTCCTGAAAAAACTATCGTCCTTCAAGGATATTCCTGAAAAGGACTATCGTCCTTCAAGGATATTCCGGAAAAGGACAATCGTCCTTCAAGGATATTACTGAAAAGGACGATCCTCCTTTAAGTATATTCCTGAAAAGGACTATCGTCCTTCAAGGATATTCCTGAAAAGGACTTTCGTCCTTCAAGGATATTCCTGAAAAGGACTATCGTCCTTCAAGGATATTACTGAAAAGGACGATCCTCCTTTAGGTATATTCCTGAAAAGGACTATCGTCCTTCAAGGATATTCCTGAAAAGGACTATCGTCCTCCAAGGATATTCCTGAAAAGGACTATCGCCCGTCAAGGATATTCCTGAAAAAGATTTCTTTCTTCAAGGATATTCCTGAAAAGGACTTTCGTCCTTCAAGGATATTCCTGAAAAGGACGATCCTTCTTAAAGTTTATTTTTGAAAAGGACTTTCGTTCTTCGAGGATATTCCTGAAAAGGACTTTCGTCCTTCAAGGATATTACTGAAAAGGACTATCATCCTTCAAAGATATTCCTGAAAAGGACTATCGTCATTCAAGGATATTCCTGAAAATGACTTCCGTTCTTCAAGGATATTCCTGAAAAAACTATCGTCCTTCAAGGATATTCCTGAAAAGGACTATCGTCCTTCAAGGATATTCCTAAAAAGGACTATCGTCCTTCAAGGATATAACTGAAAAGGACGATCCTTCTTTAAGTATATTCCTGAAAAGGACTATCGTCCTTCAAGGATATTCCTGAAAAGGACTTTCGTCCTTCCAGGATATTCCTGAAAAGGACTATCGTCCTTCAAGGATATTACTGAAAAGGACTATCGTCCTTCAAGGATATTACTGAAAAGGACGATCCTCCTTTAAGTATATTCCTGAAAAGGACTATCGTCCTTCAAGGATATTCCTGAAAAGGACGATCGTCCTTCAAGTATAATCCTGAAAAGGACTATCGTCCTTCAAGGATATTCCTGAAAAGAACGATCCTCTTAGAAGTTATATACCTGAAAAGGACTATCGTCCTTCAACGATATTCCTGAAATGGACGATCCTCTTTTAAGTATTTTTCTGAAAGGGACTATCGTCCTTCAAGGATATTGCTGAAAAAGACTATCGTCCTTCAAGGATATGCCTGAAAAGGACTTTCGTTCTTCAAGGATATTCCTGAAAAGGATTATCGTCCTTCAAGGATATTCCTGAAAAGGACGATCGTCCTTCAAGGATATTCCTGAAAAGGATTTTCGTCCTTCAAGGATATTCCTGAAAAGGACTAAAGTCCTTCAAAGATATTCCTGAAAAGGACTATCGTCATTCAAGGATATTCCTGAAAAGGACTTTCGTTCTTCAAGGATATTCCTGAAAAAACTATCGTCCTTCAAGGATATTCCTGAAAAGGACTATCGTCCTTCAAGGATATTCCTAAAAAGGACTATCGTCCTTCAAGGATATAACTGAAAAGGACGATCCTTCTTTAAGTATATTCCTGAAAAGGACTATCGTCCTTCAAGGATATTCCTGAAAAGGACTTTCGTCCTTCCAGGATATTCCTGAAAAGGACTATCGTCCTTCAAGGATATTACTGAAAAGGACTATCGTCCTTCAAGGATATTACTGAAAAGGACGATCCTCCTTTAAGTAAATTCCTGAAAAGGACTATCGTCCTTCAAGGATATTCCTGAAAAGGACGATCGTCCTTCAAGTATAATCCTGAAAAGGACTATCGTCCTTCAAGGATATTCCTGAAAAGAACGATCCTCTTAGAAGTTATATACCTGAAAAGGACTATCGTCCTTCAACGATATTCCTGAAAAGGACGATCCTCCTTTAAGTATTTTCCTGAAAGGGACTATCGTCCTTTAAGGATTTTGCTGAAAAAGACTATCGTCCTTCAAGGATATGCCTGAAAAAGACTTTCGTTCTTTAAGGATATTCCTGAAAAGGACTTTCGTTCTTCAAGGATATTCCTGAAAAGGACTATCGTCCTTCAAGTATATTCCTGAAAAGGACTTTCGTCCTTCAAGGATATTCCTGAAAAGAACTTTCGTCCTTCAATGATATTCCTGAAAAGGACGATCGTCTTTAATATATTCCTGAAAAGGACTATCATTTTTCAAGGTTATTCCTAAAAAGGACGATAATCCTTCAAGGATATTCCTGAAAAGGACTATCGTCCTTCAAGGATATTCCTGAAAAGAACGATCCTCTTAGAAGTTATATACCTGAAAAGGACTATCGTCCTTCAATGATATTCCTGAAAAGGACGATACTCCTTTAAGTATATTCCTGAAAGGGACTATCGTCCTTCAAGGATATTGCTGAAAAAGACTATCGTCCTTCAAGGATATGCCTGAAAAGGACTTTCGTTCTTCAAGGATATTCCTGAAAAGGACGATCGTCCTTCAAGGATATTCCTGAAAAGGACTAAAGTCCTTCAAGGATATTCCTGAAAAGGATTATCGTCCTTCAAGGATATTCCTGAAAAGGACGATCGTCCTTCAAGGATATTCCTGAAAAGGATTATCGTCCTTCAAGGATATTCCTGAAAAGGACTAAAGTCCTTCAAGGATATTCCTGAAAAGGATTATCGTCCTTCAAGGATATTCCTGAAAAGGACGATCGTCCTTTAAGGATATTCCTGAAAAGGACGATCCTCTTTAAGTATATTTCTGAATAGGACTATCGTCCTTCACGTATTTTCCTGAAAAGGACTATCGCCCGTCAAGGATATTCCTGAAAAGGATTTCGTCCTTCAAGGATATTCCTGAAAAGGACTTTCGTCCATCAAGGATATTCCTGAAAAGGACTATCGTTCTTCAAGGATATTCCTGAAAAGGACGATCGTCCTTTAAGTATATTCCTGAAAAGGACGTTTCTCTTTAGGTATATTCCTGAAAAGGACTATCGTCCTTCAAGGATATTCCTGAAAAGGACTTTCGTCATTCAAGGATATTCCTGAAGAGGACTTTCGTTCTTCAAGGATATTCCTGAAAAAACTATCGTCCTTCAAGGATATTCCTGAAAAGGACTATCGTCCTTCAAGGATATTCCTGAAAAGGACTATCGTCCTTCAAGGATATTACTGAAAAGGACGATCCTCCTTTAAGTATATTCCTGAAAAGGACTATCGTCCTTCAAGGATATTCCTGAAAAGGACTTTCGTCCTTCAAGGATATTCCTGAAAACGACTATCGTCCTTCAAGGATATTACTGAAAAGGACGATCCTCCTTTAGGTATATTCCTGAAAAGGACTATCGTCCTTCAAGGATATTCCTGAAAAGGACTATCGTCCTCCAAGGATATTCCTGAAAAGGACTATCGCCCGTCAAGGATATTCCTGAAAAAGATTTCTTTCTTCAAGGATATTCCTTAAAAGGACTTTCGTCCTTCAAGGATATTCCTGAAAAGGACGATCCTTCTTAAAGTTTATTCCTGAAAAGGACTTTCGTTCTTCGAGGATATTCCTGAAAAGGACTTTCGTCCTTCAAGGATATTACTGAAAAGGACTATCATCCTTCAAAGATATTCCTGAAAAGGACTATCGTCATTCAAGGATATTCCTGAAAAGGACTATCGTCATTCAAGGATATTCCTGAAAAGGACTTTCGTTCTTCAAGGATATTCCTGAAAAAACTATCGTCCTTCAAGGATATTCCTGAAAAGGACTATCGTCCTTCAAGGATATTCCTAAAAAGGACTATCGTCCTTCAAGGATATAACTGAAAAGGACGATCCTTCTTTAAGTATATTCCTGAAAAGGACTATCGTCCTTCAAGGATATTCCTGAAAAGGACTTTCGTCCTTCCAGGATATTCCTGAAAAGGACTATCGTCCTTCAAGGATATTACTGAAAAGGACTATCGTCCTTCAAGGATATTACTGAAAAGGACGTTCCTCCTTTAAGTATATTCCTGAAAAGGACTATCGTCCTTCAAGGATATTCCTGAAAAGGACTTTCGTCCTTCCAGGATATTCCTGAAAAGGACTATCGTCCTTCAAGGATATTACTGAAAAGGACTATCGTCCTTCAAGGATATTACTGAAAAGGACGATCCTCCTTTAAGTATATTCCTGAAAAGGACTATCGTCCTTCAAGGATATTCCTGAAAAGGACTTTCGTCCTTCCAGGATATTCCTGAAAAGGACTATCGTCCTTCAAGGATATTACTGAAAAGGACGATCCTCCTTTAAGTATATTCCTGAAAAGGACTATCGTCCTTCAAGGATATTCCTGAAAAGAACGATCGTCCTTCAAGGATATTACTGAAAAGGACGATACTCCTTTAAGTATATTCCTGAAAAGGACTATCGTCCTTCAAGGATATTCCTGAAAAGGACTTTCGTCCATCCAGGATATTCCTGAAAAAGACTATCGTCCTTCAAGGATATTCCTAAAAAGGACTATCGTCCTTCCAGGATATTCCTGAAAAGGAAGATCCTCCTTTAAGTATATTCCTGAAAAGGACAATCGTCCTTTAAGTATATTCGTAATAGAACTATCGTCCTTCAACGATATTACTGAAAAGGACGATACTCCTTTAAGTATATTCCTGAAAAAGACTATCGTCCTTTAAGTATATTCGTAATAGGACTATCGTCCTTCAAGGATATTCCTGAAAAGGACGATACTCCTTTAAGGATATTCCTGAAAAGGACGATCGTCCTTCAAGGATATTACTGAAAAGGACTATCGTCCTTTAAGGATATTCCTGAAAAGGACGATCGTCCTTCAAGTATATTCCTGAAAAGGACTATCGTCCGTCAAGGGTATTCCTGAAAAGGACGATCGTCCTTTAAGGATATTCCTGAAAAGGACTATCGTCCTTTAAGGATATTCCTGAAAAGGACTATCGTCCTTCAAGGATATTCTCTTTTAATATACCCTTGACGGACGATAGTCCTTTTCAGGAATATACTTGAAGGACGATCGTCCTTTTCAGGAATATACTTAAAGGAGTATCGTCCTTTTCAGTAATATCCTTGAAGGACGATAGTCCTATTAGGAATATACTTAAAGGACGATAATCCTTTTCAGGAATATACTTAAAGGACGATAGTCCTTTTAAGGAATATCCTTGAAGGACGATAGTCTTTTTCAGGAATATCCTTGAAGGACGATAGTCCTTTTCAGGAATATCCTGGAAGGACGAAAGTCCTTTTCAGGAATATACTTAAAGGAGTATCGTCCTTTTCAGTAATATCCTTGAAGGACGATCGTTCTTTTCAGGAATATCCTTGAAGGACGATAGTCCTTTTCAGGAATATCCTTGAAGGACGATAGTCCTTTTCAGGAATATACTTAAAGGAGGATCGTCCTTTTCAGTAATATCCTTGAAGGACGATAGTCCTTTTCAGGAATATCCTTGAAAGACGATAGTCCTTTTTAGGAATATACTTAAAGGAGGATCGTCCTTTTCAGGAATATCCTTGAAGAACGATAGTCCTTTTCAGGAATATCCTTGAAGGACGATCGTCCTTTTCAGGAATATCCTTGAAGGACGATAGTCCTTTTCAGGAATTTACTTGAAAGACGATCGTCCTTTTAAGGAATATACTAGAAGGACGATCGTCCTTTTCAGGATTATCCTGGAAGGACGAAAGTCCTTTTCAGAAATATCCTGGAAGGACGATAGTCCTTTTCAGGAATATCCTTGAAGGACGATCGTCCTTTTCAGGAATATCCTTGAAGGACGATCGTCCTTTTCAGGAATATCCTTGAAGGACTATAGTCCTTTTCAGGAATATCCTTGAAGGACGAAAGTCCTTTTCAGGAATATCCTTGAAGGACGATAATCCTTTTCAGGAATATCCTTGAAGGGCGATAGTCCTTTTCAGGAATATCTTTGTAGGACGATCGTCCTTTTCAGGAATATACTTAAAGGACGACCGTCCTTTTCAGGAATATCCTTGAAGGATGATAGTTTTTTCAGGAATATCCTTAAAGAACGAAAGTCCTTTTCAGGAATATCCTTGAATGACGATAGTCCTTTTCAGGAATATCTTTGAAGGACGATAGTCCTTTTCAGGAATATCCTTGAAGAACGATAGTCCTTTTCAGGAATATCCTTGAAGGGCGATAGTTCTTTTCAGGAATATCCTTGAAGAACAATAGTCCTTTTCAGGAATATCCTTGAAAGACGATCGTCCTTTTCAGGAATATCCTTGAAGGACGAGAGTTTTTTTCAGGATTATACTTGAAAGACGATCGTCCTTTTCAGGAATATCCTTGAAGGACGATAGTCCTTTTCAGGAATATCCTTAAAGGACGATAGTCCTTTTCAGAAATAAATTTAAAAGAGGATCGTCCTTTTTAGGAATATCCTTGAAGGACGATAGTACTTTTCAGGAATATCCTTGAAGGACGATAGTCCTTTTCAGGAATATCCTTGAAGAACGAAAGTCCTTTTCAGGAATAAACTTAAAGAAGGATCGTTATTTTCAGGGATATCTTTGAAAGACGATCGTCCTTTTCAGGAATATCCTTGAAGGACGATAGTCCTTTTCAGGAATATCCTTGAAGAACGAAAGTCCTTTTCAGGAATATCCTTGAAGGACGATAGTCCTTTTCATGACTATCCTTAAAGGACGATAGTCCTTTTCAGGAATATTCTTGAAGGACGATAGTCCTTTTCAGGAATAAATTTAAAGGAGGATCGTCCTTTTCAGGAATATTCTTGAAGGACGATAGTCCTTTTCAGAAATATCCTTAAAGGACAATAGTCCTTTTCAGGAATATCCTTGAAGGACGATAGTCCTTTTGAGGAATAAACTTAAAGGAGGATCGTCCTTTTCAGGAATATCCTTGAAGAACGAAAGTCTTTTTCAGGAATATCCTTGAAGAACGAAAGTCCTTTTCAGGAATATCCTTGAAGGACTATAGTCCTTTTCAGGAATATCCTTTAAGGACGATAGTCCTTTTCAGGAATATCCTTGAAGAACGAAAGTCCTTTTCAGGAATATCCTTGAAGGACTATAGTCCTTTTCAGGAATATCCTTGAAGGACGATAGTCCTTTTCAGGAATATCCTTGAAGGACGATAGTCCTTTTCAGGAATATCCTTGAAGGACGATAGTCCTTTTCAGGAATATCCTTGAAGGAGGATAGTCCTTTTCAGGAATATACTTAACAAGGATCGTCCTTTTTAGGAATATCCTTGAAGAACGAAAGTCCTTTTCAAGAATATCCTTGAAGAACGAAAGTCTTTTTCAGGAATATCCTTGAAGGACTATAGTCCTTTTCAGGAATATCCGTGAAGGACGATAGTCCTTTTCAGGAATATCCTTGAAGGACGATAGTCCTTTTCTGGAATATCCTTGAAGAACGAAAGTCCTTTTCAGGAATATCCTTGAAGGACTAAAGTCCTTTTCAGGAATATACTTGAAGGACGATAGTCCTTTTCAGGAATATACTTAAAGGAGGATCGTCCTTTTCAGTAATATCCTTGAAGGACGATAGTCCGTTTCAAGAATATCCTTGAAGGACGAAAGTCCTTTTCAGGAATATCCTTGAAGGACGATAGTCCTTTTCAAGAATATCCTTGACGAACGAAAGTCCTTTTCAGAAATATCCTTGAAGGACGATAGTCCTTTTCAGGAATATCCTTGAAGGACGATAGTCCTTTTCAGGAATATCCTTGAAAGACGATCGTCCTTTTTAGGAATATCCTTGAAGGACGATAGTCCTTTCAGGATTATACTTGAAGGACGATCGTCCTTTTCAGGAATATCCTTGAAGGACGATAGTCCTTTTCAGGAATATCCTTAAAGGACGATAGTCCTTTTCAGGAATATCCTTGAAGGACGATAGTCCTTTTCAGGAATATACTTAAAGGACGATCGTCCTTTTCAGGAATAAACTTAAAGGAGGATCGTCCTTTTCAGGAATATCCTTGAAGAACGAAAGTCTTTTTCAGGAATATCCTTGAAGAACGAAAGTCCTTTTCAGGAATATCCTTGAAGGACTATAGTCCTTTTCAGGAATATCCTTGAAGGACGATAGTCCTTTTCAGGAATATCCTTAAAGAACGAAAGACCTTTTCAGGAATATCCTTGAAGGACTATAGTCCTTTTCAGGAAGATCCTTGAAGGACGATAGTCCTTTTCAGGGATATCCTTGAAGGACGATAGTCCTTTTCAGGAATATCCTTGAAGGACGATAGTCTTTTTCAGGAATATCCTTGAAGGACTAAAGTCCTTTTCAGGAATATACTTAAAAAGGATCGTCCTTTTTAGGAATATCCTTGAAGAACGAAAGTCTTTTTCAGGAATATCCTTGAAGGACTATAGTCCTTTTCAGGAATATCCGTGAAGGACGATAGTCCTTTTCAGGAATATCCTTGAAGGACGATAGTCCTTTTCAGGAATATCCTTGAAGAACGAAAGTCCTTTTCAGGAATATCCTTGAAGGACTATAGTCCTTTTCAGGAATATACTTGAAGGACGATAGTTCTTTTCAGGAATATACTTAAAGGAGGATCGTCCTTTTCAGTAATATCCTTGAAGGACGATAGTCCGTTTCAAGAATATCCTTGAAGGACGAAAGTCCTTTTCAGGAATATCCTTGAAGGACGATAGTCCTTTTCAGGAATATCCTTGACGAACGAAAGTCCTTTTCAGAAATATCCTTGAAGGACGATAGTCCTTTTCAGGAATATCCTTGAAGAACGATAGTCCTTTTCAGGAATATCCTTGAAAGACGATCGTCCTATTTAGGAATATCCTTGAAGGACGATAGTCCTTTCAGGATTATACTTGAAGGACGATCGTCCTTTTCAGGAATATCCTTGAAGGACGATAGTCCTTTTCCGAAATATCCTTGCAGGACGATAGTCCTTTTTAGGAATATCCTTGAAGGACGATAGTCCTTTTCAGGATTATACTTGAAGGACGATCGTCCTTTTTAGGAATATCCTTGAAGAACGAAAGTCCTTTTCAAGAATATCCTTGAAGAACGAAAGTCTTTTTCAGGAATATCCTTGAAGGACTATAGTCCTTTTCAGGTATATCCGTGAAGGACGATAGTCCTTTTCAGGAATATCCTTGAAGGACGATAGTCCTTTTCAGGAATATCCTTGAAGAACGAAAGTCCTTTTCAGGAATATCCTTGAAGGACTAAAGTCCTTTTCAGGAATATACTTGAAGGACGATAGTCCTTTTCAGGAATATACTTAAAGGAGGATCGTCCTTTTCAGGAATATCCTTGAAGGACGATAGTCCTTTTCAGGAATAAACTTAAATTAGGATCGTCCTTTTCAGGAATATCCTTAAAGGACGATAGTCCTTTTCAGGAATATCCTTGAAGGACGATAGTCCTTTTCAGGAATATACTTCAAGGACGATCGTCCTTTTCAGGAATATCCTTGAAGAACGAAAGTCTTTTTCAGGAATATCCTTGAAGAACGAAAGTCCTTTTCAGGAATATCCTTGAAGGACTATAGTCCTTTTCAGGAATATCCTTTAAGGACGATAGTCCTTTTCAGGAATATCCTTGAAGAACGAAAGTCCTTTTCAGGAATATCCTTGAAGGACTATAGTCCTTTTCAGGAATATCCTTGAAGGACGATAGTCCTTTTCAGGAATATCCTTGAAGGACGATAGTCCTTTTCAGGAATATCCTTGAAGGACGATAGTCCTTTTCAGGAATATCCTTGAAGGAGGATAGTCCTTTTCAGGAATATACTTAACAAGGATCGTCCTTTTTAGGAATATCCTTGAAGAACGAAAGTCCTTTTCAAGAATATCCTTGAAGAACGAAAGTCTTTTTCAGGAATATCCTTGAAGGACTATAGTCCTTTTCAGGAATATCCGTGAAGGACGATAGTCCTTTTCAGGAATATCCTTGAAGGACGATAGTCCTTTTCAGGAATATCCTTGAAGAACGAAAGTCCTTTTCAGGAATATCCTTGAAGGACTAAAGTCCTTTTCAGGAATATACTTGAAGGACGATAGTCCTTTTCAGGAATATACTTAAAGGAGGATCGTCCTTTTCAGTAATATCCTTGAAGGACGATAGTCCGTTTCAAGAATATCCTTGAAGGACGAAAGTCCTTTTCAGGAATATCCTTGAAGGACGATAGTCCTTTTCAAGAATATCCTTGACGAACGAAAGTCCTTTTCAGAAATATCCTTGAAGGACGATAGTCCTTTTCAGGAATATCCTTGAAGGACGATAGTCCTTTTCAGGAATATCCTTGAAAGACGATCGTCCTTTTTAGGAATATCCTTGAAGGACGATAGTCCTTTCAGGATTATACTTGAAGGACGATCGTCCTTTTCAGGAATATCCTTGAAGGACGATAGTCCTTTTCAGGAATATCCTTAAAGGACGATAGTCCTATTCAGGAATATCCTTGAAGGACGATAGTCCTTTTCAGGAATATACTTAAACGACGATCGTCCTTTTCAGGAATAAACTTAAAGGAGGATCGTCCTTTTCAGGAATATCCTTGAAGAACGAAAGTCTTTTTCAGGAATATCCTTGAAGAACGAAAGTCCTTTTCAGGAATATCCTTGAAGGACTATAGTCCTTTTCAGGAATATCCTTGAAGGACGATAGTCCTTTTCAGGAATATCCTTGAAGAACGAAAGTCCTTTTCAGGAATATCCTTGAAGGACTATAGTCCTTTTCAGGAAGATCCTTGAAGGACGATAGTCCTTTTCAGGGATATCCTGGAAGGACGATAGTCCTTTTCAGGAATATCCTTGAAGGACGATAGTCTTTTTCAGGAATATCCTTGAAGGACTAAAGTCCTTTTCAGGAATATACTTAAAAAGGATCGTCCTTTTTAGGAATATCCTTGAAGAACGAAAGTCTTTTTCAGGAATATCCTTGAAGGACTATAGTCCTTTTCAGGAATATCCGTGAAGGACGATAGTCCTTTTCAGGAATATCCTTGAAGGACGATAGTCCTTTTCAGGAATATCCTTGAAGAACGAAAGTCCTTTTCAGGAATATCCTTGAAGGACTATAGTCCTTTTCAGGAATATACTTGAAGGACGATAGTTCTTTTCAGGAATATACTTAAAGGAGGATCGTCCTTTTCAGTAATATCCTTGAAGGACGATAGTCCGTTTCAAGAATATCCTTGAAGGACGAAAGTCCTTTTCAGGAATATCCTTGAAGGACGATAGTCCTTTTCAGGAATATCCTTGACGAACGAAAGTCCTTTTCAGAAATATCCTTGAAGGACGATAGTCCTTTTCAGGAATATCCTTGAAGAACGATAGTCCTTTTCAGGAATATCCTTGAAAGACGATCGTCCTATTTAGGAATATCCTTGAAGGACGATAGTCCTTTCAGGATTATACTTGAAGGACGATCGTCCTTTTCAGGAATATCCTTGAAGGACGATAGTCCTTTTCAGAAATATCCTTGAAGGACGATAGTCCTTTTTAGGAATATCCTTGAAGGACGATAGTCCTTTTCAGGATTATACTTGAAGGACGATCGTCCTTTTTAGGAATATCCTTGAAGAACGAAAGTCCTTTTCAAGAATATCCTTGAAGAACGAAAGTCTTTTTCAGGAATATCCTTGAAGGACTATAGTCCTTTTCAGGAATATCCGTGAAGGACGATAGTCCTTTTCAGGAATATCCTTGAAGGACGATAGTCCTTTTCAGGAATATCCTTGAAGAACGAAAGTCCTTTTCAGGAATATCCTTGAAGGACTAAAGTCCTTTTCAGGAATATACTTGAAGGACGATAGTCCTTTTCAGGAATATACTTAAAGGAGGATCGTCCTTTTCAGGAATATCCTTGAAGGACGATAGTCCTTTTCAGGAATAAACTTAAATTAGGATCGTCCTTTTCAGGAATATCCTTAAAGGACGATAGTCCTTTTCAGGAATATCCTTGAAGGACGATAGTCCTTTTCAGGAATATACTTCAAGGACGATCGTCCTTTTCAGGAATATCCTTGAAGGACGATAGTCCTTTTGAGGAATAAACTTAAAGGAGGATCGTCCTTTTCAGGAATATCCTTGAAGAACGTAAGTCTTTTTCAGGAATATCCTTGAAGAACGAAAGTCCTTTTCAGGAATATCCTTAAAGGACTATAGTCCTTTTCAGGAATATCCTTTAAGGACGATAGTCCTTTTCAGGAATATCCTTGAAGAACGAAAGTCCTTTTCAGGAATATCCTTGAAGGACTATAGTCCTTTTCAGGAATATCCTTGAAGGACGATAGTCCTTTTCAGGAATATCCTTGAAGGACGATAGTCCTTTTCAGGAATATCCTTGAAGGACGATAGTCCTTTTCAGGAATATCCTTGAAGGAGGATAGTCCTTTTCAGGAATATCCTTGAAGGAGGATAGTCCTTTTCAGGAATATACTTAACAAGGATCGTCCTTTTTAGGAATATCCTTGAAGAACGAAAGTCCTTTTCAAAAATATCCTTGAAGAACGAAAGTCTTTTTCAGGAATATCCTTGAAGGACTATAGTCCTTTTCAGGAATATCCGTGAAGGACGATAGTCCTTTTCAGGAATATCCTTGAAGGACGATAGTCCTTTTCAGGAATATCCTTGAAGAACGAAAGTCCTTTTCAGGAATATCCTTGAAGGACTAAAGTCCTTTTCAGGAATATACTTGAAGGACGATAGTCCTTTTCAGGAATATACTTAAAGGAGGATCGTCCTTTTCAGTAATATCCTTGAAGGACGATAGTCCGTTTCAAGAATATCCTTGAAGGACGAAAGTCCTTTTCAGGAATATCCTTGAAGGACGATAGTCCTTTTCAGGAATATCCTTGACGAACGAAAGTCCTTTTCAGAAATATCCTTGAAGGACGATAGTCCTTTTCAGGAATATCCTTGAAGGACGATAGTCCTTTTCAGGAATATCCTTGAAAGACGATCGTCCTTTTTAGGAATATCCTTGAAGGACGATAGTCCTTTCAGGATTATACTTGAAGGACGATCGTCCTTTTCAGGAATATCCTTGAAGGACGATAGTCCTTTTCAGGAATATCCTTAAAGGACGATAGTCCTTTTCAGGAATATCCTTGAAGGACGATAGTCCTTTTCAGAAATATACTTAAAGGACGATCGTCCTTTTCAGGAATAAACTTAAAGGAGGATCGTCCTTTTCAGGAATATCCTTGAAGAACGAAAGTCTTTTTTAGGAATATCCTTGAAGAACGAAAGTCCTTTTCAGGAATATCCTTGAAGGACTATAGTCCTTTTCAGGAATATCCTTGAAGGACGATAGTCCTTTTCAGGAATATCCTTGAAGAACGAAAGTCCTTTTCAGGAATATCCTTGAAGGACTATAGTCCTTTTCAGGAAGATCCTTGAAGGACGATAGTCCTTTTCAGGGATATCCTTGAAGGACGATAGTCCTTTTCAGGAATATCCTTGAAGGACGATAGTCCTTTTCAGGAATATCCTTGAAAGACTAAAGTCCTTTTCAGGAATATACTTAAAAAGGATCGTCCTTTTTAGGAATATCCTTGAAGAACGAAAGTCTTTTTCAGGAATATCCTTGAAGGACTATAGTCCTTTTCAGGAATATCCGTGAAGGACGATAGTCCTTTTCAGGAATATTCTTGAAGGACGATAGTCCTTTTCAGGAATATCCTTGAAGAACGAAAGTCCTTTTCAGGAATATCCTTGAAGGACTATAGTCCTTTTCAGGAATATACTTGAAGGACGATAGTTCTTTTCAGGAATATACTTAAAGGAGGATCGTCCTTTTCAGTAATATCCTTGAAGGACGATAGTCCGTTTCAAGAATATCCTTGAAGGACGAAAGTCCTTTTCAGGAATATCCTTGAAGGACGATAGTCCTTTTCAGGAATATCCTTGACGAACGAAAGTCCTTTTCAGAAATATCCTTGAAGGACGATAGTCCTTTTCAGGAATATCCTTGAAGGACGATAGTCCTTTTCAGGAATATCCTTGAAAGACGATCGTCCTATTTAGGAATATCCTTGAAGGACGATAGTCCTTTCAGGATTATACTTGAAGGACGATCGTCCTTTTCAGGAATATCCTTGAAGGACGATAGTCCGTTTCAAGAATATCCTTGAAGGACGAAAGTCCTTTTCAGGAATATCCTTGAAGGACGATAGTCCTTTTCAGGAATATCCTTGACGAACGAAAGTCCTTTTCAGAAATATCCTTGAAGGACGATAGTCCTTTTCAGGAATATGCTTGAAGCACGATAGTCCTTTTCAGGAATATCCTTGAAAGACGATCGTCCTTTTTAGGAATATCCTTAAAGGATGAAAGTCCTTTTCAGGAATATCCTTGAAGAACGAAAGTCCTTTTCAGGAATATTCTTGAAGGACGATAGTCCTTTTCATGAGTATCCTTAAAGGACGATAGTCCTTTTCAGGAATATCCTGGAAGGACGATAGTCCTTTACAGGAATATACTTAAAGTAGGATCGTCCTTTTCAGGAATATCCTTGAAGGACGATAGTCCTTTTCAGGAATATCCTTACAGGACGATAGTCCTTTTCAGGAATATCCTTAAAGGACGATAGTCCTTTTCAGGAATAAACTTAAATTAGGATCGTCCTTTTCAGGAATATCCTTAAAGGACGATAGTCCTTTTCAGGAATATCCTTGAAGGACGATAGTCCTTTTCAGGAATATCCTCGAAGAACGAAAGTCCTTTTCAGGAATATCCTTGAAGAACGAAAGTCTTTTTCAGGAATATCCTTAAAGGACGATAGTCCTTTTCAGAAATAAATTTAAAAGAGGATCGTCCTTTTTAGGAATATCCTTGAAGGACGATAGTACTTTTCAGGAATATCCTTGAAGGACGATAGTCCTTTTCAGGAATATCCTTGAAGAACGAAAGTCCTTTTCAGGAATAAACTTAAAGAAGGATCGTTATTTTCAGGGATATCTTTGAAAGACGATCGTCCTTTTCAGGAATATCCTTGAAGGACGATAGTCCTTTTTAGGAATATCCTTGAAGAACGAAAGTCCTTTTCAGGAATATCCTTGAAGGACGACAGTCCTTTTAATGAGTATCCTTAAAGGACGATAGTCCTTTTCAGGAATATTCTTGAAGGACGATAGTCCTTTTCAGAAATATCCTTAAAGGACGATAGTCCTTTTCAGGAATATCCTTGAAGGACGATAGTCCTTTTCAGGATTATACTGAAAGGACGATCGTCCTTTTCAGGAATATCCTTGAAGGACGATAGTCCTTTTCAGGAATAAACTTAAAGGAGGATCGTCCTTTTCAGGAATATCCATGAAGAAAGAAAGTCCTTTTCAGGAATATCCTTGAAGGACTATAGTCCTTTTCCGGAATATCCTTGAAGGACGATAGTCCTTTTCAGGAATATCCTTGAAGAACGAAAGTCCTTTTCAGGAATATCCTTGAAGGACTATAGTCCTTTTCAGGAATATCCTTGAAGGACGATAGTCCGTTTCAAGAATATCCTTGAAGGACGATAGTCCTTTTCAGGAATATCCTTGAAGGACGATAGTCCTTTTCAGGAATATCCTTGAAGAACGAAAGTCCTTTTTAGGAATATCCTTGAAGGACTATAGTCCTTTTCAGGAATATCCTTGAAGGACGATAGTCCTTTTCAGGAATATCCTTGAAGAACGAAAGTCCTTTTCAGGAATATCCTTGAAGGACTATAGTCCTTTTCAGGAATATCCTTGAAGGACGATAGTCCTTTTCAGGAATATCCTTGAAGGACGATAGTCCTTTTCAGGAATATCCTTGAAGGACGATAGTCCTTTTCAGGAATATACTTGAAGGACGATAGTTCTTTTCAGGAATATACTTAAAGGAGGATCGTCCTTTTCAGTAATATCCTTGAAGGACGATAGTCCGTTTCAAGAATATCCTTGAAGGACGAAAGTCCT
Organism: Leucoptera coffeella; assembly: GCA_030578115.1. NCBI lineage: Eukaryota > Metazoa > Arthropoda > Insecta > Lepidoptera > Lyonetiidae > Leucoptera > Leucoptera coffeella. The sequence continues at coordinate 149,854 of JAMBLF010000222.1, forward strand.
TTTCAGGAATATCCTTGAAGGACGATAGTCCTTTTCAGGAATATCCTTGACGAACGAAAGTCCTTTTCAGAAATATCCTTGAAGGACGATAGTCCTTTTCAGGAATATGCTTGAAGCACGATAGTCCTTTTCAGGAATATCCTTGAAAGACGATCGTCCTTTTTAGGATTATCCTTGAAGGACGATAGTCCTTTCAGGATTACACTTGAAGGACGATCGTCCTTTTCAGGAATATCCTTGAAGGACGATAGTCCTTTTCAGAAATATCCTTGAAGGACGATAGTCCTTTTTAGGAATATCCTTGAAGGACGATAGTCCTTTTCAGGATTATACTTGAAGGACGATCGTCCTTTTCAGGAATATCCTTGAAGGACCATAGTCCTTTTCAGGAATATCCTTAAAGGACGATAGTCCTTTTCAGGAATAAATTTAAAGGAGGATCGTCCTTGTCAGGAATATCCTTGAAGGACGATTGTCCTTTTCAGGAATATCCTTGAAGGTTGATAGTCCTTTTCAAGAATATACTTAAAGGAGGATCGTCCTTTTCAGGAATATCCTTGAAGGACGATAGTCCTTTTCAGGAATATACTTAAAAAAGGATCGTTCTTGTCAGGAATATCTTTAAAAGACGATCGCCCTTTTCAGGAATATCCTTGAAGGATGAAAGACCTTTTCAGGAATATCCTTGAAGAACGAAAGTCCTTTTCAGGAATATCCTTGAAGGACGATAGTCCTTTTCATGAGTATCCTTAAAGGTCGATAGTCCTTTTCAGGAATATCCTGGAAGGACGATAGTCCTTTTCAGGAATATACTTAAATTAGGATCGTCCTTTTCAGGAATATCCTTGAAGGACGATAGTCCTTTTCAGGAATATCCTTAAAGAACGAAAGTCCTTTTCAGGAATATCCTTAAAGGACTATAGTCCTTTTCAGGAATATCCTTGAAGGACGATAGTCCTTTTCAGGAATATCCTTAAAGGACGATAGTCCTTTTCAGGATTATACTTAAAGGACGATCGTCCTTTTCAGGAATATCCTTGAAGGATGAAAGTCCTTTTCAGGAATATCCTTGAAGAACGAAAGTCCTTTTCAGGAATATTCTTGAAGGACGATAGTCCTTTTCATGAGTATCCTTAAAGGACGATAGTCCTTTTCAGGAATATCCTGGAAGGACGATAGTCCTTTACAGGAATATACTTAAAGTAGGATCGTCCTTTTCAGGAATATCCTTGAAGGACGATAGTCCTTTTCAGGAATATCCTTACAGGACGATAGTCCTTTTCAGGAATATCCTTAAAGGACGATAGTCCTTTTCAGGAATATCCTTAAAGGACGATAGTCCTTTTCAGGATTATACTTAAAGGACGATCGTCCTTTTCAGGAATATCCTTGAAGGATGAAAGTCCTTTTCAGGAATATCCTTGAAGAACGAAAGTCCTTTTCAGGAATATTCTTGAAGGACGATAGTCCTTTTCATGAGTATCCTTAAAGGACGATAGTCCTTTTCAGGAATATCCTGGAAGGACGATAGTCCTTTACAGGAATATACTTAAAGTAGGATCGTCCTTTTCAGGAATATCCTTGAAGGACGATAGTCCTTTTCAGGAATATCCTTACAGGACGATAGTCCTTTTCAGGAATATCCTTAAAGGACGATAGTCCTTTTCAGGAATAAACTTAAATTAGGATCGTCCTTTTCAGGAATATCCTTAAAGGACGATAGTCCTTTTCAGGAATATCCTTGAAGGACGATAGTCCTTTTCAGGAATATCCTCGAAGAACGAAAGTCCTTTTCAGGAATATCCTTGAAGAACGAAAGTCTTTTTCAGGAATATCCTTAAAGGACGATAGTACTTTTCAGGAATATCCTTGAAGGACGATAGTCCTTTTCAGGAATATCCTTGAAGAACGAAAGTCCTTTTCAGGAATAAACTTAAAGAAGGATCGTTATTTTCAGGGATATCTTTGAAAGACGATCGTCCTTTTCAGGAATATCCTTGAAGGACGATAGTCCTTTTTAGGAATATCCTTGAAGAACGAAAGTCCTTTTAAGGAATATCCTTGAAGGACGACAGTCCTTTTTATGAGTATCCTTAAAGGACGATAGTCCTTTTCAGGAATATTCTTGAAGGACGATAGTCCTTTTCAGAAATATCCTTATAGGACGATAGTTCTTTTCAGGAATATCCTTGAAGGACGATAGTCCTTTTCAGGAATATACTTAAAGGACGATCGTCCTTTTCAGGAATATCCTTGAAGGACGATAGTCCTTTTCAGGAATAAACTTAAAGGAGGATCGTCCTTTTCAGGAATATCCTTGAAGAACGAAATTCCTTTGCAGGAATATCCTTGAAGGACTATAGTCCTTTTCAGGATTATCCTTGAAGGACGATAGTCCTTTTCAGGAATATCCTTGAAGAACGAAAGTCCTTTTCAGGAATATCCTTGAAGGACTATAGTCCTTTTCAGGAATATCCTTGAAGGACGATAGTCCTTTTCAGGAATATCCTTGAAGGACGATAGTCCTTTTCAGGAATATCCTTGAAGGACGATAGTCCTTTTCAGGAATATCCTTGAAGGACGATAGTCCTTTTCAGGAATATACTTAAAAAGGATCGTCCTTTTCAGGAATATCCTTGAAGAACGAAAGTCCTTTTCAAGAATATCCTTGAAGAACGAAAGTCTTTTTCAGGAATATCCTTGAAGGACTATAGTCCTTTTCAGGAATATCCGTGAAGGACGATAGTCCTTTTCAGGAATATCCTTGAAGGACGAAAGTCCTTTTCAGGAATATCCTTGAAGGACGATAGTCCTTTTACGGAATATCCTTGACGAACGAAAGTCCTTTTCAGAAATATCCTTGAAGGACGATAGTCCTTTTCAGGAATATCCTTGAAGGACGATAGTCCTTTTCAGGAATATCCTTGAAAGACAATCGTCCTTTTTAGGAATATCTTTGAAGGACGATAGTCCTTTCAGGATTATACTTGAAGGACGATCGTCCTTTTCAGGAATATCCTTGAAGGACGATAGTCCTTTTCAGGAATATCCTAAAAGGACGATAGTCCTTTTCAGGAATAAATTTAAAGGAGGATCGTCCTTTTCAGGAATATCCTTAAAGGACGATAGTCCTTTCCAGGAATATCATTGAAGGACGATAGTCCTTTTCAGGAATATACTTAAAAGAGGATCGTTCTTGTCAGGAATATCTTTAAAAGACGATCGCCCTTTTGAGGAATATCCTTGAAGGATGAAAGTCCTTTTCAGGAATATCCTTGAAGAACGAAAGTCCTTTTCAGGAATATCCTTGAAGGACGATAGTCCTTTTCATGAGTATCCTCAAAGCTCGATAGTCCTTTTCAGGAATATCCTGGAAGGACGATAGTCCTTTTCAGGAATATACTTAAATTAGGATCGTCCTTTTCAGGAATATCCTTAAAGGACGATAGTCCTTTTCAGGAATATCCTTGAAGGACGATAGTCCTTTTCAGGAATATCCTGGAAGAACGAAAGTCCTTTTCAGGAATATCCTTGAAGAACGAAAGTCTTTTTCAGGAATATCCTTGAAGGACGATAGTCCTTTTCATGAGTATCCTTAAAGGTCGATAGTCCTTTTCAGGAATATCCTGGAAGGACGATAGTCCTTTTCAGGAATATACTTAAATTAGGATCGTCCTTTTCAGGAATATCCTTGAAGGACGATAGTCCTTTTCAGGAATATCCTTGAAGAACGAAAGTCCTTTTCAAGAATATCCTTGAAAAACGAAAGTCTTTTTCAGGAATATCCTTGAAGGACTATAGTCCTTTTCAGGAATATCCGTGAAGGACGATAGTCCTTTTCAGGAATATCCTTGAAGGACGATAGTCCTTTTCAGGAATATCCTTGAAGAACGAAAGTCCTTTTCAGGAATATCCTTGAAGGACTATAGTCCTTTTCAGGAATATCCTTAAAGGACGATAGTCCTTTTCAGGAATATACTTAAAGGAGGATCGTCCTTTTCAGTAATATCCTTGAAGGACGATAGTCCGTTTCAAGAATATCCGTGAAGGACGAAAGTCCTTTTTAGGAATATCCTTGAAGGACGATAGTCCTTTTCAGGAATATCCTTGACGAACGAAAGTCCTTTTCAGAAATATCCTTGAAGGACGATAGTCCTTTTCAGGAATATCCTTGAAGGACGATAGTCCTTTTCAGGAATATCCTTGAAAGACGATCGTCCTTTTTAGGAATATCCTTGAAGGACGATAGTCCTTTTCAGGATTATACTTGAAGGACGATCGTCCTTTTCAGGAATATCCTTGAAGGACGATAGTCCTTTTCAGGAATATCCTTAAAGGACGATAGTCCTTTTCAGGAATAAATTTAAAGGAGGATCGTCCTTGTCAGGAATATCCTTGAAGGACGATTGTCCTTTTCAGGAATATCCTTAAAGGACGATAGTCCTTTTCAGGAATATCCTTGAAGGTTGATAGTCCTTTTCAAGAATATACTTAAAGGAGGATCGTCCTTTTCAGGAATATCCTTGAAGGACGATAGTCCTTTTCAGGAATATACTTAAAAGAGGATCGTTCTTGTCAGGAATATCTTTAAAAGACGATCGCCCTTTTCAGGAATATCCTTGAAGGATGAAAGTCCTTTTCAGGAATATCCTTGAAGAACGAAAATCCTTTTCAGGAATATCCTTGAAGGACGATAGTCCTTTTCATGAGTATCCTTAAAGGACGATAGTCCTTTTCAGGAATATCCTGGAAGGACGATAGTCCTTTACAGGAATATACTTAAATTAGGATCGTCCTTTTCAGGAATATCCTTGAAGGACGATTGTCCTTTTCAGGAATATCCTTGAAGGTTGATAGTCCTTTTCAAGAATATACTTAAAGGACGATAGTCCTTTTCAGGAATATCCTGGAAGGACGATAGTCCTTTACAGGAATAAACTTAAAGTAGGATCGTCCTTTTCAGGAATATCCTTGAAGGACGATAGTCCTTTTCAGGAATATCCTTGAAGAACGAAAGTCCTTTTCAGGAATATCCTTGAAGGACGATAGTCCTTTTCAGGAAAATCCTTGAAGGACGATAGTCCTTTTCAGGAATATCCTTGAAGGACGATAGTCCTTTTCAGGAATATCCTTGAAGGACGAAAGTCTTTTTCAGGAATATCCTTGAAGGACTATAGTCCTTTTCAGGAATATCCGTGAAGGACGATAGTCCTTTTCAGGAATATCCTTGAAGGACGATAGTCCTTTTCAGGAATATCCTTGAAGAACGAAAGTCCTTTTCAGGAATATCCTTGAAGGACTATAGTCCTTTTCAGGAATATCCTTAAAGGACGATAGTCCTTTTCAGGAATATACTTAAAGGAGGATCGTCCTTTTCAGTAATATCCTTGAAGGACGATAGTCCGTTTCAAGAATATCCGTGAAGGACGAAAGTCCTTTTTAGGAATATCCTTGAAGGACGATAGTCCTTTTCAGGAATATCCTTGACGAACGAAAGTCCTTTTCAGAAATATCCTTGAAGGACGATAGTCCTTTTCAGGAATATCCTTGAAGGACGATAGTCCTTTTCAGGAATATCCTTGAAAGACGATCGTCCTTTTTAGGAATATCCTGGAAGGACGATAGTCCTTTACAGGAATATACTTAAAGTAGGATCGTCCTTTTCAGGAATATCCTTGAAGGACGATAGTCCTTTTCAGGAATATCCTTGAAGGACGATAGTCCTTTTCAGGAATATCCTTGAAGAACGAAAGTCCTTTTCAGGAATATCCTTGAAGGACGATAGTCCTTTTCAGGAATATCCTTGACGAACGAAAGTCCTTTTCAGAAATATCCTTGAAGGACGATAGTCCTTTTCAGGAATATGCTTGAAGGACGATAGTCCTTTTCAGGAATATCCTTGAAAGACGATCGTCCTTTTTAGGAATATCCTTGAAGGACGATAGTCCTTTCAGGATTATACTTGAAGGACGATCGTCCTTTTCAGGAATATCCTTGAAGGACGATCGTCCTTTTCAGGAATATCCTTGAAGGACCATAGTCCTTTTCAGGAATATCCTTAAAGGACGATAGTCCTTTTCAGGAATAAATTTAAAGGAGGATCGTCCTTGTCAGGAATATCCTTGAAGGACGATTGTCCTTTTCAGGAATATCCTTGAAGGTTGATAGTCCTTTTCAAGAATATACTTAAAGGACGATAGTCCTTTTCAGGAATATCCTGGAAGGACGATAGTCCTTTACAGGAATAAACTTAAAGTAGGATCGTCCTTTTCAGGAATATCCTTGAAGGACGATAGTCCTTTTCAGGAATATCCTTGAAGAACGAAAGTCCTTTTCAGGAATATCCTTGAAGGACGATAGTCCTTTTCAGGAAAATCCTTGAAGGACGATAGTCCTTTTCAGGAATATCCTTGAAGGACGATAGTCCTTTTCAGGAATATCCTTGAAGGACGATAGTCCTTTTCAGGAATATCCTTGAAGGACGATAGTCCTTTTCAGGAATATACTTGAAGGACGATAGTTCTTTTCAGGAATATACTTAAAGGAGGATCGTCCTTTTCAGTAATATCCTTGAAGGACGATAGTCCGTTTCAAGAATATCCTTGAAGGACGAAAGTCCTTTTCAGGAATATCCTTGAAGGACGATAGTCCTTTTCAGGAATATCCTTGACGAACGAAAGTCCTTTTCAGAAATATCCTTGAAGGACGATAGTCCTTTCAGGATTATACTTGAAGGACGATCGTCCTTTTCAGGAATATCCTTGAAGGACGAATATCCTTTTCAGAAATATCCTTGAAGGACGATAGTCCTTTTTAGGAATATCCTTGAAGGACGATAGTCCTTTTCAGGATTATACTTGAAGGACGATCGTCCTTTTCAGGAATATCCTTGAAGGACCATAGTCCTTTTCAGGAATATCCTTAAAGGACGATAGTCCTTTTCAGGAATAAATTTAAAGGAGGATCGTCCTTGTCAGGAATATCCTTGAAGGACGATTGTCCTTTTCAGGAATATCCTTGAAGGTTGATAGTCCTTTTCAAGAATATAATTAAAGGAGGATCGTCCTTTTCAGGAATATCCTTGAAGGACGATAGTCCTTTTCAGGAATATACTTAAAAAAGGATCGTTCTTGTCAGGAATATCTTTAAAAGACGATCGCCCTTTTCAGGAATATCCTTGAAGGATGAAAGACCTTTTCAGGAATATCCTTGAAGAACGAAAGTCCTTTTCATGAGTATCCTTAAAGGTCGATAGTCCTTTTCATGAGTATCCTTAAAGGTCGATAGTCCTTTTCAGGAATATCCTGGAAGGACGATAGTCCTTTTCAGGAATATACTTAAATTAGGATCGTCCTTTTCAGGAATATCCTTGAAGGACGATAGTCCTTTTCAGGAATATCCTTGAAGAACGAAAGTCCTTTTCAGGAATATCCTTAAAGGACTATAGTCCTTTTCAGGAATATCCTTGAAGGACGATAGTCCTTTTCAGGAATATCCTTAAAGGACGAAAGTCCTTTTCAGGATTATACTTAAAGGACGATCGTCCTTTTCAGGAATATCCTTGAAGGATGAAAGTCCTTTTCAGGAATATCCTTGAAGAACGAAAGTCCTTTTCAGGAATATTCTTGAAGGACGATAGTCCTTTTCATGAGTATCCTTAAAGGACGATAGTCCTTTTCAGGAATATCCTGGAAGGACGATAGTCCTTTACAGGAATATACTTAAAGTAGGATCGTCCTTTTCAGGAATATCCTTGAAGGACGATAGTCCTTTTCAGGAATATCCTTACAGGACGATAGTCCTTTTCAGGAATATCCTTAAAGGACGATAGTCCTTTTCAGGAATATACTTAAATTAGGATCGTCCTTTTCAGGAATATCCTTAAAGGACGATAGTCCTTTTCAGGAATATCCTTGAAGGACGATAGTCCTTTTCAGGAATATCCTCGAAGAACGAAAGTCCTTTTCAGGAATATCCTTGAAGAACGAAAGTCTTTTTCAGGAATATCCTTAAAGGACGATAGTCCTTTTCAGAAATAAATTTAAAAGAGGATCGTCCTTTTTAGGAATATCCTTGAAGGACGATAGTACTTTTCAGGAATATCCTTGAAGGACGATAGTCCTTTTCAGGAATATCCTTGAAGAACGAAAGTCCTTTTCAGGAATAAACTTAAAGAAGGATCGTTATTTTCAGGGATATCTTTGAAAGATGATCGTCCTTTTCAGGAATATCCTTGAAGGACGATAGTCCTTTTTAGGAATATCCTTGAAGAACGAAAGTCCTTTTCAGGAATATCCTTGAAGGACGACAGTCCTTTTCATGAGTATCCTTAAAGGACGATAGTCCTTTTTAGGAATATCCTTGAAGAACGAAAGTCCTTTTCAGGAATATCCTTGAAGGACGACAGTCCTTTTCATGAGTATCCTTAAAGGACGATAGTCCTTTTCAGGAATATTCTTGAAGGACGATAGTCCTTTTCAGGAATATCCTTGAAGGACGATAGTCCTTTTCAGGAATATCCTTGAAGGACGATAGTCCTTTTCAGGAATATCCTTGAAGGACGATAGTCCTTTTCAGGAATATACTTAAAAAGGATCGTCCTTTTCAGGAATATCCTTGAAGAACGAAAGTCCTTTTCAAGAATATCCTTGAAGAACGAAAGTCTTTTTCAGGAATATCCTTGAAGGACTATAGTCCTTTTCAGGAATATCCGTGAAGGACGATAGTCCTTTTCAGGAATATCCTTGAAGGACGAAAGTCCTTTTCAGGAATATCCTTGAAGGACGATAGTCCTTTTCAGGAATATCCTTGACGAACGAAAGTCCTTTTCAGAAATATCCTTGAAGGACGATAGTCCTTTTCAGGAATATCCTTGAAGGACTATAGTCCTTTTCAGGAATATCCTTGAAGGACGATAGTCCTTTTCAGGAATATCCTTGAAGAACGAAAGTCCTTTTCAGGAATAAACTTAAAGAAGGATCGTTATTTTCAGGGATATCTTTGAAAGATGATCGTCCTTTTCAGGAATATCCTTGAAGGACGATAGTCCTTTTTAGGAATATCCTTGAAGAACGAAAGTCCTTTTCAGGAATATCCTTGAAGGACGACAGTCCTTTTCATGAGTATCCTTAAAGGACGATAGTCCTTTTTAGGAATATCCTTGAAGAACGAAAGTCCTTTTCAGGAATATCCTTGAAGGACGACAGTCCTTTTCATGAGTATCCTTAAAGGACGATAGTCCTTTTCAGGAATATTCTTGAAGGACGATAGTCCTTTTCAGGAATATCCTTGAAGGACGATAGTCCTTTTCAGGAATATCCTTGAAGGACGATAGTCCTTTTCAGGAATATCCTTGAAGGACGATAGTCCTTTTCAGGAATATACTTAAAAAGGATCGTCCTTTTCAGGAATATCCTTGAAGAACGAAAGTCCTTTTCAAGAATATCCTTGAAGAACGAAAGTCTTTTTCAGGAATATCCTTGAAGGACTATAGTCCTTTTCAGGAATATCCGTGAAGGACGATAGTCCTTTTCAGGAATATCCTTGAAGGACGAAAGTCCTTTTCAGGAATATCCTTGAAGGACGATAGTCCTTTTCAGGAATATCCTTGACGAACGAAAGTCCTTTTCAGAAATATCCTTGAAGGACGATAGTCCTTTTCAGGAATATCCTTGAAGGACTATAGTCCTTTTCAGGAATATCCTTGAAGGACGATAGTCCTTTTCAGGAATATCCTTGAAGGACGATAGTCCTTTTCAGGAATATCCTTGAAGGACGATAGTCCTTTTCAGGAATATACTTAAAAAGGATCGTCCTTTTCAGGAATATCCTTGAAGAACGAAAGTCCTTTTCAAGAATATCCTTGAAGAACGAAAGTCTTTTTCAGGAATATCCTTGAAGGACTATAGTCCTTTTCAGGAATATCCGTGAAGGACGATAGTCCTTTTCAGGAATATCCTTGAAGGACGAAAGTCCTTTTCAGGAATATCCTTGAAGGACGATAGTCCTTTTCAGGAATATCCTTGACGAACGAAAGTCCTTTTCAGAAATATCCTTGAAGGACGATAGTCCTTTTCAGGAATATCCTTGAAGGACGATAGTCCTTTTCAGGAATATCCTTGAAAGACAATCGTCCTTTTTAGGAATATCTTTGAAGGACGATAGTCCTTTCAGGATTATACTTGAAGGACGATCGTCCTTTTCAGGAATATCCTTGAAGGACGATAGTCCTTTTCAGGAATATCCTAAAAGGACGATAGTCCTTTTCAGGAATAAATTTAAAGGAGGATCGTCCTTTTCAGGAATATCCTTAAAGGACGATAGTCCTTTCCAGGAATATCATTGAAGGACGATAGTCCTTTTCAGGAATATACTTAAAAGAGGATCGTTCTTGTCAGGAATATCTTTAAAAGACGATCGCCCTTTTGAGGAATATCCTTGAAGGATGAAAGTCCTTTTCAGGAATATCCTTGAAGAACGAAAGTCCTTTTCAGGAATATCCTTGAAGGACGATAGTCCTTTTCATGAGTATCCTCAAAGCTCGATAGTCCTTTTCAGGAATATCCTGGAAGGACGATAGTCCTTTTCAGGAATATACTTAAATTAGGATCGTCCTTTTCAGGAATATCCTTAAAGGACGATAGTCCTTTTCAGGAATATCCTTGAAGGACGATAGTCCTTTTCAGGAATATCCTGGAAGAACGAAAGTCCTTTTCAGGAATATCCTTGAAGAACGAAAGTCTTTTTCAGGAATATCCTTGAAGGACGATAGTCCTTTTCATGAGTATCCTTAAAGGTCGATAGTCCTTTTCAGGAATATCCTGGAAGGACGATAGTCCTTTTCAGGAATATACTTAAATTAGGATCGTCCTTTTCAGGAATATCCTTGAAGGACGATAGTCCTTTTCAGGAATATCCTTGAAGAACGAAAGTCCTTTTCAAGAATATCCTTGAAAAACGAAAGTCTTTTTCAGGAATATCCTTGAAGGACTATAGTCCTTTTCAGGAATATCCGTGAAGGACGATAGTCCTTTTCAGGAATATCCTTGAAGGACGATAGTCCTTTTCAGGAATATCCTTGAAGAACGAAAGTCCTTTTCAGGAATATCCTTGAAGGACTATAGTCCTTTTCAGGAATATCCTTAAAGGACGATAGTCCTTTTCAGGAATATACTTAAAGGAGGATCGTCCTTTTCAGTAATATCCTTGAAGGACGATAGTCCGTTTCAAGAATATCCGTGAAGGACGAAAGTCCTTTTTAGGAATATCCTTGAAGGACGATAGTCCTTTTCAGGAATATCCTTGACGAACGAAAGTCCTTTTCAGAAATATCCTTGAAGGACGATAGTCCTTTTCAGGAATATCCTTGAAGGACGATAGTCCTTTTCAGGAATATCCTTGAAAGACGATCGTCCTTTTTAGGAATATCCTTGAAGGACGATAGTCCTTTTCAGGATTATACTTGAAGGACGATCGTCCTTTTCAGGAATATCCTTGAAGGACGATAGTCCTTTTCAGGAATATCCTTAAAGGACGATAGTCCTTTTCAGGAATAAATTTAAAGGAGGATCGTCCTTGTCAGGAATATCCTTGAAGGACGATTGTCCTTTTCAGGAATATCCTTAAAGGACGATAGTACTTTTCAGGAATATCCTTGAAGGACGATAGTCCTTTTCAGGAATATCCTTGAAGAACGAAAGTCCTTTTCAGGAATAAACTTAAAGAAGGATCGTTATTTTCAGTGATATTTTTGAAAGACGATCGTCCTTTTCAGGAATATCCTTGAAGGACGATAGTCCTTTTTAGGAATATCCTTGAAGAACGAAAGTCCTTTTCAGGAATATCCTTGAAGGACGACAGTCCTTTTCATGAGTATCCTTAAAGGACGATAGCCCTTTTCAGGAATATTCTTGAAGGACGATAGTCCTTTTCAGAAATATCCTTAAAGGACAATAGTCCTTTTCAGGAATATCCTTGAAGGACGATAGTCCTTTTCAGGAATATACTTAAAGGACGATCGTCCTTTTCAGGAATATCCTTGAAGAACGATAGTCCTTTTCAGGAATAAACTTAAAGGAGGATCGTCCTTTTCAGGAATATCCTTGAAGAACGAAAGTCCTTTTCAGGAATATCCTTGAAGGACTATAGTCCTTTTCAGGATTATCCTTGAAGGACGATAGTCCTTTTCAGGAATATCCTTGAAGAACGAAAGTCCTTTTCAGGAATATCCTTGAAGGACTATAGTCCTTTTCAGGAATATCCTTGAAGGACGATAGTCCTTTTCAGGAATATACTTAAAAGAGGATCGTTCTTGTCAGGAATATCTTTAAAAGACGATCGCCCTTTTGAGGAATATCCTTGAAGGATGAAAGTCCTTTTCAGGAATATCCTTGAAGAACGAAAGTCCTTTTCAGGAATATCCTTGAAGGACGATAGTCCTTTTCATGAGTATCCTTAAAGGTCGATAGTCCTTTTCAGGAATATCCTGGAAGGACGATAGTCCTTTTCAGGAATATACTTAAATTAGGATCGTCCTTTTTAGGAATATCCTTGAAGGACGATAGTCCTTTTCAGGAATATCCTTGAAGAACGAAAGTCCTTTTCAAGAATATCCTTGAAAAACGAAAGTCTTTTTCAGGAATATCCTTGAAGGACTATAGTCCTTTTCAGGAATATCCGTGTAGGACGATAGTCCTTTTCAGGAATATCCTTGAAGGACGATAGTCCTTTTCAGGAATATCCTTGAAGAACGAAAGTCCTTTTCAGGAATATCCTTGAAGAACGAAAGTCCTTTTCAGATATATCCTTGAAGGACTATAGTCCTTTTCAGGAATATCCTTAAAGGACGATAGTCCTTTTCAGGAATATACTTAAAGGAGGATCGTCCTTTTCAGTAATATCCTTGAAGGACGATAGTCCGTTTCAAGAATATCCTTGAAGGACGAAAGTCCTTTTTAGGAATATCATTGAAGGACGATAGTCCTTTTCAGGAATATCCTTGACGAACGAAAGTCCTTTTCAGAAATATCCTTGAAGGACGATAGTCCTTTTCAGGAATATCCTTGAAGGACGATAGTCCTTTTCAGGAATATCCTTGAAAGACGATCGTCCTTTTTAGGAATATCCTTGAAGGACGATAGTCCTTTTCAGGATTATACTTGAAGGACGATCGTCCTTTTCAGGAATATCCTTGAAGGACGATAGTCCTTTTCAGGAATATCCTTAAAGGACGATAGTCCTTTTCAGGAATAAATTTAAAGGAGGATCGTCCTTGTCAGGAATATCCTTGAAGGACGATTGTCCTTTTCAGGAATATCCTTGAAGGACTATAGTCCTTTTCAGGAATATCCTTGAAGGACGATAGTCCTTTTCAGGAATATCCTTGAAGGACGATAGTCCTTTTCAGGAATATCCTTGAAGGACGATAGTCCTTTTCAGGAATATCCTTGAAGAACGAAAGTCCTTTTTAGGAATATCCTTGAAGGACTATAGTCCTTTTCAGGAATATCCTTGAAGGACGATAGTCCTTTTCAGGAATATCCTTGAAGAACGAAAGTCCTTTTCAGGAATATCCTTGAAGGACTATAGTCCTTTTCAGGAATATCCTTGAAGGACGATAGTCCTTTTCAGGAATATCCTTGAAGGACGATAGTCCTTTTCAGGAATATCCTTGAAGGACAATAGTCCTTTTCAGGAATATACTTGAAGGACGATAGTTCTTTTCAGGAATATACTTAAAGGAGGATCGTCCTTTTCAGTAATATCCTTGAAGGACGATAGTCCGTTTCAAGAATATCCTTGAAGGACGAAAGTCCTTTTCAGGAATATCCTTGAAGAACGAAAGTCCTTTTCAGGAATATCCTTGAAGGACTATAGTCCTTTTCAGGAATATCCTTGAAGGACGATAGTCCTTTTCAGGAATATCCTTGAAGGACGATAGTCCTTTTCAGGAATATCCTTGAAGGACGATAGTCCTTTTCAGGAATATACTTGAAGGACGATAGTTCTTTTCAGGAATATACTTAAAGGAGGATCGTCCTTTTCAGTAATATCCTTGAAGGACGATAGTCCGTTTCAAGAATATCCTTGAAGGACGAAAGTCCTTTTCAGGAATATCCTTGAAGGACGATAGTCCTTTTCAGGAATATCCTTGACGAACGAAAGTCCTTTTCAGAAATATCCTTGAAGGACGATAGTCCTTTTCAGGAATATGCTTGAAGCACGATAGTCCTTTTCAGGAATATCCTTGAAAGACGATCGTCCTTTTTAGGAATATCCTTGAAGGACGATAGTCCTTTCAGGATTATACTTGAAGGACGATCGTCCTTTTCAGGAATATCCTTGAAGGACGATAGTCCTTTTCAGAAATATCCTTGAAGGACGATAGTCCTTTTTAGGAATATCCTTGAAGGACGATAGTCCTTTTCAGGATTATACTTGAAGGACGATCGTCCTTTTCAGGAATATCCTTGAAGGACCATAGTCCTTTTCAGGAATATCCTTAAAGGACGATAGTCCTTTTCAGGAATAAATTTAAAGGAGGATCGTCCTTGTCAGGAATATCCTTGAAGGACGATTGTCCTTGAAGGACGATAGTCCTTTTCAGGATTATACTTTTTCAGGAATATCCTTGAAGGTTGATAGTCCTTTTCAAGAATATACTTAAAGGAGAATCGTCCTTTTCAGGAATATCCTTGAAGGACGATAGTCCTTTTCAGGAATATACTTAAAAAAGGATCGTTCTTGTCAGGAATATCTTTAAAAGACGATCGCCCTTTTCAGGAATATCCTTGAAGGATGAAAGACCTTTTCAGGAATATCCTTGAAGAACGAAAGTCCTTTTTAGGAATATCCTTGAAGGACGATAGTCCTTTTCATGAGTATCCTTAAAGGTCGATAGCCTTTTTCAGGAATATCCTTGAAGGACTATAGTCCTTTTCAGGAATATACTTAAATTAGGATTGTCCTTTTCAGGAATATCCTTGAAGGACGATAGTCCTTTTCAGGAATATCCTTGAAGAACGAAAGTCCTTTTCAGGAATATCCTTAAAGGACTATAGTCCTTTTCAGGAATATCCTTGAAGGACGATAGTCCTTTTCAGGAATATCCTTAAAGGACGATAGTCCTTTTCAGGATTATACTTAAAGGACGATCGTCCTTTTCAGGAATATCCTTGAAGGATGAAAGTCCTTTTCAGGAATATCCTTGAAGAACGAAAGTCCTTTTCAGGAATATTCTTGAAGGACGATAGTCCTTTTCATGAGTATCCTTAAAGGACGATAGTCCTTTTCAGGAATATCCTGGAAGGACGATAGTCCTTTACAGGAATATACTTAAAGTAGGATCGTCCTTTTCAGGAATATCCTTGAAGGACGATAGTCCTTTTCAGGAATATCCTTACAGGACGATAGTCCTTTTCAGGAATATCCTTAAAGGACGATAGTCCTTTTCAGAAATATACTTAAATTAGGATCGTCCTTTTCAGGAATATCCTTAAAGGACGATAGTCCTTTTCAGGAATATCCTTGAAGGACGATAGTCCTTTTCAGGAATATCCTCGAAGAACGAAAGTCCTTTTCAGGAATATCCTTGAAGAACGAAAGTCTTTTTCAGGAATATCCTTAAAGGACGATAGTCCTTTTCAGAAATAAATTTAAAAGAGGATCGTCCTTTTTAGGAATATCCTTGAAGGACGATAGTACTTTTCAGGAATATCCTTGAAGTACGATAGTCCTTTTCAGGAATATCCTTGAAGAACGAAAGTCCTTTTCAGGAATAAACTTAAAGAAGGATCGTTATTTTCAGGGATATCTTTGAAAGACGATCGTCCTTTTCAGGAATATCCTTGAAGGACGATAGTCCTTTTTAGGAATATCCTTGAAGAACGAAAGTCCTTTTCAGGAATATCCTTGAAGGACGACAGTCCTTTTCATGAGTATCCTTAAAGGACGATAGTCCTTTTCAGGAATATTCTTGAAGGACGATAGTCCTTTTCAGAAATATCCTTAAAGGACGATAGTTCTTTTCAGGAATATCCTTGAAGGACGATAGTCCTTTTCAGGAATATACTTAAAGGACGATCGTCCTTTTCAGGAATATCCTTGAAGGACGATAGTCCTTTTCAGGAATATACTTAAAAAGGATCGTCCTTTTCAGGAATATCCTTGAAGAACGAAAGTCCTTTTCAAGAATATCCTTGAAGAACGAAAGTCTTTTTCAGGAATATCCTTGAAGGACTATAGTCCTTTTCAGGAATATCCGTGAAGGACGATAGTCCTTTTCAGGAATATCCTTGAAGGACGAAAGTCCTTTTCAGGAATATCCTTGAAGGACGATAGTCCTTTTCAGGAATATCCTTGACGAACGAAAGTCCTTTTCAGAAATATCCTTGAAGGACGATAGTCCTTTTCAGGAATATCCTTAAAGGACGATAGTCCTTTTCAGGAATATACTTAAATTAGGATCGTCCTTTTCAGGAATATCCTTAAAGGACGATAGTCCTTTTCAGGAATATCCTTGAAAGACGATAGTACTTTTCAGGAATATCCTTGAAGGACGATAGTCCTTTTCAGGAATATCCTTGAAGAACGAAAGTCCTTTTCAGGAATAAACTTAAAGAAGGATCGTTATTTTGAGGGATATTTTTGAAAGACGATCGTCCTTTTCAGGAATATCCTTGAAGGACGATAGTCCTTTTTAGGAATATCCTTGAAGAACGAAAGTCCTTTTCAGGAATATCCTTGAAGGACGACAGTCCTTTTCATGAGTATCCTTGAAGGACGATAGTCCTTTTCAGGAATATCCTTGACGAACGAAAGTCCTTTTCAGAAATATCCTTGAAGGACGATAGTCCTTTTCAGGAATATCCTTGAAGGACGATAGTCCTTTTCAGGAATATCCTTGAAAGACAATCGTCCTTTTTAGGAATATCTTTGAAGGACGATAGTCCTTTCAGGATTATACTTGAAGGACGATCGTCCTTTTCAGGAATATCCTTGAAGGACGATAGTCCTTTTCAGGAATATCCTAAAAGGACGATAGTCCTTTTCAGGAATAAATTTAAAGGAGGATCGTTCTTTTCAGGAATATCCTTAAAGGACGATAGTCCTTTCCAGGAATATCATTGAAGGACGATAGTCCTTTTCAGGAATATACTTAAAAGAGGATCGTTCTTGTCAGGAATATCTTTAAAAGACGATCGCCCTTTTGAGGAATATCCTTGAAGGATGAAAGTCCTTTTCAGGAATATCCTTGAAGAACGAAAGTCCTTTTCAGGAATATCCTTGAAGGACGATAGTCCTTTTCATGAGTATCCTCAAAGCTCGATAGTCCTTTTCAGGAATATCCTGGAAGGACGATAGTCCTTTTCAGGAATATACTTAAATTAGGATCGTCCTTTTCAGGAATATCCTTAAAGGACGATAGTCCTTTTCAGGAATATCCTTGAAGGACGATAGTCCTTTTCAGGAATATCCTGGAAGAACGAAAGTCCTTTTCAGGAATATCCTTGAAGAACGAAAGTCTTTTTCAGGAATATCCTTGAAGGACGATAGTCCTTTTCATGAGTATCCTTAAAGGTCGATAGTCCTTTTCAGGAATATCCTGGAAGGACGATAGTCCTTTTCAGGAATATACTTAAATTAGGATCGTCCTTTTCAGGAATATCCTTGAAGGACGATAGTCCTTTTCAGGAATATCCTTGAAGAACGAAAGTCCTTTTCAAGAATATCCTTGAAAAACGAAAGTCTTTTTCAGGAATATCCTTGAAGGACTATAGTCCTTTTCAGGAATATCCGTGAAGGACGATAGTCCTTTTCAGGAATATCCTTGAAGGACGATAGTCCTTTTCAGGAATATCCTTGAAGAACGAAAGTCCTTTTCAGGAATATCCTTGAAGGACTATAGTCCTTTTCAGGAATATCCTTAAAGGACGATAGTCCTTTTCAGGAATATACTTAAAGGAGGATCGTCCTTTTCAGTAATATCCTTGAAGGACGATAGTCCGTTTCAAGAATATCCGTGAAGGACGAAAGTCCTTTTTAGGAATATCCTTGAAGGACGATAGTCCTTTTCAGGAATATCCTTTACGAACGAAAGTCCTTTTCAGAAATATCCTTGAAGGACGATAGTCCTTTTCAGGAATATCCTTGAAGGACGATAGTCCTTTTCAGGAATATCCTTGAAAGACGATCGTCCTTTTTAGGAATATCCTTAAAGGACGATAGTCCTTTTCAGGATTATACTTGAAGGACGATCGTCCTTTTCAGGAATATCCTTGAAGGACGATAGTCCTTTTCAGGAATATCCTTAAAGGACGATAGTCCTTTTCAGGAATAAATTTAAAGGAGGATCGTCCTTGTCAGGAATATCCTTGAAGGACGATTGTCCTTTTCAGGAATATCCTTAAAGGACGATAGTACTTTTCAGGAATATCCTTGAAGGACGATAGTCCTTTTCAGGAATATCCTTGAAGAACGAAAGTCCTTTGCAGGAATAAACTTAAAGAAGGATCGTTATTTTCAGGGATATTTTTGAAAGACGATCGTCCTTTTCAGGAATATCCTTGAAGGACGATAGTCCTTTTTAGGAATATCCTTGAAGAACGAAAGTCCTTTTCAGGAATATCCTTGAAGGACGACAGTCCTTTTCATGAGTATCCTTAAAGGACGATAGTCCTTTTCAGGAATATTCTTGAAGGACGATAGTCCTTTTCAGAAATATCCTTAAAGGACAATAGTCCTTTTCAGGAATATCCTTGAAGGACGATAGTCCTTTTCAGGAATATACTTAAAGGACGATCGTCCTTTTCAGGAATATCCTTGAAGGACGATAGTCCTTTTCAGGAATAAACTTATAGGAGGATCGTCCTTTTCAGGAATATCCTTGAAGAACGAAAGTCCTTTTCAGGAATATCCTTGAAGGACTATAGTCCTTTTCAGGATTATCCTTGAAGGACGATAGTCCTTTTCAGGAATATCCTTGAAGAACGAAAGTCCTTTTCAGGAATATCCTTGAAGGACTATAGTCCTTTTCAGGAATATCCTTGAAGGACGATAGTCCTTTTCAGGAATATCCTTGAAGGACGATAGTCCTTTTCAGGAATATACTTAAAAAGGATCGTCCTTTTCAGGAATATCCTTGAAGAACGAAAGTCCTTTTCAAGAATATCCTTGAAGAACGAAAGTCTTTTTCAGGAATATCCTTGAAGGACTATAGTTTTTTCAGGAATATCCGTGAAGGACGATAGTCCTTTTCAGGAATATCCTTGAAGGACGAAAGTCCTTTTCAGGAATATCCTTGAAGGACGATAGTCCTTTTCAGGAATATCCTTGACGAACGAAAGTCCTTTTCAGAAATTTCCTTGAAGGACGATAGTCCTTTTCAGGAATATCCTTGAAGGACGATAGTCCTTTTCAGGAATATCCTCGAAAGACAATCGTCCTTTTTAGGAATATCTTTGAAGGACGATAGTCCTTTCAGGATTATACTTGAAGGACGATCGTCCTTTTCAGGAATATCCTTGAAGGACGATAGTCCTTTTCAGGAATATCCTAAAAGGACGATAGTCCTTTTCAGGAATAAATTTAAAGGAGGATCGTCCTTTTCAGGAATATCCTTAAAGGACGATAGTCCTTTCCAGGAATATCATTGAAGGACGATAGTCCTTTTCAGGAATATACTTAAAAGAGGATCGTTCTTGTCAGGAATATCTTTAAAAGACGATCGCCCTTTTGAGGAATATCCTTGAAGGATGAAAGTCCTTTTCAGGAATATCCTTGAAGAACGAAAGTCCTTTTCAGGAATATCCTTGAAGGACGATAGTCCTTTTCATGAGTATCCTCAAAGCTCGATAGTCCTTTTCAGGAATATCCTGGAAGGACGATAGTCCTTTTCAGGAATATACTTAAATTAGGATCGTCCTTTTCAGGAATATCCTTAAAGGACGATAGTCCTTTTCAGGAATATCCTTGAAGGACGATAGTCCTTTTCAGGAATATCCTGGAAGAACGAAAGTCCTTTTCAGGAATATCCTTGAAGAACGAAAGTCTTTTTCAGGAATATCCTTGAAGGACGATAGTCCTTTTCATGAGTATCCTTAAAGGTCGATAGTCCTTTTCAGGAATATCCTGGAAGGACGATAGTCCTTTTCAGGAATATACTTAAATTAGGATCGTCCTTTTCAGGAATATCCTTGAAGGACGATAGTCCTTTTCAGGAATATCCTTGAAGAACGAAAGTCCTTTTCAAGAATATCCTTGAAAAACGAAAGTCTTTTTCAGGAATATCCTTGAAGGACTATAGTCCTTTTCAGGAATATCCGTGAAGGACGATAGTCCTTTTCAGGAATATCCTTAAAGGACGATAGTCCTTTTCAGGAATATCCTTGAAGAACGAAAGTCCTTTTCAGGAATATCCTTGAAGGACTATAGTCCTTTTCAGGAATATCCTTAAAGGACGATAGTCCTTTTCAGGAATATACTTAAAGGAGGATCGTCCTTTTCAGTAATATCCTTGAAGGACGATAGTCCGTTTCAAGAATATCCGTGAAGGACGAAAGTCCTTTTTAGGAATATCCTTGAAGGACGATAGTCCTTTTCAGGAATATCCTTGACGAACGAAAGTCCTTTTCAGAAATATCCTTGAAGGACGATAGTCCTTTTCAGGAATATCCTTGAAGGACGATAGTCCTTTTCAGGAATATCCTTGAAAGACGATCGTCCTTTTTAGGAATATCCTTGAAGGACGATAGTCCTTTTCAGGATTATACTTGAAGGACGATCGTCCTTTTCAGGAATATCCTTGAAGGACGATAGTCCTTTTCAGGAATATCCTTAAAGGACGATAGTCCTTTTCAGGAATAAATTTAAAGGAGGATCGTCCTTGTCAGGAATATCCTTGAAGGACGATTGTCCTTTTCAGGAATATCCTTAAAGGACGATAGTACTTTTCAGGAATATCCTTGAAGGACGATAGTCCTTTTCAGGAATATCCTTGAAGAACGAAAGTCCTTTTCAGGAATAAACTTAAAGAAGGATCGTTATTTTGAGGGATATTTTTGAAAGACGATCGTCCTTTTCAGGAATATCCTTGAAGGACGATAGTCCTTTTTAGGAATATCCTTGAAGAACGAAAGTCCTTTTCAGGAATATCCTTGAAGGACGACAGTCCTTTTCATGAGTATCCTTAAAGGACGATAGTCCTTTTCAGGAATATTCTTGAAGGACGATAGTCCTTTTCAGAAATATCCTTAAAGGACAATAGTCCTTTTCAGGAATATCCTTGAAGGACGATAGTCCTTTTCAGGAATATACTTAAAGGACGATCGTCCTTTTCAGGAATATCCTTGAAGGACGATAGTCCTTTTCAGGAATAAACTTATAGGAGGATCGTCCTTTTCAGGAATATCCTTGAAGAACGAAAGTCCTTTTCAGGAATATCCTTGAAGGACTATAGTCCTTTTCAGGATTATCCTTGAAGGACGATAGTCCTTTTCAGGAATATCCTTGAAGAACGAAAGTCCTTTTCAGGAATATCCTTGAAGGACTATAGTCCTTTTCAGGAATATCCTTGAAGGACGATAGTCCTTTTCAGGAATATCCTTGAAGGACGATAGTCCTTTTCAGGAATATCTTTAAAAGACGATCGCCCTTTTGAGGAATATCCTTGAAAAAGGAAAGTCCTTTTCAGGAATATCCTTGAAGAACGAAAGTCTTTTTCAGGAATATCCTTGAAGGACGAAAGTCTTTTTCAGGAATATCCTTGAAGGACTATAGTCCTTTTCAGGAATATCCTTGAAGGACGATAGTCCTTTTCAGGAATATCCTTGAAGGACGAAAGTCCTTTTCAGGAATATCCTTGAAGGACGATAGTCCTTTTCAGGAATATCCTTGACGAACGAAAGTCCTTTTCAGAAATTTCCTTGAAGGACGATAGTCCTTTTCAGGAATATCCTTGAAGGACGATAGTCCTTTTCAGGAATATCCTCGAAAGACAATCGTCCTTTTTAGGAATATCTTTGAAGGACGATAGTCCTTTCAGGATTATACTTGAAGGACGATCGTCCTTTTCAGGAATATCCTTGAAGGACGATAGTCCTTTTCAGGAATATCCTAAAAGGACGATAGTCCTTTTCAGGAATAAATTTAAAGGAGGATCGTCCTTTTCAGGAATATCCTTAAAGGACGATAGTCCTTTCCAGGAATATCATTGAAGGACGATAGTCCTTTTCAGGAATATACTTAAAAGAGGATCGTTCTTGTCAGGAATATCTTTAAAAGACGATCGCCCTTTTGAGGAATATCCTTGAAGGATGAAAGTCCTTTTCAGGAATATCCTTGAAGAACGAAAGTCCTTTTCAGGAATATCCTTGAAGGACGATAGTCCTTTTCATGAGTATCCTCAAAGCTCGATAGTCCTTTTCAGGAATATCCTGGAAGGACGATAGTCCTTTTCAGGAATATACTTAAATTAGGATCGTCCTTTTCAGGAATATCCTTAAAGGACGATAGTCCTTTTCAGGAATATCCTTGAAGGACGATAGTCCTTTTCAGGAATATCCTGGAAGAACGAAAGTCCTTTTCAGGAATATCCTTGAAGAACGAAAGTCTTTTTTCAGGAATATCCTTGAAGGACGATAGTCCTTTTCATGAGTATCCTTAAAGGTCGATAGTCCTTTTCAGGAATATCCTGGAAGGACGATAGTCCTTTTCAGGAATATACTTAAATTAGGATCGTCCTTTTCAGGAATATCCTTGAAGGACGATAGTCCTTTTCAGGAATATCCTTGAAGAACGAAAGTCCTTTTCAAGAATATCCTTGAAAAACGAAAGTCTTTTTCAGGAATATCCTTGAAGGACTATAGTCCTTTTCAGGAATATCCGTGAAGGACGATAGTCCTTTTCAGGAATATCCTTAAAGGACGATAGTCCTTTTCAGGAATATCCTTGAAGAACGAAAGTCCTTTTCAGGAATATCCTTGAAGGACTATAGTCCTTTTCAGGAATATCCTTAAAGGACGATAGTCCTTTTCAGGAATATACTTAAAGGAGGATCGTCCTTTTCAGTAATATCCTTGAAGGACGATAGTCCGTTTCAAGAATATCCGTGAAGGACGAAAGTCCTTTTTAGGAATATCCTTGAAGGACGATAGTCCTTTTCAGGAATATCCTTGACGAACGAAAGTCCTTTTCAGAAATATCCTTGAAGGACGATAGTCCTTTTCAGGAATATCCTTGAAGGACGATAGTCCTTTTCAGGAATATCCTTGAAAGACGATCGTCCTTTTTAGGAATATCCTTGAAGGACGATAGTCCTTTTCAGGATTATACTTGAAGGACGATCGTCCTTTTCAGGAATATCCTTGAAGGACGATAGTCCTTTTCAGGAATATCCTTAAAGGACGATAGTCCTTTTCAGGAATAAATTTAAAGGAGGATCGTCCTTGTCAGGAATATCCTTGAAGGACGATTGTCCTTTTCAGGAATATCCTTAAAGGACGATAGTACTTTTCAGGAATATCCTTGAAGGACGATAGTCCTTTTCAGGAATATCCTTGAAGAACGAAAGTCCTTTTCAGGAATAAACTTAAAGAAGGATCGTTATTTTCAGGGATATTTTTGAAAGACGATCGTCCTTTTCAGGAATATCCTTGAAGGACGATAGTCCTTTTTAGGAATATCCTTGAAGAACGAAAGTCCTTTTCAGGAATATCCTTGAAGGACGACAGTCCTTTTCATGAGTATCCTTAAAGGACGATAGTCCTTTTCAGGAATATTCTTGAAGGACGATAGTCCTTTTCAGAAATATCCTTAAAGGACAATAGTCCTTTTCAGGAATATCCTTGAAGGACGATAGTCCTTTTCAGGAATATACTTAAAGGACGATCGTCCTTTTCAGGAATATCCTTGAAGGACGATAGTCCTTTTCAGGAATAAACTTAAAGGAGGATCGTCCTTTTCAGGAATATCCTTGAAGAACGAAAGTCCTTTTCAGGAATATCCTTGAAGGACTATAGTCCTTTTCAGGATTATCCTTGAAGGACGATAGTCCTTTTCAGGAATATCCTTGAAGAACGAAAGTCCTTTTCAGGAATATCCTTGAAGGACTATAGTCCTTTTCAGGAATATCCTTGAAGGACGATAGTCCTTTTCAGGAATATACTTAAAAGAGGATCGTTCTTGTCAGGAATATCTTTAAAAGACGATCGCCCTTTTGAGGAATATCCTTGAAGGATGAAAGTCCTTTTCAGGAATATCCTTGAAGAACGAAAGTCCTTTTCAGGAATATCCTTGAAGGACGATAGTCCTTTTCATGAGTATCCTCAAAGCTCGATAGTCCTTTTCAGGAATATCCTGGAAGGACGATAGTCCTTTTCAGGAATATACTTAAATTAGGATCGTCCTTTTCAGGAATGTCCTTAAAGGACGATAGTCCTTTTCAGGAATATCCTTGAAGGACGATAGTCCTTTTCAGGAATATCCTGGAAGAACGAAAGTCCTTTTTAGGAATATCCTTGAAGAACGAAAGTCTTTTTCAGGAATATCCTTGAAGGACGATAGTCCTTTTCATGAGTATCCTTAAAGGTCGATAGTCCTTTTCAGGAATATCCTGGAAGGACGATAGTCCTTTTCAGGAATATACTTAAATTAGGATCGTCCTTTTCAGGAATATCCTTGAAGGACGATAGTCCTTTTCAGGAATATCCTTGAAGAACGAAAGTCCTTTTCAAGAATATCCTTGAAAAACGAAAGTCTTTTTCAGGAATATCCTTGAAGGACTATAGTCCTTTTCAGGAATATCCGTGTAGGACGATAGTCCTTTTCAGGAATATCCTTGAAGGACGATAGTCCTTTTCAGGAATATCCTTGAAGAACGAAAGTCCTTTTCAGGAATATCCTTGAAGAACGAAAGTCCTTTTCAGGAATATCCTTGAAGGACTATAGTCCTTTTCAGGAAAATCCTTAAAGGACGATAGTCCTTTTCAGGAATATACTTAAAGGAGGATCGTCCTTTTCAGTAATATCCTTGAAGGACGATAGTCCGTTTCAAGAATATCCTTGAAGGACGAAAGTCCTTTTTAGGAATATCCTTGAAGGACGATAGTCCTTTTCAGGAATATCCTTGACGAACGAAAGTCCTTTTCAGAAATATCCTTGAAGGACGATAGTCCTTTTCAGGAATATCCTTGAAGGACGATAGTCCTTTTCAGGAATATCCTTGAAAGACGATCGTCCTTTTTAGGAATATCCTTGAAGGACGATAGTCCTTTTCAGGATTATACTTGAAGGACGATCGTCCTTTTCAGGAATATCCTTGAAGGACGATAGTCCTTTTCAGGAATATCCTTAAAGGACGATAGTCCTTTTCAGGAATAAATTTAAAGGAGGATCGTCCTTGTCAGGAATATCCTTGAAGGACGATTGTCCTTTTCAGGAATATCCTTGAAGGACTATAGTCCTTTTCAGGAATATCCTTGAAGGACGATAGTCCTTTTCAGGAATATCCTTGAAGGACGATAGTCCTTTTCAGGAATATCCTTGAAGGACGATAGTCCTTTTCAGGAATATCCTTGAAGAACGAAAGTCCTTTTTAGGAATATCCTTGAAGGACTATAGTCCTTTTCAGGAATATCCTTGAAGGACGATAGTCCTTTTCAGGAATATCCTTGAAGAACGAAAGTCCTTTTCAGGAATATCCTTGAAGGACTATAGTCCTTTTCAGGAATATCCTTGAAGGACGATAGTCCTTTTCAGGAATATCCTTGAAGGACGATAGTCCTTTTCAGGAATATCCTTGAAGGACGATAGTCCTTTTCAGGAATATACTTGAAGGACGATAGTTCTTTTCAGGAATATACTTTAAGGAGGATCATCCTTTTCAGTAATATCCTTGAAGGACGATAGTCCGTTTCAAGAATATCCTTGAAGGACCAAAGTCCTTTTCAGGAATATCCTTGAAGGACGATTGTCCTTTTCAGGAATATCCTTGACGAACGAAAGTCCTTTTCAGAAATATCCTTGAAGGACGATAGTCCTTTTCTGGAATATGCTTGAAGCACGATAGTCCTTTTCAGGAATATCCTTGAAAGACGATCGTCCTTTTTAGGAATATCCTTGAAGGACGATAGTCCTTTCAGGATTATACTTGAAGGACGATCGTCCTTTTCAGGAATATCCTTGAAGGACGATAGTCCTTTTCAGAAATATCCTTGAAGGACGATAGTCCTTTTTAGGAATATCCTTGAAGGACGATAGTCCTTTTCAGGATTATACTTGAAGGACGATCGTCCTTTTCAGGAATATCCTTGAAGGACCATAGTCCTTTTCAGGAATATCCTTAAAGGACGATAGTCCTTTTCAGGAATAAATTTAAAGGAGGATCGTCCTTGTCAGGAATATCCTTGAAGGACGATTGTCCTTTTCAGGAATATCCTTGAAGGTTGATAGTCCTTTTCAAGAATATACTTAAAGGAGGATCGTCCTTTTCAGGAATATCCTTGAAGGACGATAGTCCTTTTCAGGAATATACTTAAAAAAGGATCGTTCTTGTCAGGAATATCTTTAAAAGACGATCGCCCTTTTCAGGAATATCCTTGAAGGATGAAAGACCTTATCAGGAATATCCTTGAAGAACGAAAGTCCTTTTCAGGAATATCCTTGAAGGACGATAGTCCTTTTCATGAGTATCCTTAAAGGTCGATAGTCTTTTTCAGGAATATCCTTGAAGGACTATAGTCCTTTTCAGGAATATACTTAAATTAGGATTGTCCTTTTCAGGAATATCCTTGAAGGACGATAGTCCTTTTCAGGAATATCCATGAAGAACGAAAGTCCTTTTCAGGAATATCCTTAAAGGACTATAGTCCTTTTCAGGAATATCCTTGAAGGACGATAGTCCTTTTCAGGAATATCCTTAAAGGACGATAGTCCTTTTCAGGATTATACTTAAAGGACGATCGTCCTTTTCAGGAATATCCTTGAAGGATGAAAGTCCTTTTCAGGAATATCCTTGAAGAACGAAAGTCCTTTTCAGGAATATTCTTGAAGGACGATAGTCCTTTTCATGAGTATCCTTAAAGGACGATAGTCCTTTTCAGGAATATCCTGGAAGGACGATAGTCCTTTACAGGAATATACTTAAAGTAGGATCGTCCTTTTCAGGAATATCCTTGAAGGACGATAGTCCTTTTCAGGAATATCCTTACAGGACGATAGTCCTTTTCAGGAATATTCTTAAAGGACGATAGTCCTTTTTAGGAATATACTTAAATTAGGATCGTCCTTTTCAGGAATATCCTTAAAGGACGATAGTCCTTTTCAGGAATATCCTTGAAGGACGATAGTCCTTTTCAGGAATATCCTCGAAGAACGAAAGTCCTTTTCAGGAATATCCTTGAAGAACGAAAGTCTTTTTCAGGAATATCCTTAAAGGACGATAGTCCTTTTCAGAAATAAATTTAAAAGAGGATCGTCCTTTTTAGGAATATCCTTGAAGGACGATAGTACTTTTCAGGAATATCCTTGAAGGACGATAGTCCTTTTCAGGAATATCCTTGAAGAACGAAAGTCCTTTTCAGGAATAAACTTAAAGAAGGATCGTTATTTTCAGGGATACCTTTGAAAGACGATCGTCCTTTTCAGGAATATCCTTGAAGGACGATAGTCCTTTTTAGGAATATCCTTGAAGAACCAAAGTCCTTTTCAGGAATATCCTTGAAGGACGACAGTCCTTTTCATGAGTATCCTTAAAGGACGATAGTCCTTTTCAGGAATATTCTTGAAGGACGATAGTCCTTTTCAGAAATATCCTTAAAGGACGATAGTTCTTTTCAGGAATATCCTTGAAGGACGATAGTCCTTTTCAGGAATATACTTAAAGGACGATCGTCCTTTTCAGGAATATCCTTGAAGGACGATAGTCCTTTTCAGGAATATACTTAAAAAGGATCGTCCTTTTCAGGAATATCCTTGAAGAACGAAAGTCCTTTTCAAGAATATCCTTGAAGAACGAAAGTCTTTTTCAGGAATATCCTTGAAGGACTATAGTCCTTTTCAGGAATATCCGTGAAGGACGATAGTCCTTTTCAGGAATATCCTTGAAGGACGAAAGTCCTTTTCAGGAATATCCTTGAAGGACGATAGTCCTTTTCAGGAATATCCTTGACGAACGAAAGTCCTTTTCAGAAATATCCTTGAAGGACGATAGTCCTTTTCAGGAATATCCTTAAAGGACGATAGTCCTTTTCAGGAATATACTTAAATTAGGATCGTCCTTTTCAGGAATATCCTTAAAGGACGATAGTCCTTTTCAGGAATATCCTTGAAGGACGATAGTACTTTTCAGGAATATCCTTGAAGGACGATAGTCCTTTTCAGGAATATCCTTGAAGAACGAAAGTCCTTTTCAGGAATAAACTTAAAGAAGGATCGTTATTTTGAGGGATATTTTTGAAAGACGATCGTCCTTTTCAGGAATATCCTTGAAGGACGATAGTCCTTTTCAGGAATATCCTTAAAGGACGATAGTCCTTTTCAGGAATATCCTTGAAGGACGACAGTCCTTTTCATGAGTATCCTTAAAGGACGATAGTCCTTTTCAGGAATATTCTTGAAGGACGATAGTCCTTTTCAGAAATATCCTTAAAGGACAATAGTCCTTTTCAGGAATATCCTTGAAGGACGATAGTCCTTTTCAGGAATATACTTAAAGGACGATCGTCCTTTTCAGGAATATCCTTGAAGGACGATAGTCCTTTTCAGGAATAAACTTATAGGAGGATCGTCCTTTTCAGGAATATCCTTGAAGAACGAAAGTCCTTTTCAGGAATATCCTTGAAGGACTATAGTCCTTTTCAGGATTATCCTTGAAGGACGATAGTCCTTTTCAGGAATATCCTTGAAGAACGAAAGTCCTTTTCAGGAATATCCTTGAAGGACTATAGTCCTTTTCAGGAATATCCTTGAAGGACGATAGTCCTTTTTAGGAATATCCTTGAAGGACGATAGTCCTTTTCAGGAATATCCTTGAAGGACGATAGTCCTTTTCAGGAATAAACTTAAAAAGGATCGTCCTTTTCAGGAATATCCTTGAAGAACGAAAGTCCTTTTCAAGAATATCCTTGAAGAACGAAAGTCTTTTTCAGGAATATCCTTGAAGGACTATAGTCCTTTTCAGGAATATCCGTGAAGGACGATAGTCCTTTTCAGGAATATCCTTGAAGGACGAAAGTCCTTTTCAGGAATATCCTTGAAGGACGATAGTCCTTTTCAGGAATATCCTTGACGAACGAAAGTCCTTTTCAGAAATATCCTTGAAGGACGATAGTCCTTTTCAGGAATATCCTTGAAGGACGATAGTCCTTTTCAGGAATATCCTTGAAAGACAATCGTCCTTTTTAGGAATATCTTTGAAGGACGATAGTCCTTTCAGGATTATACTTGAAGGACGATCGTCCTTTTCAGGAATATCCTTGAAGGACGATAGTCCTTTTCAGGAATATCCTAAAAGGACGATAGTCCTTTTCAGGAATAAATTTAAAGGAGGATCGTCCTTTTCAGGAATATCCTTAAAGGACGATAGTCCTTTCCAGGAATATCATTGAAGGACGATAGTCCTTTTCAGGAATATACTTAAAAGAGGATCGTTCTTGTCAGGAATATCTTTAAAAGACGATCGCCCTTTTGAGGAATATCCTTGAAGGATGAAAGTCCTTTTCAGGAATATCCTTGAAGAACGAAAGTCCTTTTCAGGAATATCCTTGAAGGACGATAGTCCTTTTCATGAGTATCCTCAAAGCTCGATAGTCCTTTTCAGGAATATCCTGGAAGGACGATAGTCCTTTTCAGGAATATACTTAAATTAGGATCGTCCTTTTCAGGAATATCCTTAAAGGACGATAGTCCTTTTCAGGAATATCCTTGAAGGACGATAGTCCTTTTCAGGAATATCCTGGAAGAACGAAAGTCCTTTTCAGGAATATCCTTGAAGAACGAAAGTCTTTTTCAGGAATATCCTTGAAGGACGATAGTCCTTTTCATGAGTATCCTTAAAGGTCGATAGTCCTTTTCAGGAATATCCTGGAAGGACGATAGTCCTTTTCAGGAATATACTTAAATTAGGATCGTCCTTTTCAGGAATATCCTTGAAGGACGATAGTCCTTTTCAGGAATATCCTTGAAGAACGAAAGTCCTTTTCAAGAATATCCTTGAAAAACGAAAGTCTTTTTCAGGAATATCCTTGAAGGACTATAGTCCTTTTCAGGAATATCCGTGAAGGACGATAGTCCTTTTCAGGAATATCCTTGAAGGACGATAGTCCTTTTCAGGAATATCCTTGAAGAACGAAAGTCCTTTTCAGGAATATCCTTGAAGGACTATAGTCCTTTTCAGGAATATCCTTAAAGGACGATAGTCCTTTTCAGGAATATACTTAAAGGAGGATCGTCCTTTTCAGTAATATCTTTGAAGGACGATAGTCCGTTTCAAGAATATCCGTGAAGGACGAAAGTCCTTTTTAGGAATATCCTTGAAGGACGATAGTCCTTTTCAGGAATATCCTTGACGAACGAAAGTCCTTTTCAGAAATATCCTTGAAGGACGATAGTCCTTTTCAGGAATATCCTTGAAGGACGATAGTCCTTTTCAGGAATATCCTTGAAAGACGATCGTCCTTTTTAGGAATATCCTTGAAGGACGATAGTCCTTTTCAGGATTATACTTGAAGGACGATCGTCCTTTTCAGGAATATCCTTGAAGGACGATAGTCCTTTTCAGGAATATCCTTAAAGGACGATAGTCCTTTTCAGGAATAAATTTAAAGGAGGATCGTCTTTGTCAGGAATATACTTGAAGGACGATTGTCCTTTTCAGGAATATCCTTAAAGGACGATAGTACTTTTCAGGAATATCCTTGAAGGACGATAGTCCTTTTCAGGAATATCCTTGAAGAACGAAAGTCCTTTTCAGGAATAAACTTAAAGAAGGATCGTTATTTTCAGGGATATTTTTGAAAGACGATCGTCCTTTTCAGGAATATCCTTGAAGGACGATAGTCCTTTTTAGGAATATCCTTGAAGAACGAAAGTCCTTTTCAGGAATATCCTTGAAGGACGACAGTCCTTTTCATGAGTAGCCTTAAAGGACGATAGTCCTTTTCAGGAATATTCTTGAAGGACGATAGTCCTTTTCAGAAATATCCTTAAAGGACAATAGTCCTTTTCAGGAATATCCTTGAAGGACGATAGTCCTTTTCAGGAATATACTTAAAGGACGATCGTCCTTTTCAGGAATATCCTTGAAGGACGATAGTCCTTTTCAGGAATAAACTTAAAGGAGGATCGTCCTTTTCAGGAATATCCTTGAAGAACGAAAGTCCTTTTCAGGAATATCCTTGAAGGACTATAGTCCTTTTCAGGATTATCCTTGAAGGACGATAGTCCTTTTCAGGAATATCCTTGAAGAACGAAAGTCCTTTTCAGGAATATCCTTGAAGGACTATAGTCCTTTTCAGGAATATCCTTGAAGGACGATAGTCCTTTTCAGGAATATACTTAAAAGAGGATCGTTCTTGTCAGGAATATCTTTAAAAGACGATCGCCCTTTTGAGGAATATCCTTGAAGGATGAAAGTCCTTTTCAGGAATATCCTTGAAGAACGAAAGTCCTTTTCAGGAATATCCTTGAAGGACGATAGTCCTTTTCATGAGTATCCTCAAAGCTCGATAGTCCTTTTCAGGAATATCCTGGAAGGACGATAGTCCTTTTCAGGAATATACTTAAATTAGGATCGTCCTTTTCAGTAATATCCTTGAAGGACGATAGTCCGTTTCAAGAATATCCGTGAAGGACGAAAGTCCTTTTCAGGAATAAATTTAAAGGAGGATCGTCCTTGTCAGGAATATCCTTGAAGGACGATTGTCCTTTTCAGGAATATCCTTGAAGGACTATAGTCCTTTTCAGGAATATCCTTGAAGGACGATAGTCCTTTTCAGGAATATCCTTGAAGGACGATAGTCCTTTTCAGGAATATCCTTGAAGGACGATAGTCCTTTTCAGGAATATCCTTGAAGAACGAAAGTCCTTTTTAGGAATATCCTTGAAGGACTATAGTCCTTTTCAGGAATATCCTTGAAGGACGATAGTCCTTTTCAGGAATATCCTTGAAAAACGAAAGTCCTTTTCAGGAATATCCTTGAAGGACTATAGTCCTTTTCAGGAATATCCTTGAAGGACGATAGTCCTTTTCAGGAATATCCTTGAAGGACGATAGTCCTTTTCAGGAATATCCTTGAAGGACGATAGTCCTTTTCAGGAATATACTTGAAGGACGATAAGTCTTTTCAGGAATATACTTAAAGGAGGATCGTCCTTTTCAGTAATATCCTTGAAGGACGATAGTCCGTTTCAAGAATATCCTTGAAGGACGAAAGTCCTTTTCAGGAATATCCTTGAAGGACGATAGTCCTTTTCAGGAATATCCTTGACGAACGAAAGTCCTTTTCAGAAATATCCTTGAAGGACGATAGTCCTTTTCAGGAATATGCTTGAAGCACGATAGTCCTTTTCAGGAATATCCTTGAAAGACGATCGTCCTTTTTAGGAATATCCTTGAAGGACGATAGTCCTTTCAGGATTATACTTGAAGGACGATCGTCCTTTTCAGGAATATCCTTGAAGGACGATAGTCCTTTTCAGAAATATCCTTGAAGGACGATAGTCCTTTTTAGGAATATCCTTGAAGGACGATAGTCCTTTTCAGGATTATACTTGAAGGACGATCGTCCTTTTCAGGAATATCCTTGAAGGACCATAGTCCTTTTCAGGAATATCCTTAAAGGACGATAGTCCTTTTCAGGAATAAATTTAAAGGAGGATCGTCCTTGTCAGGAATATCCTTGAAGGACGATTGTCCTTTTCAGGAATATCCTTGAAGGTTGATAGTCCTTTTCAAGAATATACTTAAAGGAGGATCGTCCTTTTCAGGAATATCTTTGAAGGACGATAGTCCTTTTCAGGAATATACTTAAAAAAGGATCGTTCTTGTCAGGAATATCTTTAAAAGACGATCGCCCTTTTCAGGAATATCCTTGAAGGATGAAAGACCTTTTCAGGAATATCCTTGAAGAACGAAAGTCCTTTTCAGGAATATCCTTGAAGGACGATAGTCCTTTTCATGAGTATCCTTAAAGGTCGATAGTCTTTTTCAGGAATATCCTTGAAGGACTATAGTCCTTTTCAGGAATATACTTAAATTAGGATTGTCCTTTTCAGGAATATCCTTAAAGGACGATAGTCCTTTTCAGGAATATCCTTGAAGAACGAAAGTCCTTTTCAGGAATATCCTTAAAGGACTATAGTCCTTTTCAGGAATATCCTTGAAGGACGATAGTCCTTTTCAGGAATATCCTTAAAGGACGATAGTCCTTTTCAGGATTATACTTAAAGGACGATCGTCCTTTTCAGGAATATCCTTGAAGGATGAAAGTCCTTTTCAGGAATATCCTTGAAGAACGAAAGTCCTTTTCAGGAATATTCTTGAAGGACGATAGTCCTTTTCATGAGTATCCTTAAAGGACGATAGTCCTTTTCAGGAATATCCTGGAAGGACGATAGTCCTTTACAGGAATATACTTAAAGTAGGATCGTCCTTTTCAGGAATATCCTTGAAGGACGATAGTCCTTTTCAGGAATATCCTTACAGGACGATAGTCCTTTTCAGGAATATCCTTAAAGGACGATAGTCCTTTTCAGGAATATACTTAAATTAGGATCGTCCTTTTCAGGAATATCCTCGAAGAACGAAAGTCCTTTTCAGGAATATCCTTGAAGGACGATAGTCTTTTTCAGGAATATTCTTGAAGGACGATAGTCCTTTTCAGAAATATCCTTAAAGGACAATAGTCCTTTTCAGGAATATCCTTGAAGGACGATAGTCCTTTTCAGGAATATACTTAAAGGACGATCGTCCTTTTCAGGAATATCCTTGAAGGACGATAGTCCTTTTCAGGAATAAACTTAAAGGAGGATCGTCCTTTTCAGGAATATCCTTGAAGAACGAAAGTCCTTTTCAGGAATATCCTTGAAGGACTATAGTCCTTTTCAGGATTATCCTTGAAGGACGATAGTCCTTTTCAGGAATATCCTTGAAGAACGAAAGTCCTTTTCAGGAATATCCTTGAAGGACTATAGTCCTTTTCAGGAATATCCTTGAAGGACGATAGTCCTTTTCAGGAATATACTTAAAAGAGGATCGTTCTTGTCAGGAATATCTTTAAAAGACGATCGCCCTTTTGAGGAATATCCTTGAAGGATGAAAGTCCTTTTCAGGAATATCCTTGAAGAACGAAAGTCCTTTTCAGGAATATCCTTGAAGGACGATAGTCCTTTTCATGAGTATCCTCAAAGCTCGATAGTCCTTTTCAGGAATATCCTGGAAGGACGATAGTCCTTTTCAGGAATATACTTAAATTAGGATCGTCCTTTTCAGTAATATCCTTGAAGGACGATAGTCCGTTTCAAGAATATCCGTGAAGGACGAAAGTCCTTTTCAGGAATAAATTTAAAGGAGGATCGTCCTTGTCAGGAATATCCTTGAAGGACGATTGTCCTTTTCAGGAATATCCTTGAAGGACTATAGTCCTTTTCAGGAATATCCTTGAAGGACGATAGTCCTTTTCAGGAATATCCTTGAAGGACGATAGTCCTTTTCAGGAATATCCTTGAAGGACGATAGTCCTTTTCAGGAATATCCTTGAAGAACGAAAGTCCTTTTTAGGAATATCCTTGAAGGACTATAGTCCTTTTCAGGAATATCCTTGAAGGACGATAGTCCTTTTCAGGAATATCCTTGAAAAACGAAAGTCCTTTTCAGGAATATCCTTGAAGGACTATAGTCCTTTTCAGGAATATCCTTGAAGGACGATAGTCCTTTTCAGGAATATCCTTGAAGGACGATAGTCCTTTTCAGGAATATCCTTGAAGGACGATAGTCCTTTTCAGGAATATACTTGAAGGACGATAAGTCTTTTCAGGAATATACTTAAAGGAGGATCGTCCTTTTCAGTAATATCCTTGAAGGACGATAGTCCGTTTCAAGAATATCCTTGAAGGACGAAAGTCCTTTTCAGGAATATCCTTGAAGGACGATAGTCCTTTTCAGGAATATCCTTGACGAACGAAAGTCCTTTTCAGAAATATCCTTGAAGGACGATAGTCCTTTTCAGGAATATGCTTGAAGCACGATAGTCCTTTTCAGGAATATCCTTGAAAGACGATCGTCCTTTTTAGGAATATCCTTGAAGGACGATAGTCCTTTCAGGATTATACTTGAAGGACGATCGTCCTTTTCAGGAATATCCTTGAAGGACGATAGTCCTTTTCAGAAATATCCTTGAAGGACGATAGTCCTTTTTAGGAATATCCTTGAAGGACGATAGTCCTTTTCAGGATTATACTTGAAGGACGATCGTCCTTTTCAGGAATATCCTTGAAGGACCATAGTCCTTTTCAGGAATATCCTTAAAGGACGATAGTCCTTTTCAGGAATAAATTTAAAGGAGGATCGTCCTTGTCAGGAATATCCTTGAAGGACGATTGTCCTTTTCAGGAATATCCTTGAAGGTTGATAGTCCTTTTCAAGAATATACTTAAAGGAGGATCGTCCTTTTCAGGAATATCTTTGAAGGACGATAGTCCTTTTCAGGAATATACTTAAAAAAGGATCGTTCTTGTCAGGAATATCTTTAAAAGACGATCGCCCTTTTCAGGAATATCCTTGAAGGATGAAAGACCTTTTCAGGAATATCCTTGAAGAACGAAAGTCCTTTTCAGGAATATCCTTGAAGGACGATAGTCCTTTTCATGAGTATCCTTAAAGGTCGATAGTCTTTTTCAGGAATATCCTTGAAGGACTATAGTCCTTTTCAGGAATATACTTAAATTAGGATTGTCCTTTTCAGGAATATCCTTAAAGGACGATAGTCCTTTTCAGGAATATCCTTGAAGAACGAAAGTCCTTTTCAGGAATATCCTTAAAGGACTATAGTCCTTTTCAGGAATATCCTTGAAGGACGATAGTCCTTTTCAGGAATATCCTTAAAGGACGATAGTCCTTTTCAGGATTATACTTAAAGGACGATCGTCCTTTTCAGGAATATCCTTGAAGGATGAAAGTCCTTTTCAGGAATATCCTTGAAGAACGAAAGTCCTTTTCAGGAATATTCTTGAAGGACGATAGTCCTTTTCATGAGTATCCTTAAAGGACGATAGTCCTTTTCAGGAATATCCTGGAAGGACGATAGTCCTTTACAGGAATATACTTAAAGTAGGATCGTCCTTTTCAGGAATATCCTTGAAGGACGATAGTCCTTTTCAGGAATATCCTTACAGGACGATAGTCCTTTTCAGGAATATCCTTAAAGGACGATAGTCCTTTTCAGGAATATACTTAAATTAGGATCGTCCTTTTCAGGAATATCCTCGAAGAACGAAAGTCCTTTTCAGGAATATCCTTGAAGGACGATAGTCTTTTTCAGGAATATCCTTAAAGGACGATAGTCCTTTTCAGAAATAAATTTAAAAGAGGATCGTCCTTTTTAGAAATATCCTTGAAGGACGATAGTACTTTTCAGGAATATCCTTGAAGGACGATAGTCCTTTTCAGGAATATCCTTGAAGAACGAAAGTCCTTTTCAGGAATAAACTTAAAGAAGGATCGTTATTTTCAGGGATATCTTTGAAAGACGATCGTCCTTTTCAGGAATATCCTTGAAGGACGATAGTCCTTTTTAGGAATATCCTTGAAGAACGAAAGTCCTTTTCAGGAATATCCTTGAAGGACGACAGTCCTTTTCATGAGTATCCTTAAAGGACGATAGTCCTTTTCAGGAATATTCTTGAAGGACGATAGTCCTTTTCAGAAATATCCTTAAAGGACGATAGTTCTTTTCAGGAATATCCTTGAAGGACGATAGTCCTTTTCAGGAATATACTTAAAGGACGATCGTCCTTTTCAGGAATATCCTTGAAGGACGATAGTCCTTTTCAGGAATATACTTAAAAAGGATCGTCCTTTTCAGGAATATCCTTGAAGAACGAAAGTCCTTTTCAAGAATATCCTTGAAGAACGAAAGTCTTTTTCAGGAATATCCTTGAAGGACTATAGTCCTTTTCAGGAATATCCGTGAAGGACGATAGTCCTTTTCAGGAATATCCTTGAAGGACGAAAGTCCTTTTCAGGAATATCCTTGAAGGACGATAGTCCTTTTCAGGAATATCCTTGACGAACGAAAGTCCTTTTCAGAAATATCCTTGAAGGACGATAGTCCTTTTCAGGAATATCCTTAAAGGACGATAGTCCTTTTCAGGAATATCCTTAAAGGACGATAGTCCTTTTCAGGAATATCCTTGAAGAACGAAAGTCCTTTTCAGGAATAAACTTAAAGAAGGATCGTTATTTTGAGGGATATTTTTGAAAGACGATCGTCCTTTTCAGGAATATCCTTGAAGGACGATAGTCCTTTTTAGGAATATCCTTGAAGAACGAAAGTCCTTTTCAGGAATATCCTTGAAGGACGACAGTCCTTTTCATGAGTATCCTTAAAGGACGATAGTCCTTTTCAGGAATATCCTGGAAGGACGATAGTACTTTTCAGGAATATCCTTGAAGGACGATAGTCCTTTTCAGGAATATCCTTGAAGAACGAAAGTCCTTTTCAGGAATAAACTTAAAGAAGGATCGTTATTTTGAGGGATATTTTTGAAAGACGATCGTCCTTTTCAGGAATATCCTTGAAGGACGATAGTCCTTTTTAGGAATATCCTTGAAGAACGAAAGTCCTTTTCAGGAATATCCTTGAAGGACGACAGTCCTTTTCATGAGTATCCTTAAAGGACGATAGTCCTTTTCAGGAATATTCTTGAAGGACGATAGTCCTTTTCAGGAATATCCTTGAAGGACGATAGTCCTTTTCAGGAATAAACTTATAGGAGGATCGTCCTTTTCAGGAATATCCTTGAAGAACGAAAGTCCTTTTCAGGAATATCCTTGAGGGACTATAGTCCTTTTCAGGATTATCCTTGAAGGACGATAGTCCTTTTCAGGAATATCCTTGAAGAACGAAAGTCCTTTTCAGGAATATCCTTGAAGGACTATAGTCCTTTTCAGGAATATCCTTGAAGGACGATAGTCCTTTTCAGGAATATCCTTGAAGGACGATAGTCCTTTTCAGGAATATCCTTGAAGGACGATAGTCCTTTTCAGGAATATACTTAGGACTATATTCCTTTTCAGGAATATCCTTGAAGGACGAAAGTCCTTTCAGGAATATCCTTGAACGACGATAGTCCTTTTCAGGAATATCCTTGAAGGACGATAGTCCTTTTTATACTTAAAAAGGATCGTCCTTTTCAGGAATATCCTTGAAGAACGAAAGTCCTTTTCAAGAATATCCTTGAAGAACGAAAGTCTTTTTCAGGAATATCCTTGAAGGACTATAGTCCTTTTCAGGAATATCCGTGAAGGACGATAGTCCTTTTCAGGAATATCCTTGAAGGACGAAAGTCCTTTTCAGGAATATCCTTGAAGGACGATAGTCCTTTTCAGGAATATCCTTGACGAACGAAAGTCCTTTTCAGAAATATCCTTGACGAACGAAAGTCCTTTTCAGAAATATCCTTGAAGGACGATAGTCCTTTTCAGGAATATCCTTGAAGGACGATAGTCCTTTTCAGGAATATCCTTGAAAGACAATCGTCCTTTTTAGGAATATCTTTGAAGGACGATAGTCCTTTCAGGATTATACTTGAAGGACGATCGTCCTTTTCAGGAATATCCTTGAAGGACGATAGTCCTTTTCAGGAATATCCTAAAAGGACGATAGTCCTTTTCAGGAATAAATTTAAAGGAGGATCGTCCTTTTCAGGAATATCCTTAAAGGACGATAGTCCTTTCCAGGAATATCATTGAAGGACGATAGTCCTTTTCAGGAATATACTTAAAAGAGGATCGTTCTTGTCAGGAATATCTTTAAAAGACGATCGCCCTTTTGAGGAATATCCTTGAAGGATGAAAGTCCTTTTCAGGAATATCCTTGAAGAACGATAGTCCTTTTCATGAGTATCCTCAAAGCTCGATAGTCCTTTTCAGGAATATCCTGGAAGGACGATAGTCCTTTTCAGGAATATACTTAAATTAGGATCGTCCTTTTCAGGAATATCCTTAAAGGACGATAGTCCTTTTCAGGAATATCCTTGAAGGACGATAGTCCTTTTCAGGAATATCCTGGAAGAACGAAAGTCCTTTTCAGGAATATCCTTGAAGAACGAAAGTCTTTTTCAGGAATATCCTTGAAGGACGATAGTCCTTTTCATGAGTATCCTTAAAGGTCGATAGTCCTTTTCAGGAATATCCTGGAAGGACGATAGTCCTTTTCAGGAATATACTTAAATTAGGATCGTCCTTTTCAGGAATATCCTTGAAGGACGATAGTCCTTTTCAGGAATATCCTTGAAGGACGATAGTCCTTTTCAAGAATATCCTTGAAAAACGAAAGTCTTTTTCAGGAATATCCTTGAAGGACTATAGTCCTTTTCAGGAATATCCGTGAAGGACGATAGTCCTTTTCAGGAATATCCTTGAAGGACGATAGTCCTTTTCAGGAATATCCTTGAAGAACGAAAGTCCTTTTCAGGAATATCCTTGAAGGACTATAGTCCTTTTCAGGAATATCCTTAAAGGACGATAGTCCTTTTCAGGAATATACTTAAAGGAGGATCGTCCTTTTCAGTAATATCCTTGAAGGACGATAGTCCGTTTCAGGAATATCCTTGAAGGACGAAAGTCCTTTTTAGGAATATCCTTGAAGGACGATAGTCCTTTTCAGGAATATCCTTGACGAACGAAAGTCCTTTTCAGAAATATCCTTGAAGGACGATAGTCCTTTTCAGGAATATCCTTGAAGGACGATAGTCCTTTTCAGGAATATCCTTGAAAGACGATCGTCCTTTTTAGGAATATCCTTGAAGGACGATAGTCCTTTTCAGGATTATACTTGAAGGACGATCGTCCTTTTCAGGAATATCCTTGAAGGACGATAGTCCTTTTCAGGAATATCCTTAAAGGACGATAGTCCTTTTCAGGAATAAATTTAAAGGAGGATCGTCCTTGTCAGGAATATCCTTGAAGGACGATTGTCCTTTTCAGGAATATCCTTAAAGGACGATAGTACTTTTCAGGAATATCCTTGAAGGACGATAGTCCTTTTCAGGAATATCCTTGAAGAACGAAAGTCCTTTTCAGGAATAAACTTAAAGAAGGATCGTTATTTTCAGGGATATTTTTGAAAGACGATCGTCCTTTTCAGGAATATCCTTGAAGGACGATAGTCCTTTTTAGGAATATCCTTGAAGAACGAAAGTCCTTTTCAGGAATATCCTTGAAGGACGACAGTCCTTTTCATGAGTATCCTTAAAGGACGATAGTCCTTTTCAGGAATATTCTTGAAGGACGATAGTCCTTTTCAGAAATATCCTTAAAGGACAATAGTCCTTTTCAGGAATATCCTTGA
The DNA here is from genome assembly GCA_030578115.1 of Leucoptera coffeella. Classification (NCBI taxonomy): domain Eukaryota; kingdom Metazoa; phylum Arthropoda; class Insecta; order Lepidoptera; family Lyonetiidae; genus Leucoptera; species Leucoptera coffeella. The sequence goes on from JAMBLF010000222.1 coordinate 190,416, forward strand.
AGGACGATAGTCCTTTTCAGGAATATACTTAAAGGACGATCGTCCTTTTCAGGAATATCCTTGAAGGACGATAGTCCTTTTCAGGAATAAACTTAAAGGAGGATCGTCCTTTTCAGGAATATCCTTGAAGAACGAAAGTCCTTTTCAGGAATATCCTTGAAGGACTATAGTCCTTTTCAGGATTATCCTTGAAGGACGATAGTCCTTTTCAGGAATATCCTTGAAGAACGAAAGTCCTTTTCAGGAATATCCTTGAAGGACTATAGTCCTTTTCAGGAATATCCTTGAAGGACGATAGTCCTTTTCAGGAATATCCTTGAAGGACGATAGTCCTTTTCAGGAATATCCTTGAAGGACGATAGTCCTTTTCAGGAATATCCTTGAAGGACGATAGTCCTTTTCAGGAATATACTTAAAAAGGATCGTCCTTTTCAGGAATATCCTTGAAGAACGAAAGTCCTTTTCAAGAATATCCTTGAAGAACGAAAGTCTTTTTCAGGAATATCCTTGAAGGACTATAGTCCTTTTCAGGAATATCCGTGAAGGACGATAGTCCTTTTCAGGAATATCCTTGAAGGACGAAAGTCCTTTTCAGGAATATCCTGGAAGGACGATAGTCCTTTTCAGGAATATACTTAAATTAGGATCGTCCTTTTCAGGAATATCCTTGAAGGACGATAGTCCTTTTCAGGAATATCCTTGAAGGACGATAGTCCTTTTCAAGAATATCCTTGAAAAACGAAAGTCTTTTTCAGGAATATCCTTGAAGGACTATAGTCCTTTTCAGGAATATCCGTGAAGGACGATAGTCCTTTTCAGGAATATCCTTGAAGGACGATAGTCCTTTTCAGGAATATCCTTGAAGAACGAAAGTCCTTTTCAGGAATATCCTTGAAGGACTATAGTCCTTTTCAGGAATATCCTTAAAGGACGATAGTCCTTTTCAGGAATATACTTAAAGGAGGATCGTCCTTTTCAGTAATATCCTTGAAGGACGATAGTCCGTTTCAGGAATATCCTTGAAGGACGAAAGTCCTTTTTAGGAATATCCTTGAAGGACGATAGTACTTTTCAGGAATATCCTTGAAGGACGATAGTCCTTTTCAGGAATATCCTTGAAGAACGAAAGTCCTTTTCAGGAATAAACTTAAAGAAGGATCGTTATTTTCAGGGATATTTTTGAAAGACGATCGTCCTTTTCAGGAATATCCTTGAAGGACGATAGTCCTTTTTAGGAATATCCTTGAAGAACGAAAGTCCTTTTCAGGAATATCCTTGAAGGACGACAGTCCTTTTCATGAGTATCCTTAAAGGACGATAGTCCTTTTCAGGAATATTCTTGAAGGACGATAGTCCTTTTCAGAAATATCCTTAAAGGACAATAGTCCTTTTCAGGAATATCCTTGAAGGACGATAGTCCTTTTCAGGAATATACTTAAAGGACGATCGTCCTTTTCAGGAATATCCTTGAAGGACGATAGTCCTTTTCAGGAATAAACTTAAAGGAGGATCGTCCTTTTCAGGAATATCCTTGAAGAACGAAAGTCCTTTTCAGGAATATCCTTGAAGGACTATAGTCCTTTTCAGGATTATCCTTGAAGGACGATAGTCCTTTTCAGGAATATCCTTGAAGAACGAAAGTCCTTTTCAGGAATATCCTTGAAGGACTATAGTCCTTTTCAGGAATATCCTTGAAGGACGATAGTCCTTTTCAGGAATATCCTTGAAGGACGATAGTCCTTTTCAGGAATATCCTTGAAGGACGATAGTCCTTTTCAGGAATATCCTTGAAGGACGATAGTCCTTTTCAGGAATATACTTAAAAAGGATCGTCCTTTTCAGGAATATCCTTGAAGAACGAAAGTCCTTTTCAAGAATATCCTTGAAGAACGAAAGTCTTTTTCAGGAATATCCTTGAAGGACTATAGTCCTTTTCAGGAATATCCGTGAAGGACGATAGTCCTTTTCAGGAATATCCTTGAAGGACGAAAGTCCTTTTCAGGAATATCCTTGAAGGACGATAGTCCTTTTCAGGAATATCCTTGACGAACGAAAGTCCTTTTCAGAAATATCCTTGAAGGACGATAGTCCTTTTCAGGAATATCCTTGAAGGACGATAGTCCTTTTCAGGAATATCCTTGAAAGACAATCGTCCTTTTTAGGAATATCTTTGAAGGACGATAGTCCTTTCAGGATTATACTTTAAGGACGATCGTCCTTTTCAGGAATATCCTTGAAGGACGATAGTCCTTTTCAGGAATATCCTAAAAGGACGAAAGTCCTTTTCAGGAATAAATTTAAAGGAGGATCGTCCTTTTCAGGAATATCCTTAAAGGACGATAGTCCTTTCCAGGAATATCATTGAAGGACGATAGTCCTTTTCAGGAATATACTTAAAAGAGGATCGTTCTTGTCAGGAATATCTTTAAAAGACGATCGCCCTTTTGAGGAATATCCTTGAAGGATGAAAGTCCTTTTCAGGAATATCCTTGAAGAACGAAAGTCCTTTTCAGGAATATCCTTGAAGAACGATAGTCCTTTTCATGAGTATCCTCAAAGCTCGATAGTCCTTTTCAGGAATATCCTGGAAGGACGATAGTCCTTTTCAGGAATATACTTAAATTAGGATCGTCCTTTTCAGGAATATCCTTAAAGGACGATAGTCCTTTTCAGGAATATCCTTGAAGGACGATAGTCCTTTTCAGGAATATCCTGGAAGAACGAAAGTCCTTTTCAGGAATATCCTTGAAGAACGAAAGTCTTTTTCAGGAATATCCTTGAAGGACGATAGTCCTTTTCATGAGTATCCTTAAAGGTCGATAGTCCTTTTCAGGAATATCCTGGAAGGACGATAGTCCTTTTCAGGAATATACTTAAATTAGGATCGTCCTTTTCAGGAATATCCTTGAAGGACGATAGTCCTTTTCAGGAATATCCTTGAAGAACGAAAGTCCTTTTCAGGAATATCCTTGAAGGACTATAGTCCTTTTCAGGAATATCCTTAAAGGACGATAGTCCTTTTCAGGAATATACTTAAAGGAGGATCGTCCTTTTCAGTAATATCCTTGAAGGACGATAGTCCGTTTCAAGAATATCCGTGAAGGACGAAAGTCCTTTTTAGGAATATCCTTGAAGGACGATAGTCCTTTTCAGGAATATCCTTGACGAACGAAAGTCCTTTTCAGAAATATCCTTGAAGGACGATAGTCCTTTTCAGGATTATCCTTGAAGGACGATAGTCCTTTTCAGGAATATCCTTGAAGAACGAAAGTCCTTTTCAGGAATATCCTTGAAGGACTATAGTCCTTTTCAGGAATATCCTTGAAGGACGATAGTCCTTTTCAGGAATATCCTTGAAGGACGATAGTCCTTTTCAGGAATATCCTTGAAGGACGATAGTCCTTTTCAGGAATATCCTTGAAGGACGATAGTCCTTTTCAGGAATATACTTAAAAAGGATCGTCCTTTTCAGGAATATCCTTGAAGAACGAAAGTCCTTTTCAAGAATATCCTTGAAGAACGAAAGTCTTTTTCAGGAATATCCTTGAAGGACTATAGTCCTTTTCAGGAATATCCGTGAAGGACGATAGTCCTTTTCAGGAATATCCTTGAAGGACGAAAGTCCTTTTCAGGAATATCCTTGAAGGACGATAGTCCTTTTCAGGAATATCCTTGACGAACGAAAGTCCTTTTCAGAAATATCCTTGAAGGACGATAGTCCTTTTCAGGAATATCCTTGAAGGACGATAGTCCTTTTCAGGAATATCCTTGAAAGACAATCGTCCTTTTTAGGAATATCTTTGAAGGACGATAGTCCTTTCAGGATTATACTTTAAGGACGATCGTCCTTTTCAGGAATATCCTTGAAGGACGATAGTCCTTTTCAGGAATATCCTAAAAGGACGAAAGTCCTTTTCAGGAATAAATTTAAAGGAGGATCGTCCTTTTCAGGAATATCCTTAAAGGACGATAGTCCTTTCCAGGAATATCATTGAAGGACGATAGTCCTTTTCAGGAATATACTTAAAAGAGGATCGTTCTTGTCAGGAATATCTTTAAAAGACGATCGCCCTTTTGAGGAATATCCTTGAAGGATGAAAGTCCTTTTCAGGAATATCTTTGAAGAACGAAAGTCCTTTTCAGGAATATCCTTGAAGAACGATAGTCCTTTTCATGAGTATCCTCAAAGCTCGATAGTCCTTTTCAGGAATATCCTGGAAGGACGATAGTCCTTTTCAGGAATATACTTAAATTAGGATCGTCCTTTTCAGGAATATCCTTAAAGGACGATAGTCCTTTTCAGGAATATCCTTGAAGGACGATAGTCCTTTTCAGGAATATCCTGGAAGAACGAAAGTCCTTTTCAGGAATATCCTTGAAGAACGAAAGTCTTTTTCAGGAATATCCTTGAAGGACGATAGTCCTTTTCATGAGTATCCTTAAAGGTCGATAGTCCTTTTCAGGAATATCCTGGAAGGACGATAGTCCTTTTCAGGAATATACTTAAATTAGGATCGTCCTTTTCAGGAATATCCTTGAAGGACGATAGTCCTTTTCAGGAATATCCTTGAAGAACGAAAGTCCTTTTCAAGAATATCCTTGAAAAACGAAAGTCTTTTTCAGGAATATCCTTGAAGGACTATAGTCCTTTTCAGGAATATCCGTGAAGGACGATAGTCCTTTTCAGGAATATCCTTGAAGGACGATAGTCCTTTTCAGGAATATCCTTGAAGAACGAAAGTCCTTTTCAGGAATATCCTTGAAGGACTATAGTCCTTTTCAGGAATATCCTTTAAGGACGATAGTCCTTTTCAGGAATATACTTAAAGGAGGATCGTCCTTTTCAGTAATATCCTTGAAGGACGATAGTCCGTTTCAAGAATATCCGTGAAGGACGAAAGTCCTTTTTAGGAATATCCTTGAAGGACGATAGTCCTTTTCAGGAATATCCTTGACGAACGAAAGTCCTTTTCAGAAATATCCTTGAAGGACGATAGTCCTTTTCAGGAATATCCTTGAAGGACGATAGTCCTTTTCAGGAATATCCTTGAAAGACGATCGTCCTTTTTAGGAATATCCTTGAAGGACGATAGTCTTTTTCAGGATTATACTTGAAGGACGATCGTCCTTTTCAGGAATATCCTTGAAGGACGATAGTCCTTTTCAGGAATATCCTTAAAGGACGATAGTCCTTTTCAGGAATAAATTTAAAGGAGGATCGTCCTTGTCAGGAATATCCTTGAAGGACGATTGTCCTTTTCAGGAATATCCTTAAAGGACGATAGTCCTTTTCAGGAATATCCTTGAAGGACGATAGTCCTTTTCAGGAATATCCTTGAAGGACGATAGTCCTTTTCAGGAATATACTTAAAAAGGATCGTCCTTTTCAGGAATATCCTTGAAGAACGAAAGTCCTTTTCAAGAATATCCTTGAAGAACGAAAGTCTTTTTCAGGAATATCCTTGAAGGACTATAGTCCTTTTCAGGAATATCCGTGAAGGACGATAGTCCTTTTCAGGAATATCCTTGAAGGACGAAAGTCCTTTTCAGGAATATCCTTGAAGGACGATAGTCCTTTTCAGGAATATCCTTGACGAACGAAAGTCCTTTTCAGAAATATCCTTGAAGGACGATAGTCCTTTTCAGGAATATCCTTGAAGGACGATAGTCCTTTTCAGGAATATCCTTGAAAGACAATCGTCCTTTTTAGGAATATCTTTGAAGGACGATAGTCCTTTCAGGATTATACTTTAAGGACGATCGTCCTTTTCAGGAATATCCTTGAAGGACGATAGTCCTTTTCAGGAATATCCTAAAAGGACGAAAGTCCTTTTCAGGAATAAATTTAAAGGAGGATCGTCCTTTTCAGGAATATCCTTAAAGGACGATAGTCCTTTCCAGGAATATCATTGAAGGACGATAGTCCTTTTCAGGAATATACTTAAAAGAGGATCGTTCTTGTCAGGAATATCTTTAAAAGACGATCGCCCTTTTGAGGAATATCCTTGAAGGATGAAAGTCCTTTTCAGGAATATCTTTGAAGAACGAAAGTCCTTTTCAGGAATATCCTTGAAGAACGATAGTCCTTTTCATGAGTATCCTCAAAGCTCGATAGTCCTTTTCAGGAATATCCTGGAAGGACGATAGTCCTTTTCAGGAATATACTTAAATTAGGATCGTCCTTTTCAGGAATATCCTTAAAGGACGATAGTCCTTTTCAGGAATATCCTTGAAGGACGATAGTCCTTTTCAGGAATATCCTGGAAGAACGAAAGTCCTTTTCAGGAATATCCTTGAAGAACGAAAGTCTTTTTCAGGAATATCCTTGAAGGACGATAGTCCTTTTCATGAGTATCCTTAAAGGTCGATAGTCCTTTTCAGGAATATCCTGGAAGGACGATAGTCCTTTTCAGGAATATACTTAAATTAGGATCGTCCTTTTCAGGAATATCCTTGAAGGACGATAGTCCTTTTCAGGAATATCCTTGAAGAACGAAAGTCCTTTTCAAGAATATCCTTGAAAAACGAAAGTCTTTTTCAGGAATATCCTTGAAGGACTATAGTCCTTTTCAGGAATATCCGTGAAGGACGATAGTCCTTTTCAGGAATATCCTTGAAGGTTGATAGTCCTTTTCAAGAATATACTTAAAGGAGGATCGTCCTTTTCAGGAATATCCTTGAAGGACGATAGTCCTTTTCAGGAATATCCTTGAAAGACGATCGTCCTTTTTAGGAATATCCTTGAAGGACGATAGTCTTTTTCAGGATTATACTTGAAGGACGATCGTCCTTTTCAGGAATATCCTTGAAGGACGATAGTCCTTTTCAGGAATATCCTTAAAGGACGATAGTCCTTTTCAGGAATAAATTTAAAGGAGGATCGTCCTTGTCAGGAATATCCTTGAAGGACGATTGTCCTTTTCAGGAATATCCTTAAAGGACGATAGTCCTTTTCAGGAATATCCTTGAAGGTTGATAGTCCTTTTCAAGAATATACTTAAAGGAGGATCGTCCTTTTCAGGAATATCCTTGAAGGACGATAGTCCTTTTCAGGAATATCCTTGAAGAACGAAAGTCCTTTTCAGGAATATCCTTGAAGGACTATAGTCCTTTTCAGGAATATCCTTAAAGGACGATAGTCCTTTTCAGGAATATACTTAAAGGAGAATCGTCCTTTTCAGTAATATCCTTAAAGGACGATAGTCCGTTTCAAGAATATCCGTGAAGGACGAAAGTCCTTTTTAGGAATATCCTTGAAGGACGATAGTCCTTTTCAGGAATATCCTTGACGAACGAAAGTCCTTTTCAGAAATATCCTTGAAGGACGATTGTCCTTTTCAGGAATATCCTTAAAGGACGATAGTCCTTTTCAGGAATATCCTGGAAGGACGATAGTCCTTTACAGGAATATACTTAAATTAGGATCGTCCTTTTCAGGAATATCCTTGAAGGACGATAGTCCTTTTCAGGAATATCCTTGAAGAACGAAAGTCCTTTTCAGGAATATCCTTAAAGGACTATAGTCCTTTTTAGGAATATCCTTGAAGGACGATAGTCCTTTTCAGGAATATCCTTAAAGGACGATAGTCCTTTTCAGGATTATACTTAAAGGACGATCGTCCTTTTCAGGAATATCCTTGAAGGATGAAAGTCCTTTTCAGGAATATCCTTGAAGAACGAAAGTCCTTTTCAGGAATATCCTTGAAGGACGATAGTCCTTTTCATGAGTATCCTTAAAGGACGATAGTCCTTTTCAGGAATATCCTGGAAGGACGATAGTCCTTTACAGGAATATACTTAAAGTAGGATCGTCCTTTTCAGGAATATCCTTGAAGGACGATAGTCCTTTTCAGGAATATCCTTGAAGGACGATAGTCCTTTTCAGGAATATCCTTGAAGAACGAAAGTCCTTTTCAGGAATATCCTTGAAGGACGATAGTCCTTTTCAGGAATATCCTTGAAGGACGATAGTCCTTTTCAGGAATATCCTTGAAGGACGATAGTCCTTTTCAGGAATATCCTTGAAGGACGATAGTCCTTTTCAGGAATATCCTTGAAGGACGATAGTCCTTTTCAGGAATATACTTGAAGGACGATAGTTCTTTTCAGGAATATACTTAAAGGAGGATCGTCCTTTTCAGTAATATCCTTGAAGGACGATAGTCCGTTTCAAGAATATCCTTGAAGGACGAAAGTCCTTTTCAGGAATATCCTTGAAGGACGATAGTCCTTTTCAGGAATATCCTTGACGAACGAAAGTCCTTTTTAGAAATATCCTTGAAGGACGATAGTCCTTTTCAGGAATATGCTTGAAGGACGATAGTCCTTTTCAGGAATATCCTTGAAAGACGATCGTCCTTTTTAGGAATATCCTTGAAGGACGATAGTCCTTTCAGGATTATACTTGAAGGACGATCGTCCTTTTCAGGAATATCCTTGAAGGACGATAATCCTTTTCAGAAATATCCTTGAAGGACGATAGTCCTTTTTAGGAATATCCTTGAAGGACGATAGTCCTTTTCAGGATTATACTTGAAGGACGATCGTCCTTTTCAGGAATATCCTTGAAGGACCATAGTCCTTTTCAGGAATATCCTTAAAGGACGATAGTCCTTTTCAGGAATAAATTTAAAGGAGGATCGTCCTTGTCAGGAATATCCTTGAAGGACGATTGTCCTTTTCAGGAATATCCTTGAAGGTTGATAGTCCTTTTCAAGAATATACTTAAAGGTGGATCGTCCTTTTCAGGAATATCCTTGAAGGACGATAGTCCTTTTCAGGAATATACTTAAAAAAGGATCGTTCTTGTCAGGAATATCTTTAAAAGACGATCGCCCTTTTTAGGAATATCCTTGAAGGATGAAAGACCTTTTCAGGAATATCCTTGAAGAACGAAAGTCCTTTTCAGGAATATCCTTGAAGGACGATAGTCCTTTTCATGAGTATCCTTAAAGGTCGATAGTCCTTTTCAGGAATATCCTGGAAGGACGATAGTCCTTTTCAGGAATATACTTAAATTAGGATCGTCCTTTTCAGGAATATCCTTGAAGGACGATAGTCCTTTTCAGGAATATCCTTGAAGAACGAAAGTCCTTTTCAGGAATATCCTTAAAGGACTATAGTCCCTTTCAGGAATATCCTTGAAGGACGATAGTCCTTTTCAGGAATATCCTTAAAGGACGATAGTCCTTTTCAGGATTATACTTAAAGGACGATCGTCCTTTTCAGGAATATCCTTGAAGGATGAAAGTCCTTTTCAGGAATATCCTTGAAGAACGAAAGTCCTTTTCAGGAATATTCTTGAAGGACGATAGTCCTTTTCATGAGTATCCTTAAAGGACGATAGTCCTTTTCAGGAATATCCTGGAAGGACGATAGTCCTTTACAGGAATATACTTAAAGTAGGATCGTCCTTTTCAGGAATATCCTTGAAGGACGATAGTCCTTTTCAGGAATATCCTTACAGGACGATAGTCCTTTTCAGGAATATCCTTAAAGGACGATAGTCCTTTTCAGGAATATACTTAAATTAGGATCGTCCTTTTCAGGAATATCCTTAAAGGACGATAGTCCTTTTCAGGAATATCCTTGAAGGACGATAGTCCTTTTCAGGAATATCCTCGAAGAACGAAAGTCCTTTTCAGGAATATCCTTGTAGAACGAAAGTCTTTTTCAGGAATATCCTTAAAGGACGATAGTCCTTTTCAGAAATAAATTTAAAAGAGGATCGTCCTTTTTAGGAATATCCTTGAAGGACGATAGTACTTTTCAGGAATATCCTTGAAGGACGATAGTCCTTTTCAGGAATATCCTTGAAGAACGAAAGTCCTTTTCAGGAATAAACTTAAAGAAGGATCGTTATTTTCAGGGATATCTTTGAAAGACGATCGTCCTTTTCAGGAATATCCTTGAAGGACGATAGTCCTTTTTAGGAATATCCTTGAAGAACGAAAGTCCTTTTCAGGAATATCCTTGAAGGACGACAGTCCTTTTCATGAGTATCCTTAAAGGACGATAGTCCTTTTCAGGAATATTCTTGAAGGACGATAGTCCTTTTCAGAAATATCCTTAAAGGACGATAGTCCTTTTCAGGAATATCCTTGAAGGACGATAGTCCTTTTCAGGAATATACTTAAAGGACGATCGTCCTTTTCAGGAATATCCTTGAAGGACGATAGTCCTTTTCAGGAATAAACTTAAAGGAGGATCGTCCTTTTCAGGAATATCCTTGAAGAACGAAAGTCCTTTTCAGGAATATCCTTGAAGGACTATAGTCCTTTTCAGGAATATCCTTGAAGGACGATAGTCCTTTTCAGGAACATCCTTGAAGAACGAAAGTCCTTTTCAGGAATATCCTTGAAGGACTATAGTCCTTTTCAGGAATATCCTTGAAGGACGATAGTCCTTTTCAGGAATATCCTTGAAGGACGATAGTCCTTTTCAGGAATATCCTTGAAGGACGATAGTCCTTTTCAGGAATATCCTTGAAGGACGATAGTCCTTTTCAGGAATATACTTAAAAAGGATCGTCCTTTTCAGGAATATCCTTGAAGAACGTAAGTCCTTTTCAAGAATATCCTTGAAGAACGAAAGTCTTTTTCAGGAATATCCTTGAAGGACTATAGTCCTTTTCAGGAATATCCGTGAAGGACGAAAGTCCTTTTCAGGAATATCCTTGAAGGACGAAAGTCCTTTTCAGGAATATCCTTGAAGGACGATAGTCCTTTTCAGGAATATCCTTGACGAACGAAAGTCCTTTTCAGAAATATCCTTGAAGGACGATAGTCCTTTTCAGAAATATCCTTGAAGGACGATAGTCCTTTTCAGGAATATCCTTGAAAGACGATAGTCCTTTTCAGGAATATCCTAAAAGGACGATAGTCCTTTTCAGGAATAAATTTAAAGGAGCATCGTCCTTTTCAGGAATATCCTTAAAGGACGATAGTCCTTTCCAGGAATATCATTGAAGGACGATAGTCCTTTTCAGGAATATACTTAAAAGAGGATCGTTCTTGTCAGGAATATCTTTAAAAGACGATCGCCCTTTTGAGGAATATCCTTGAAGGACTATAGTCCTTTTCAGGAATATCCGTGTAGGACGATAGTCCTTTTCAGGAATATCCTTGAAGGACGATAGTCCTTTTCAGGAATATCCTTGAAGAACGAAAGTCCTTTTCAGGAATATCCTTGAAGGACTATAGTCCTTTTCAGGAATATCCTTAAAGGACGATAGTCCTTTTCAGGAATATCCTTGAAGGACGATAGTCCTTTTCAGGAATATCCTTGAAGAACGAAAGTCCTTTTCAGGAATATCCTTGAAGGACGATAGTCCTTTTCAGGAATATCCTTGAAGGACGATAGTCCTTTTCAGGAATATCCTTGAAGGACGATAGTCCTTTTCAGGAATATCCTTGAAGGACGATAGTCCTTTTCAGGAATATCCTTGAAGGACGATAGTCCTTTTCAGGAATATACTTGAAGGACGATAGTTCTTTTCAGGAATATACTTAAAGGAGGATCGTCCTTTTCAGTAATATCCTTGAAGGACGATAGTCCGTTTCAAGAATATCCTTGAAGGACGAAAGTCCTTTTCAGGAATATCCTTGAAGGACTATAGTCCTTTTCAGGAATATCCGTGTAGGACGATAGTCCTTTTCAGGAATATCCTTGAAGGACGATAGTCCTTTTCAGGAATATCCTTGAAGAACGAAAGTCCTTTTCAGGAATATCCTTGAAGGACTATAGTCCTTTTCAGGAATATCCTTAAAGGACGATAGTCCTTTTCAGGAATATCCTTGAAGGACGATAGTCCTTTTCAGGAATATCCTTGAAGAACGAAAGTCCTTTTCAGGAATATCCTTGAAGGACGATAGTCCTTTTCAGGAATATCCTTGAAGGACGATAGTCCTTTTCAGGAATATCCTTGAAGGACGATAGTCCTTTTCAGGAATATCCTTGAAGGACGATAGTCCTTTTCAGGAATATCCTTGAAGGACGATAGTCCTTTTCAGGAATATACTTGAAGGACGATAGTTCTTTTCAGGAATATACTTAAAGGAGGATCGTCCTTTTCAGTAATATCCTTGAAGGACGATAGTCCGTTTCAAGAATATCCTTGAAGGACGAAAGTCCTTTTCAGGAATATCCTTGAAGGACGATAGTCCTTTTCAGGAATATCCTTGACGAACGAAAGTCCTTTTCAGAAATATCCTTGAAGGACGATAGTCCTTTTCAGGAATATGCTTGAAGGACGATAGTCCTTTTCAGGAATATCCTTGAAAGACGATCGTCCTTTTTAGGAATATCCTTGAAGGACGATAGTCCTTTCAGGATTATACTTGAAGGACGATCGTCCTTTTCAGGAATATCCTTGAAGGACGATAATCCTTTTCAGAAATATCCTTGAAGGACGATAGTCCTTTTTAGGAATATCCTTGAAGGACGATAGTCCTTTTCAGGATTATACTTGAAGGACGATCGTCCTTTTCAGGAATATCCTTGAAGGACCATAGTCCTTTTCAGGAATATCCTTAAAGGACGATAGTCCTTTTCAGGAATAAATTTAAAGGAGGATCGTCCTTGTCAGGAATATCCTTGAAGGACGATTGTCCTTTTCAGGAATATCCTTGAAGGTTGATAGTCCTTTTCAAGAATATACTTAAAGGAGGATCGTCCTTTTCAGGAATATCCTTGAAGGACTATAGTCCTTTTCAGGAATATCCTTAAAGGACGATAGTCCTTTTCAGGAATATCCTTGAAGGACGATAGTCCTTTTCAGGAATATCCTTGAAGAACGAAAGTCCTTTTCAGGAATATCCTTGAAGGACGATAGTCCTTTTCAGGAATATCCTTGAAGGACGATAGTCCTTTTCAGGAATATCCTTGAAGGACGATAGTCCTTTTCAGGAATATCCTTGAAGGACGATAGTCCTTTTCAGGAATATCCTTGAAGGACGATAGTCCTTTTCAGGAATATACTTGAAGGACGATAGTTCTTTTCAGGAATATACTTAAAGGAGGATCGTCCTTTTCAGAAATATCCTTGAAGGACGATAGTCCTTTTCAGGAATATCCTTGAAGGACGATAGTCCTTTTCAGGAATATCCTTAAAGGACGATAGTCCTTTTCAGGATTATACTTAAAGGACGATCGTCCTTTTCAGGAATATCCTTGAAGGATGAAAGTCCTTTTCAGGAATATCCTTGAAGAACGAAAGTCCTTTTCAGGAATATTCTTGAAGGACGATAGTCCTTTTCATGAGTATCCTTAAAGGACGATAGTCCTTTTCAGGAATATCCTGGAAGGACGATAGTCCTTTACAGGAATATACTTAAAGTAGGATCGTCCTTTTCAGGAATATCCTTGAAGGACGATAGTCCTTTTCAGGAATATCCTTACAGGACGATAGTCCTTTTCAGGAATATCCTTAAAGGACGATAGTCCTTTTCAGGAATATACTTAAATTAGGATCGTCCTTTTCAGGAATATCCTTAAAGGACGATAGTCCTTTTCAGGAATATCCTTGAAGGACGATAGTCCTTTTCAGGAATATCCTCGAAGAACGAAAGTCCTTTTCAGGAATATCCTTGAAGAACGAAAGTCTTTTTCAGGAATATCCTTAAAGGACGATAGTCCTTTTCAGAAATAAATTTAAAAGAGGATCGTCCTTTTTAGGAATATCCTTGAAGGACGATAGTACTTTTCAGGAATATCCTTGAAGGACGATAGTCCTTTTCAGGAATATCCTTGAAGAACGAAAGTCCTTTTCAGGAATAAACTTAAAGAAGGATCGTTATTTTCAGGGATATCTTTGAAAGACGATCGTCCTTTTCAGGAATATCCTTGAAGGACGATAGTCCTTTTTAGGAATATCCTTGAAGAACGAAAGTCCTTTTCAGGAATATCCTTGAAGGACGACAGTCCTTTTCATGAGTATCCTTAAAGGACGATAGTCCTTTTCAGGAATATTCTTGAAGGACGATAGTCCTTTTCAGAAATATCCTTAAAGGACGATAGTCCTTTTCAGGAATATCCTTGAAGGACGATAGTCCTTTTCAGGAATATCCTTGAAGGACGATAGTCCTTTTCAGGAATAAACTTAAAGGAGGATCGTCCTTTTCAGGAATATCCTTGAAGAACGAAAGTCCTTTTCAGGAATATCCTTGAAGGACTATAGTCCTTTTCAGGAATATCCTTGAAGGACGATAGTCCTTTTCAGGAATATCCTTGAAGAACGAAAGTCCTTTTCAGGAATATCCTTGAAGGACTATAGTCCTTTTCAGGAATATCCTTGAAGGACGATAGTCCTTTTCAGGAATATCCTTGAAGGACGATAGTCCTTTTCAGGAATATCCTTGAAGGACGATAGTCCTTTTCAGGAATATCCTTGAAGGACGATAGTCCTTTTCAGGAATATACTTAAAAAGGATCGTCCTTTTCAGGAATATCCTTGAAGAACGAAAGTCCTTTTCAAGAATATCCTTGAAGAACGAAAGTCTTTTTCAGGAATATCCTTGAAGGACTATAGTCCTTTTCAGGAATATCCGTGAAGGACGATAGTCCTTTTCAGGAATATCCTTGACGAACGAAAGTCCTTTTCAGAAATATCCTTGAAGGACGATAGTCCTTTTCAGGAATATCCTTGAAGGACGATAGTCCTTTTCAGGAATATCCTTGAAAGACGATCGTCCTTTTTAGGAATATCTTTGAAGGACGATAGTCCTTTCAGGATTATACTTGAAGGACGATCGTCCTTTTCAGGAATATCCTTGAAGGACGATAGTCCTTTTCAGGAATATCCTAAAAGGACGATAGTCCTTTTCAGGAATAAATTTAAAGGAGGATCGTCCTTTTCAGGAATATCCTTAAAGGACGATAGTCCTTTCCAGGAATATCATTGAAGGACGATAGTCCTTTTCAGGAATATACTTAAAAGAGGATCGTTCTTGTCAGGAATATCTTTAAAAGACGATCGCCCTTTTGAGGAATATCCTTGAAGGATGAAAGTCCTTTTCAGGAATATCCTTGAAGAACGAAAGTCCTTTTCAGGAATATCCTTGAAGGACGAAAGTCTTTTTCAGGAATATCCTTGAAGGACGATAGTCCTTTTCATGAGTATCCTTAAAGGTCGATAGTCCTTTTCAGGAATATCCTGGAAGGACGATAGTCCTTTTCGGGAATATACTTAAATTAGGATCGTCCTTTTCAGGAATATACTTGAAGGACGATAGTTCTTTTCAGGAATATACTTAAAGGAGGATCGTCCTTTTCAGAAATATCCTTGAAGGACGATAGTCCTTTTCAGGAATATCCTTGAAGGACGATAGTCCTTTTCAGGAATATCCTTAAAGGACGATAGTCCTTTTCAGGATTATACTTAAAGGACGATCGTCCTTTTCAGGAATATCCTTGAAGGATGAAAGTCCTTTTCAGGAATATCCTTGAAGAACGAAAGTCCTTTTCAGGAATATTCTTGAAGGACGATAGTCCTTTTCATGAGTATCCTTAAAGGACGATAGTCCTTTTCAGGAATATCCTGGAAGGACGATAGTCCTTTACAGGAATATACTTAAAGTAGGATCGTCCTTTTCAGGAATATCCTTGAAGGACGATAGTCCTTTTCAGGAATATCCTTACAGGACGATAGTCCTTTTCAGGAATATCCTTAAAGGACGATAGTCCTTTTCAGGAATATACTTAAATTAGGATCGTCCTTTTCAGGAATATCCTTAAAGGACGATAGTCCTTTTCAGGAATATCCTTGAAGGACGATAGTCCTTTTCAGGAATATCCTCGAAGAACGAAAGTCCTTTTCAGGAATATCCTTGAAGAACGAAAGTCTTTTTCAGGAATATCCTTAAAGGACGATAGTCCTTTTCAGAAATAAATTTAAAAGAGGATCGTCCTTTTTAGGAATATCCTTGAAGGACGATAGTACTTTTCAGGAATATCCTTGAAGGACGATAGTCCTTTTCAGGAATATCCTTGAAGAACGAAAGTCCTTTTCAGGAATAAACTTAAAGAAGGATCGTTATTTTCAGGGATATCTTTGAAAGACGATCGTCCTTTTCAGGAATATCCTTGAAGGACGATAGTCCTTTTTAGGAATATCCTTGAAGAACGAAAGTCCTTTTCAGGAATATCCTTGAAGGACGACAGTCCTTTTCATGAGTATCCTTAAAGGACGATAGTCCTTTTCAGGAATATTCTTGAAGGACGATAGTCCTTTTCAGAAATATCCTTAAAGGACGATAGTCCTTTTCAGGAATATCCTTGAAGGACGATAGTCCTTTTCAGGAATATCCTTGAAGGACGATAGTCCTTTTCAGGAATAAACTTAAAGGAGGATCGTCCTTTTCAGGAATATCCTTGAAGAACGAAAGTCCTTTTCAGGAATATCCTTGAAGGACTATAGTCCTTTTCAGGAATATCCTTGAAGGACGATAGTCCTTTTCAGGAATATCCTTGAAGAACGAAAGTCCTTTTCAGGAATATCCTTGAAGGACTATAGTCCTTTTCAGGAATATCCTTGAAGGACGATAGTCCTTTTCAGGAATATCCTTGAAGGACGATAGTCCTTTTCAGGAATATCCTTGAAGGACGATAGTCCTTTTCAGGAATATCCTTGAAGGACGATAGTCCTTTTCAGGAATATACTTAAAAAGGATCGTCCTTTTCAGGAATATCCTTGAAGAACGAAAGTCCTTTTCAAGAATATCCTTGAAGAACGAAAGTCTTTTTCAGGAATATCCTTGAAGGACTATAGTCCTTTTCAGGAATATCCGTGAAGGACGATAGTCCTTTTCAGGAATATCCTTGACGAACGAAAGTCCTTTTCAGAAATATCCTTGAAGGACGATAGTCCTTTTCAGGAATATCCTTGAAGGACGATAGTCCTTTTCAGGAATATCCTTGAAAGACGATCGTCCTTTTTAGGAATATCTTTGAAGGACGATAGTCCTTTCAGGATTATACTTGAAGGACGATCGTCCTTTTCAGGAATATCCTTGAAGGACGATAGTCCTTTTCAGGAATATCCTAAAAGGACGATAGTCCTTTTCAGGAATAAATTTAAAGGAGGATCGTCCTTTTCAGGAATATCCTTAAAGGACGATAGTCCTTTCCAGGAATATCATTGAAGGACGATAGTCCTTTTCAGGAATATACTTAAAAGAGGATCGTTCTTGTCAGGAATATCTTTAAAAGACGATCGCCCTTTTGAGGAATATCCTTGAAGGATGAAAGTCCTTTTCAGGAATATCCTTGAAGAACGAAAGTCCTTTTCAGGAATATCCTTGAAGGACGATAGTCCTTTTCATGAGTATCCTCAAAGCTCGATAGTCCTTTTCAGGAATATCCTGGAAGGACTATAGTCCTTTTCAGGAATATACTTAAATTAGGATCGTCCTTTTCAGGAATGTCCTTAAGGACGATAGTCCTTTTCAGGAATATCCTTGAAGGACGATAGTCCTTTTCAGGAATATCCTGGAAGAACGAAAGTCCTTTTTCAGGAATATCCTTGAAGGACGATAGTCCTTTTCAGGAATATCCTGGAAGAACGAAAGTCCTTTTTAGGAATATCCTTGAAGAACGAAAGTCTTTTTCAGGAATATCCTTGAAGGACGATAGTCCTTTTCATGAGTATCCTTAAAGGTCGATAGTCCTTTTCAGGAATATACTTAAAAAGGATCGTCCTTTTCAGGAATATCCTTGAAGAACGAAAGTCCTTTTCAAGAATATCCTTGAAGAACGAAAGTCTTTTTCAGGAATATCCTTGAAGGACTATAGTCCTTTTCAGGAATATCCTTGAAGGACTATAGTCCTTTTCAGGAATATCCGTGAAGGACGATAGTCCTTTTCAGGAATATCCTTGACGAACGAAAGTCCTTTTCAGAAATATCCTTGAAGGACGATAGTCCTTTTCAGGAATATCCTTGAAGGACGATAGTCCTTTTCAGGAATATCCTTGAAAGACGATCGTCCTTTTTAGGAATATCTTTGAAGGACGATAGTCCTTTCAGGATTATACTTGAAGGACGATCGTCCTTTTCAGGAATATCCTTGAAGGACGATAGTCCTTTTCAGGAATATCCTAAAAGGACGATAGTCCTTTTCAGGAATAAATTTAAAGGAGGATCGTCCTTTTCAGGAATATCCTTAAAGGACGATAGTCCTTTCCAGGAATATCATTGAAGGACGATAGTCCTTTTCAGGAATATACTTAAAAGAGGATCGTTCTTGTCAGGAATATCTTTAAAAGACGATCGCCCCTTTTGAGGAATATCCTTGAAGATGAAAGTCCTTTTCAGGAATATCCTTGAAGAACGAAAGTCCTTTTCAGGAATATCCTTGAAGGACGATAGTCCTTTTCATGAGTATCCTCAAAGCTCGATAGTCCTTTTCAGGAATATCCTGGAAGGACTATAGTCCTTTTCAGGAATATACTTAAATTAGGATCGTCCTTTTCAGGAATGTCCTTAAAGGACGATAGTCCTTTTCAGGAATATCCTTGAAGGACGATAGTCCTTTTCAGGAATATCCTGGAAGAACGAAAGTCCTTTTTAGGAATATCCTTGAAGAACGAAAGTCTTTTTCAGGAATATCCTTGAAGGACGATAGTCCTTTTCATGAGTATCCTTAAAGGTCGATAGTCCTTTTCAGGAATATCCTGGAAGGACGATAGTCCTTTTCGGGAATATACTTAAATTAGGATCGTCCTTTTCAGGAATATCCTTGAAGGACGATAGTCCTTTTCAGGAATATCCTTGAAGAACGAAAGTCCTTTTCAAGAATATCCTTGAAAAACGAAAGTCTTTTTCAGGAATATCCTTGAAGGACTATAGTCCTTTTCAGGAATATCCGTGTAGGACGATAGTCCTTTTCAGGAATATCCTTGAAGGACGATAGTCCTTTTCAGGAATATCCTTGAAGAACGAAAGTCCTTTTCAGGAATATCCTTGAAGGACTATAGTCCTTTTCAGGAATATCCTTAAAGGACGATAGTCCTTTTCAGGAATATACTTAAAGGAGGATCGTCCTTTTCAGTAATATCCTTGAAGGACGATAGTCCGTTTCAAGAATATCCTTGAAGGACGAAAGTCCTTTTTAGGAATATCCTTGAAGGACGATAGTCCTTTTCAGGAATATCCTTGACGAACGAAAGTCCTTTTCAGAAATATCCTTGAAGGACGATAGTCCTTTTCAGGAATATCCTTGAAGGACGATAGTCCTTTTCAGGAATATCCTTGAAAGACGATCGTCCTTTTTAGGAATATCCTTGAAGGACGATAGTCCTTTTCAGGATTATACTTGAAGGACGATCGTCCTTTTCAGGAATATCCTTGAAGGACGATAGTCCTTTTCAGGAATATCCTTAAAGGACGATAGTCCTTTTCAGGAATAAATTTAAAGGAGGATCGTCCTTGTCAGGAAATATCCTTGAAGGACGATTGTCCTTTTCAGGAATATCCTTAAAGGACGATAGTCCTTTTCAGGAATATCCTTGAAGGTTGATAGTCCTTTTCAAGAATATACTTAAAGGAGGATCGTCCTTTTCAGGAATATCCTTGAAGGACGATAGTCCTTTTCAGGAATATACTTAAAAGAGGATCGTTCTTGTCAGGAATATCTTTAAAAGACGATCGAAAAGAATATACTTAAATTAGGATCGTCCTTTTCAGGAATATCCTTGAAGGACGATAGTACTTTTCAGGAATATCCTTGAAGAACGAAAGTCCTTTTCAGGAATATCCTTAAAGGACTATAGTCCTTTTCAGGAATATCCTTGAAGGACGATAGTCCTTTTCAGGAATATCCTTAAAGGACGATAGTCCTTTTCAGGATTATACTTAAAGGACGATCGTCCTTTTCAGGAATATCCTTGAAGGATGAAAGTCCTTTTCAGGAATATCCTTGAAGAACGAAAGTCCTTTTCAGGAATATCCTTGAAGGACGATAGTCCTTTTCATGAGTATCCTTAAAGGACGATAGTCCTTTTCAGGAATATCCTGGAAGGACGATAGTCCTTTACAGGAATATACTTAAAGTAGGATCATCCTTTTCAGGAATATCCTTGAAGGACGATAGTCCTTTTCAGGAATATCCTTGAAGGACGATAGTCCTTTTCAGGAATATCCTTGAAGAACGAAAGTCCTTTTCAGGAATATCCTTGAAGGACGATAGTCCTTTTCAGGAATATCCTTGAAGAACGAAAGTACTTTTCAGGAATATCCTTGAAGGACGATAGTCCTTTTTAGGAATATCCTTGAAGGACGATAGTCCTTTTCAGGAATATACTTAAAAAGGATCGTCCTTTTCAGGAATATCCTTGAAGGACGATAGTCCTTTTCAGGAATATCCTTGAAGAACGAAAGTCCTTTTCAGGAATATCCTTGAAGGACTATAGTCCTTTTCAGGAATATCCTTGAAGAACGAAAGTCCTTTTCAGGAATATTCTTGAAGGATTATAGTCCTTTTCAGGAATATCCTTGAAGGACGATAGTCCATTTCAGGAATATCCTTGAAGAACGAAAGTCCTTTTCAGGAATATCCTTGAAGGACGATAGTCCTTTTCAGGAATATCCTTGAAGAACGAAAGTCCTTTTCAGGAATATCCTTGAAGGACTATAGTAACTATATAGTATGTAGTGACTATAGTAAAAGGACGATCGTCCTTCAAGGATATTCCTGAAAAGGACTATCGCCCTTCAAGGATATTCCTGAAAAGGACTATCGTCCTTCAAGGATATTCCTGAAAAGGACGATCGTCCTTCAAGTATATTCCTGAAAAGGCCGATCGTCCTTCAAGTATATTCCTGAAAAGGACTATCGTCCTTCAAGGATATTCCTGAAAAGGACGATCGTCCTTTAAGTATATTCCTGAAAAGGACGATCGTCCTTCAAAGATATTCCTGAAAAGGATTATCGCCCTTCGAGGATATTCCTGAAAAGGACTATCGTCCTTCAAGGATATTCCTGAAAAGGACTTTCGTCCTTCAAGGGTATTCCTGAAAAGGACTATCGTCCTTCAAAGATATTCCTGAAAAGGACTATCGTCATTCAAGGATATTTTTGAAAAAGACTTTTATTCTTCAAGGATATACCTGTAAAGGACTATCATCCTTTAAACGTATACCTGAATCCTTTTTTTCTAATAAATGTGGTCCTGAAAATGACTATGTACTAACAGCCATAGTCCTGAAAAGATCTATTTTGTAACAAATATGGTCCTGAAAAGGACTTTGTTGTAACAAACATGTTTCTGAAAAGGTGTAGTTTGTAACAGACATGGTTCTCAAAAGAACTTCGTTGTAACATACATTTTCCTGAAAAGTACTATGTTTGTACAAGCCTGGTCCTGAAAAGGTCTATCATGTAACAAACAGTCCCGAAAAGAACTATTTTCTAACCAATATGGTCCTGAAAAGGACCATGTTGTAACAAACATGGTCCTGAAAAGATGTATTTTCGTACACACATGGTCCTGAAAAGGACTATTTTCTAACAAATATGGTCCTGAAAAGGACTGTGTTGTAACAAACATGTTCTGAAAAGGACTATGTTATAATAAACTTGGTCGTGAAAAGGTCTATTTTGTAACAAACTGTTCTGAAAGGGACTATTTTCTAACAGAGATGGTCCTGATAAGAACAATTTTCTAACAAACATGGTCCTGAAAAGGACTATTTTCTAACAAATATATTTCTGAAAAAGACTATGTTTTAACAAACAGAATAAGAATTTGAATCAGATGTTGTACCATTTCAATTCGGACGGACTGCTTTATTGTACAAAATTCCGCACTGATGCTGGTGTAGAACTACTAAAAGGGATTTTTGATGCCTGGGACGGTCACTGGATGCATTTGGTATTTTCTGTGATCTTTCTACAGCGTTCGATTGTGTTAGGCATGATATAATAATAAGAAAATTAGAGTAATATGGAGGTAAAAATAATTCACTAAATGTATTAAAATCATATTTAAGTAATAGAGTTCAAAAATTAACTATTGGTGTGGAGCAGTCATCAGGTCGTTCAGTCCAGATGGCTCAAGGCTCAATATTAGGTCCGTTTCTTTTCCTAGTATACAAAAATGACTTACCTTTTGTAACTAAAGATAGGTGCAGGATGGTCCTATTTGCTGATGACACATCCCTAATATTTAAAATTAGCAGAAAGATTTTAAGTCGCAAGCAATAAACTCGGTGATAGGAGATGTAGTTCATCATCATCATCATCATCAGCCTGTATCAATCCACTGTTGGACATAGGCCTCCCCCAAATGACGCCACTTCTCCCTGTCAGTGGCCGTTCGCATCCATTCGATGCCGGCCAACCTGCGTAGGTCGTCTTCCCACCTTACCGGGGGGCGCCCCACACTACGTTTACTGAGACTCTTGGACTTTTTTGCTCCAGCGACCATCAGTCCTTCTACATACGTGACCAGCCCAACTCCACTTCAGCGTGCCAACTCTTTTCATAATGTCGGTTACTTTAGTTCTCTTGCGTATCACCTCATTTCTGATGCGATCTACCAGAGAAACCCTGAGCATCTTCCGTTCCATAGCACGCTGAGCGACCTTGAATTTGTGGGCTAGTCCCGCAGTGAGTGTCCACGTCTCAGATCCGTACGTCAAAACGGGGAGCACACACTGGTTGAAAACCTTCGTTTTCAGGCATTGAGGTAAAGACGACGTAAGGACATGCCTAAGCCTTCCGAATGCTGCCCATCCCAGCTGTATTCTTCTGTCCGCCTCCCTCTCGAAGTTGTTTCTGCCAAGCTGTATAATTTGGCCTAAGTATGTGTATTGGGAAACAACTTCTACAGGAGTGCCCCCTAGGGCAATCGGGCTCGGGACCACCAAATCATTAATCATGATTTTTTCTAAATTCATCCCGAGTCCGATGCGTCGAGAAGCAGCATCTAATTCGGACAGCATTTCCTCCAGATCCTGCAGCGACTCCGCCATCAGGACGATATCGTCAGCAAAGCGGAGGTGCGAGATGTATTCCCCATTGATATTTATTCCTCGTTCAACCCAATCCAACGTTTTGAAAACATCTTCCAGTGCACTCGAGAACAGTTTCGGGGACAAAACATCCCCCTGTCTGACACCTCTCTGCAACTGGATAGGTTTCGTGCCGTGGCCTTGGAGTTGAACGGTCATAATGGCGGAATCATAAATATGTCTCAACACACTCACATATCGCCAGTCGACCTGAGATCGCTGCAGGGATTCCATGACCGCCCAGGTCTCGACCGAGTCAAAGGCTTTCTCATAGTCCACAAACGCGAGGCAGAGTGGCTGGTTATACTCTTCAGTTTTCTGTATAACTTGCCTCAGCGTGTGTATGTGGTCTATGGTACTAAAGCCCCGTCGAAACCCGGCCTGTTCTGGAGGCTGAAAGCTATCTAGCCTGGTTGCGATTCTATTAGAGATGACCCTCGAGAACAGCTTATAGATGTGGCTCAGAAGTGTTATGGGCCTGTAATTCTTTAAGAGGGTTTTATCTCCCTTCTTAAAGAAAAGAACAGCCACACCTCTGCCCCAACATTTTGGAGTTCTTCCGGAGAAGATGACGTTGTTGAAAATTCTCTGGAGCTCCTTCAGAACCGGTCGTCCACCAGATTTCAGGAGCTCAGAAGTAATTCCATCCTCTCCCGGAGCTTTTCCATTTTTAAGCTGTTTTAAGGCCATCTCAATCTCGTCCATAGCTATTTCGGGCATGTCCTCTGTGAAGTGGCGCGTCAATGTGGCCCTCGAATCGAAAGGGTCAGGATCCGGATCCTGGCAGCGCGAGCGGTATAATTGGCCGTAAAAATCTTCTATCTCAGAAAAGATCTCTGGTTCAGAGGTGACCATGTCTCCACGAGCTGTCCTCAACTTCGTCATGTGGCTACGTCCCAGTTTTCGGGCGAATACGCGCATCCCACGGTTTTGCTCGATCAACTCTTTTACGAGGAGAGCATTAGCCTTACGTAGGTCACGTCGTATTGCCTTCTTTATCCGTTTGTTTAGTGTAGCACTTTGCGAAGGAGATCTCTGTGGAGTTTCTCGTCTTAACCTCATAAGATCCAAAGTCTCATCCGAGAGATCCGACTTTCGGTTCCCCGCTCGAGCCCTGCAGAACCGGCTCCCTTCCTCGCCGATTATTTTGGTTACATTTTCGAGGTCCTCGTCAACATTGGTCGCGGTGTGCAGAATGGCAAAGCGGTTCTGGAGTTCCAGTTGGAACTTGGGTGAACCAGCGGCCATGTATGCGGCGGATGTAGTTCAATGGTTTCAATATAACAATTTAGTTCTTAATAATAATAAAACAAAATGTATTAAATTTACTTTGCCAAATTTGTCTACGTGTTGGGTCGAAACCAATTTAACAATAAATAATGTGAAAATAGATAAAAATAAATACGACTGTCTTCTTAGGGATAACTTAAGACTCAAAGCTGCATTGGGGAGATCACATTCACGTTTTATCTAAAAAACTTAGTTCTGCGGCATATGCTGTTAAACGGGTTAGGGAATATACGGACGAATACACGGCTAGGGTTGTTTATTTCAGCTACTTTCATAGCATTATGTCTTATGGCATCTTGCTGTGGGGTGGTGGCTGACATAAACACGATATTTTATTTGCCGAAGAGGGCTGTCCGCTGCATTTACAGAATGAGCCCCAGGGAGTCACTCCGCGAAGAATTTATATAAATTGATATTTTGATAATTTCAATACATATATGAGTGTGTCATTTATGTACATAAAAATATCAATAATTTTAAAAGAAACTGTGATGTTCATAAAATGAACTATGTGTCGCCCTCGAGACTTCAAGTTTTATAATCATTTACCGGACTGGATTACGCGATTGCCCTTAGCTAAATTTAAGACTATAGTTAAAGGCCGACTAGTCCGGGGCGCTTACTACGCGGTCGGAGACTACCTTTCCGATGCTCAGGGTTGGCAATGAGTGCATCTAAGCTATATGTGCACAGTAAATTGTTTCTGTATAATTTGGTTTTGTAACTTGCACTGGGCAAAAAATCCTGCAAGACGGAGTTTCTCTTCCTCTTCCAAGGCTTCCGAACCAACGGTAGAGTTTCAATGATAAGAGACAACCAGTGTCAGGTAAATGTTTTGACTTTTAATGAGTGTATTGTATTTGTACATATTATGTTGAATAAAAACATTTGACTTTGACTTTGAAGTATATAAATATTATTATGTAACTTGTGATTTATTATGCGATTATTCTATTGAATAAATAGATTTGCGTATACATCTCCTGTTCATTTTAATATTCATTATATTGAGTTAAAACTGTGCTGTTTGTGATAGGCGGTGGTAATAAATAGTAATTTAAACATTAGAGAAACAGTTACACGATCGCCAGGTTAGGGGTAATCGTAGTTAGAGGTTTAGGTTTCCATCTCCGCAATCGCTAAAGTAGTAATTCTATAGTTACCTTGAACCCACACGTTTCCCAGATAGTCAATATTCAGTTTGCCAGGTGCTAAGCCATGTCGCCATTTAAAGGCACTAACTAACGCTCAAGGAGCAGTTAGATTTTCCCACGATGTTTCCCTCATCGTTGTATTCGCTGCATCATTTCTTTACTTACACAGAAAGTCGTTAAACTTCATTTCCATTGTTACATGCTCAAGCGGGATTTGAACCCTGTACTCACTGTTACAAAGTCAAGCCCCAAACAACTGAGCTACGCCGAATTTATCAGACAAATGTTTTAACTTTCATTGAATGTACAGTAATGTCGAATAAAATGTATTAGGTACACACCTTTTTTCTTTGTTCTTTGCTTGTTGTTCGAGGCGATAACATATATGTTTATTCAAAAGAAGTAAGTATGGATTTCAGCAAAATAAATAAAACATCCAATATTACAAAGTATTTTATTGAAAAATTAAAAAATTCTAAGGTTTGGCAAGTTTTTGTTCAATTTATATAGGAACTCGAAATTCACAAATCTTATTTGCGTTGTTTTAGTTTTATTGGCAGTGTTTTTAGCATTTCATTTTATTTGAGTTTTACAAATGGCAAAAGATAAAAAAGAAAAATATAAAAAGAAAAATTCGTGGTTTTACAAGCTGTTCAAAAAGATCATTAACATTTATGATTCATTGAAATGATCATACATTTATGTATAAGTTTAAGAAATTACTAAAATCATGTACTATACTTTAGTAACCTATATTATTCTTAAACTATGAACTGGCATTAAAATACAAAGGACATAAAATAGGTACATGTATGAAACAAAGACTAAAATATAGATACATAGCTTTCATGAATAAAAGATATTTTTTAAATGATGGGAGTGGCATAAAAAGCCACGAGCAAACATTTTTAGTATTAAACACCAATAGAGAGACAGTATCTATCCATCCTGAGAAATTCATTTAAAATTACGTTTTACGGTACAAAAATGACTAAATAATCACTAAAAATCCTAAAACCGGCATTAAACACGATAAAGTAGAAGCATTATTACTACTTTAATAAAGTAAATGAGTAGTAGATAGAGAGTTATACGTTCAAAATGTTATGAGTACACATAGTATCACAATAAATTATTTAGATAATAATACAGCACATGTCAATTTTTAAATACATGACAGTTAGAGTACCCGCCACATACGGTGGCAGTAGCCAAACTTGGAACTAAATTTGACGTTTCCGCCATTGCGTGTTATTTTGTATGAAAAGTAAATTTAGTATTACCAGCGTTGTGTTTTTTGCCCACTCTTTGTAATTTTTATGTTTGTTAAGGGTGATTATAATAAATTGATTTCCGGAGTTTCTTGTTAGTTCTTCTCCAAGCTAGGGTCTCCGCTGATCTAACCTCGGTAAAAAATATGTAAAGACAATGCTCAGTGCCATGTTTGAAATAATAGTTTTAAGAGATTCGCGATTTATACTCATGATATAAGATATAAGGGTGTGTATAAGATTGATTGCAGCTGTGGGAAATCCTATGTCGAACAGACTAAACGGTCTATTGCGGACAGAGTGAAGGAACACATAATATATGTAATATATAATAAGAAGGATAAGTCCCGTTAATTATTAATCATGTTTGAAATAGTATAATAAACATATTTTGACTTTGATATATTAATTTGTTTTATTTGAGTTTATAGCTCTGCAACCAAAGATCGTTACAAATGAAACCTATAATGTTTCGAGCCGTATGGCACAGTGAGTGCTAGTTTTGGCGTGTTTACTGGTAACACTGAATTACGCGACTGTGGCGACGCCTCCAACTGCCACCGTATGTGGCGCGATCTCTACATTTAATTGTCCCGCCATGACTGACGTAAAGTGACGTGGTGTACGTTCTTAATGATCTCAAAATAACGAGAGTTGGCAGTAATATGTATGGTTTTAAAACTAATTTTCCACCGTTTATAAAAGTTAATACTTATATTGTTTAACCCCGGTTTTACGATTTCATAACTTTTACATTTCACCACAAAAATCACAATTACCTACTTAAAAAACCTAAAGCCAGACACAGATTAAACAGCAACGTTTGACATGTGACAAAAACAGCTGAACTAGCTTTCGTTTCATCCTTATTGATTTCATTTTCCTTCGTCAATTTATCGATAATGGCCGTGAATTTCAGTTCTTCAATGGCCAAGGTTGCAGCAGAGTTTATGGTTCGCATTAATGGATATTTGTTGTCTATGGGATGTGGTAATCTCAGGACTGGAGTATCGTCTTCTAGGACGTAGTGCCTCAGGACTACTGTCTTCTTTCTTGATGCCGTGCCTGTGGAAAAATAGGTTTTATTAACTCATACATACATACACATTACGCCCAACTTGCTGATTTTTATCAATCAATCAATAAGCCTATATCAGTCCACTGCTGAACGTAGGTCTCCCCACGCTTACGCCACAAAACACGATCACTCGTGGCCCTCAGCTAACCACTACCAGCGACCTTTTTCAGGTCATCGGTCCATCTAGCAGGGGGGCGATGTTGATTTTTATCGTAGCGGGGTAATCAGAGGCTTTAGGGCCCCAAACTTTCGAAATGAATCACTCAAAGCCCGCGTTTCACTGGATAGACAGCGCCCAACGAGAAAGTTAGTACATCGTATAGCCGTATATAGACACTGGGTTATATCTATCCCGAGGGATAGGCAGGCTTCCTCTCGATATTTTTCCTCACCATTAGCGATAGTAAATTATGTACGTAAATGAAATATACATTTTTAAATTTCATTCATTAGTACATGGCAGAGTAGCTTCGAACTTAGGATCTCTAATAATAAGTCAGAAGTCTTGCCCAGTAGACAGCCGCTAATATTATTTATTCTATATATTATTTACATACATGTACATTCACGTCCTTTAATCCCTTTTGGGTTGACGGAACCCCGGACGCATAAAATATCTTCTATGTCACAATTTTGCATAAAAATTGGGATTGTGATGTCAATGGAACATTGGTGACAGGTTGCAAGCCTATAGCCCAAAGACTCCATTGATCCCTAGTTCCTTAGTCAATTAATACGACATGGCAATTTCAATTCAATTTTCAATTCAATTTATATTTACCTTCTTCCTCATTTAGTAGGTTAAGGGCATGTTTCGTTATAGGGTCATTCTTGAGCTCGTTGAATCGCATTTCAAAGTCTGCATATGTATCTGTGTCTAGGTCACAGGTTCCGAGGAAATCGTCTGTGTCCATAGACCAGACCATCAGGCCTCCTAAGTTATGCTCTATGGCTAATCTGTGAAGAAAAATAGTATGTAATGGTTAGGCTACATTATAAAACATCTTTATTTGAAAATATGAGTTGCTTACATACATACTAGACTAAACAACGTATATTTAAGAAATATATACATACTTACTCATATATACATATAAGCATATTTAATCAACGACCAGACTGAAAAGCAGAAGAAAAGTATACTTCTTAACTCAGCCTCCACCGGGAATTGAACCCAACCCAAAAATATAAAATATGCTTCTTTTACGTAATCAGTTATTAATTTATGTACTTTTACTAAGCTCTTCTCATTAATTTTGCCCTCATGTTGGTTCTAACATAATATCAGCGTTGCTTTTGCCACCAAACGTAACATACCCAGCTGAGTTCGAACCTTTTTGCTGCGACAATACATGCACAAGTTATACCCCTTAGTTTGTAAGTTTCTTTTTGTGGCTGTATGTGATAGGCAGTAAAATCTATCATGAGAAATACATTTAACATTACGTTTTAAGATACTTACAAAAAATGACTAGATAACTACTTTTGTGTATGTTTTTGTGGTTGTAAATAAAGGCTTGAAAAAAATATCGAGGAAAGCAACTTACCTGACTTTGTTAGCAATGGATCGAGTATTATCGTAAGAAATAACTTTGTCTCCATTCCTTAAGTATGGTGTCATTGTATTTTCATCCCAAAGACGAGTCCATTTAGTTCCATTTTTCTTTAACTCTGCGCAGATCTGTAATATTAATTTGTAAAACATTAAGGCTCAAGTAAAAAAAAAGTATATTAATTACGACATAAACTAAATTTCTATAAATTAACCTATTGTTAAAGATTTATAAATATTTAGAAATATTGGCAATATGGTTTATCTTACACAGATATAGATTAACCTTCTTACAACATGCCAGGACGAAAGTGAACTATTTTGCATATTCACTCATTCAATCCGAAATTTAATCCCATAAAAAAAAATCTTCGCATTTTGCCCCTTCTCTTAGGTAAAATAATAAACAATAATTTGTTTGTGATGGGGTATCTGTACTAATACAATAATATAACATATTTAAAAAATATATATATCCTCAGACTTTTCAAGAGATTGGTCCTAAGTTTGAATCCCAGCTCTGGCATTTACCAACGATTGAAATTTAATAATGAGTTTTTCATTTATGTACAAAATCTAACCGTGAGGGAGAACGTGAGGAAACCTACCTATCCCTCGAGATAGGTAAAAGCCAGTGCCTATATACGGCGATACGGTTCACTACCGTTGGGTGCTGTCTAGTAAAACGCAGGGTTCGAGTGACTCACACGCCTTCGAAATTTCGAATAGGCACTGAAGCCTCGAACTATCCCGACATAATAAAAAGGGAGTCTATACACAAGTCGTGAAGCGAATGTATGTATCCAATTTACATATTTCATACAGAAATACGTAATAGCTTATTAAATAGTTTATAATGTATGTATGTATATAAAATGTTTATGTATGTTAATACCTAATGTGAGTGATGTTTTGTATTATAACGTAATAATGTAGTTTATACTCTGTATTGTCGTATTAAGGCCCATCTTGTAAAGGCAATATGCTGTTAATAAATAAATAAATATCTGCTTGACATTCCACTCACCTCGTTATACCCCATGAACCCTGCTTCCCTTGTGAACGGGCCCTTGAACCCTTGACTTTTGACAGCTGTTTCTCCAAACACCACGTCCTTGACTCCAGGCTCTTTGAGTATAAAATTCCTTCCATACAACGGGAGACCAAGCACCATCTTGTATGGCGACACGCCGTTTGACAACATGTATTGGATTGTATAGTCCTGGAAGGTAATGATTAAAATCGATTTGTCACTAGGAATCATTCAATCGCAATAGTTTTGACGACCTCCGTGGCGCGATCGGTTAGACACCTGAACGCTAATCGTGAGGTCCCGGGTTTTGATTCCTGGTGGAGGCAGAGTTAAGAAGTACGCTTTTCTATTGCTTTCCAGTCCGGTCGTTGATAATTTATATATGCTATATATGTATTTATCTATATATAATATGTATACATTTCTTAAATATACGTTGACTAGTACCCTTTACACAAGTCTTAAATGCACTTACCAAGGGGCTAGTGCAATTGGTGTAATAATGTCCAAATATTATTATTATTAAGAGTCTAGTGGGGATCGCAGGGCTGGTAGCTTCCTCCGCTAGAGGATTAGTCTGGCTATTTAAAGAGGGAATGTTGCTAGCATATTGGGCACTCTGCGCTGTAATGACAGCGATAAATTTATTTTATTTATAGTTCAATCTACATTGGTATAAAGAACTTGCAACAAATGATTATGTTAAAGCTAGTTAGTGATAACTTTCATATACATTCGTACAAATTTAAGGTTTAAATTCTTTGTCCCTATGTCCCTTTGTATGCTTAAATTTTTGAAACTACACAACGGATTTTGATGCGTTTTTTTTAATAGATAGAGTGATTCAAGAGGAAGGTTTATATGTATAATAACATCCATTAAATAGTGGAGTATGCTATATATTTTATGCCCGTGCGAAACCGGAGCGGGTCGCTAGTATATTATATAGTAGTTGTCTACATTTAGCCACCCCGAAATGTCAAATTCAAAGCCAACGAAGCGAAAATGTTTTGTTAGTTTCGGAAAAATGGCGATCCGATATGCCTACACTTTTGTAGAAAACCCCAAACTAACCACACTCAGCACATCGTCTTCATTGGCACCGTAGACCGGCGCGTTGACCCCAACAACGCCGTCCCAGGTTCCGTGATAGTCGTAGCACATCATGTGTATGTAGTCCAAATAGCGAGACAACTTGGCAAGGTCATAAGCGGCTTCCATCGTGTCTCTGCCTGCACCGAACGCGGCTGTTAGGATGTAGCCGTGGGGTTCAAAGGCTTCTTTTAGTTCCTGGAAGTAACAGGTTGTTAATTATTTGACAACCTCCGTGGCGTGAACGGTTAACCTGAGGATGTTAATCGTGAGGTGAGGGTTCGATTCCCAGTGGAAGATTTAGATGTTAATCGCGAAGTCCCGAGGTTTCGATTCCAGGTGGAAGAAGGGTTAAGAACTACTTTTCTTCTGCTTGCCAGTTTGGTCATTGATTATATATGCTATTAATGTATTTATCACTCTATGATAAGTATATATTTCATAAAGATATTGTTTTCTTGTTTCTGAAAAATGTTGAGTAGTACCCTTAACGCATGTTATATAAGAACTCACCAAGGGGCTAGTTCAAGTTCATTGCTTAACTGGGGCTAGCGGCTAAGAATGTGCCAATGGAAATGAAGTTTAATGAATGTATGTATAGGTATTAACGCAATTAAAATGCTCCAGGAAATCCATCCAATATAACGGTGAGAGAAACAGCGTGAGACAGAATTACTAACTCCGCAATTGCGGAGTTGGAAACCTGAACCTCTGTTAATTTAATGGTCATAAACTAGTTTGTCTTTCTCCTATGCCGCTAGGGAAATAGAGGTATATATAATATATATATACTGAGTCTGGGCCCTTTCACGAGATCAATACAGCACGCCCAACAACTACTGTCATTCGTATGTCTTTGTACTAATTTTTGTAATGTGTGTTGTATTGTTGTGTTTGTGAATAAACGTTTTTCTATTCTATTCTATAATGAATATCTTACCTTAACAAGTGACACATAGTTGACCTTATCCTGCGGCCTCCCATCCCTTCTAGCAGGGTACTCCCAATCCAAGTCCAAACCATCGAACTTGTACATGCTGCAAGTAAGGGACTATATTAGTTACATATATAAGAAAACATAACATAAACATTCGCTTTACGACTTGTGTATACACACTCCTTTTTATTATGGCGGGGTAGTCAGAGTCTTGAGTGGCCATCTCCGAAATTTCGAAGGCATGTTAAGTATGGGTCATTCAAAGCCCACGTATCACTAGATGGACAGCATCCAACGTGATAGGTAGTGACTATTATCTATCCTGAGGGATAGGCAAGTTTCCTAACGATGTTTTCCCTCACCGTTACCGACTGTAAATTATGTACGTAAATGAAAAACTCATTTAAATTTGATTCATTTGTACATCCGAGAGTCGGGATTCAAAACTAGGACCTTTCTCATAAGAAGTCCGAGGTTTTACCCACTGGGCTACAGTCGCTATAATAAGCGAAAAAATAAACATGTGGCAAATTATTTGATATTGCTTGCATAAAATAAAACTCACTCCAAAAACTGCATGACACTCTTAATGAACTTCTGCCTTCTCTCAGGTTCTTCGGCCATCATGGAATACTTCATGGACCCCTCATTCCAGCCGCCTATTGCAATAGTCACTTTGAGGTCAGGGTACCTTCTTTTCAGGTTCACCATGCGCTTGTACCCGTTCTTGCCATAGTCCTTTTCTAAGTCTTGCCAGGGATCTGGAATAATAATAATACATAACATAAGATACGTTTCACGACTTGTATATACGCACTCCTTTTTTATTAGGATAGTCAGAGGTTCAGATTTCGAAGGCATGTTAGGTATGGGTCACTCGAAGCCCATGTTTCAATAGATAGACAGCATCAACTATAGGTAGTGAAGAGTATCGCTGTATCACTGCCTATCCCGAGTGATAGGCAGCTTTCCTCACGATGTTTTCCCTCACCTTTAGCGATCTGACCCACTGGGCTAAAGCCGCTCTCAAATAATACTAACAATTTAAAAACTATAACACAAATTGACATAGCCCCTTGATAAGTTCATTTAAGACTCGTGTTAAGGGTACTAATCAAGGTATATTTAAGAAATACATATATACTCATTATATATACATATATTTAACATATATACCATATATATAATAAACAACCAGACTGGAAAGCTGAAGAAAAGCGTAGTTCTTAACTCTGCCTTCGGGAATCAAACCTAAGACCTCACGAGTAGCGTTTAAGTGTTTAACCGGTCGCGCCACGGAGGTCGTCAAAAGATGTATCACGAAATTCATTGAAAGACGAAATTATAATAATATAAGTATGAATGTATTATTTCACCGTATAACAATACAAATAGTTTACATTCAGTATTGAAACAAGTATAGTAATGAGTTTTATGTTTACATAAATTTAATTATTTTTTTGTATTGAATGACATTTACTAATGACTAATACTCGTATATGTATGAATATGAAATAATGTTTACATATTAGTTCTCAGATCAACACAGAGGTTAAGCTACGTTTAGTGATGGCAGTACCTGGGTGGGTGACCCAGTGAGTAGGTAATGGTTTCAATGAGGGATAACATACGTTGAACATTAAATAGGTAGTAACGTTGAATAGGAATACATAGTGAAGAAACCTTCATATTTTTTGGGATAGGCAATATAGTCAGCGCTTTTACATGGCCATTTGAAATGCTATCTGTTTGTTTTTACACGGCCAATTGAAATGTATTTTGACGACCTCCGTGACGCGATTGGTTAAGCACCTGAACGCTAATCGTGAGGTCCCAAAGATTCCCTAAGGAGGCAGAATTAAGAACTACGCTTTTCTTCTGCTTTCCAGTTTGGTTGTTGATTATATATACTATATATTCATCTATCTATGTATATAATATGTATATATTTGTTAAATATACGTTGATTAATGCTTGATTAACTTTAATGAACTTACCAAGGGCCTAGTTCAATTGGTGTAATAGATTCCAATTATATGTATGCATTTATCTTAATTGAAACATAAAGATACAACACGACTTGTGTATGCTCCCATTTTTATTGTGGAGAGGTATTCTGATGCTTGAATTGAACTAATTAGTGTAATATTGTCCTAAATATTATTACTATTGTTATCTATACTAATATTATAAAGCTGAAGAGTTTGTTTGTTTGAACGCGCTAATCTCAGGAACTACTGGTTCGAAAGCAAAAATTCTTTTTGTGTTAGATAGACCATTTATTGAGAAAGGCTTTAGGACATATAACATCATCCTACTACTAACAGAAGCGAAGAATATAATATAAAAATCAAATTATAATTACAGTGCCATCTATGTTTCATGTAATGAAAACTTCTAAAAAACTAAAAATGTGGCAAATTATTTGATATTGCTTGTACATAATAAAGCCAAAACTAAACGTCATAAACACTTACCCAGTGTTATTTACTATGAGAGACCGGGTCATATCACGATAAATTAATACAGATATCTGATTACCTTTATTTTGCCCGCTGTTTCGACCCAGTTGCATAGGCCGTGGTCGCGTTAATAGTATAAATCGCGAGTGTTTAATAATAACTATATTATATTCGCATTAAGAAAATAGTGACGTCATCATGTCGCCACGATTTGACCAATAAGACGCGAGAACTGTCTGGTTGACGGTTGTCTGCACTTGGTCAATATGAGTTTTTTTCTCATTTACTCACGTCTCATTGGCCAGTTTAAACTCTGATAATCATGACGTCACTATTTCGCTGCTTTAAAACTAAACTGAAGAAACTCAAAAAACACTATTTTGCAAAAAACGTTGTTTTATAATATAGTTGATATATTTTTGACATTAAATTGTATATAATTTAAAAAAATGATTAAATATAAATAATTTTTTTATCTTTTAATTAACTTCAATACGTTTTATGTACTTATTATTTAATCTTTTTGAGATAAAATGTTTTTCTAGTTTCTTCAGTTTAGTTTTAAAGCAGCGATTTACTTAACGCGAATAGAGTATACTTACCCAGTGACTTGATAGCCCAGTTATTCTCGTCCAAGCCAGCGAAGGAATAAACCAAGTGGGTACAGACACCAGGATCGATGTTATCCAGCTCGAACGCCCCGGGTTTGGGTCTGTAAGCTGCCCAGGTGGCCACGTAGCATACTACTGCTTTGTGGTGGGGGGGAGCTGTGAAGAAAGGCAGGTGGTTAGTTAGGTATTTAAAAGAATATTGTAAAATACAAAATACGTACGCGTTCACGATCATTAACCCTTGGTAGTCAAAGGTTCAGGTGTCCATCTCCGCAATTGCGAAGGTAGTAATTCTATGGCCACCTCGAACCCACGTGTTAACCAAATAGTTAGTACTCAATGTGACAGGTGGTAAGCCATGTCGCTATTTACAAGCATTAACTATTACCTGTGCAGGAACACGTAGGTTTCCTCACGATGTTTTTCCCTCATCGTAGTATTCGACGCATTTCGTAAATGTATTTTTTATTACGAAAATGTACATAGAAATTTATAAAACTTCATTTCCATTGGTACATACTCAAGTGGGATTTGAACCCTGTACCCTCGATACAGAGTCGAGTTAACACGTGGGTTCGAGGTGGCCATAGAATTACTACACCTGTACCTCTGACTACCCCGACAGGGTTAATGGTCGTGAACACGTATGTATGTACTTTTAGGGGACAGAACCTCTGAGACACAATAATATCTCCTAGGTCACATTTTAGCATGAATCCTCAACTCTCATGCTAAAAATTTATACCATATAGTATATTAGTGACAGTTTGCTAGTCGATCGCCTAATAGATTTAGTACACACCTAGTCCCTTAGTCGCCTCCTACGACATGGCTGGAAGAACGGCAGCTAGTTACATACATACATACACATCACGCCTGATTCCCTGTGAAAGGGTAGGCAGAAATCACGGATCCCCATTTGTCCCACTGACAGACCGCTTTCGCTTCATTGACACTCATACATCTTCTCATACACTCTCGGCGGTTATAGGTACACCTAACGTCACATTTTTCAATATAGCGTCTATCTGACTAGTAATTATAATTAATAATCTGAGGTGATCTGAGTTAGTTTTTAGTTCTTGTAAATGGCGACATGGCTAACCATCTGTCACATTGAGTACTGACTATCTAGTCAACACGTGGGTTCGAGGTGGGCTGAGAATTACTAACTCTGCAATTGTGGAGATGGAAACCTGAACCTCTGACTACCCCGCAAAGGTTAATAGTCGTTAACGCGTTTGTATTTTGTCTACAATTAGTTTGAAAATTGTAAGAAAATATTTATATAGATAATACGTATATACATATTTTATATATTCATTGGTAGGTATGTAGGTTTCGAGTGAGCAAAGACCATCACAAAATCTAAGTAATTGGTAAAACCTCAACCTCTGATTTCCCCGAAAGGGTTATGAGGTCGTGAATGCATATGTTGTTGCTAAGGTAGTAAATTCAGTACTTAGAACACTCAATTTCTGACTATTACAACAGAAATAGTCACAATAGGCCAGTATGCAAATTAAATATTAGATCTCTATATTACGAACAATACATTAGTACGTCTTACAAAATAGGTTCAAGGTTTCCATGGCAACGGGTAAACAATTATATCTTATATTTTCCCACGGTTTCATTTTTCATACATCTTGTGTCATCGTTAGATGTTTTAGAATTTTAATTATCAATTACGTCTAGTCTGGGAATGCTAAGTAGCTGTTTTCATCAGCCTATTGCTGTCTACTGCTGCAAATAGGCCTCTCCAATGGTTGTTAAGGGAACTTCACTAGATCGTTAGTACATCAGGTAGGTGGCTATCCCATACTGCGCTTGTTAAAGTAATCTCCAAGAACCTTTTGCTCTATCGACTTACTGCCTTATCGCGTCATATTATGCAAGAGAATGAAGGACTAGGGGCCAATGGGATCTATTGGACGATGGGCTAGCAATTCCATAGACATCACAGCACTAATATTTTATGAAAATAAAAACTAAGCTAAAATTTAAAATCATTGGTCGCTTCATGAAACATGCTGGGAAGAACGGCAGCTAGTTAGCATTACCTAAATAGAACGCCCTCGGGATAGATAATAACCAGTGCCTGTATACGGCGATGCGGTTCACTACCTATCACGTTGGGTGCTGTCTAGTGAAAACGCGGGCTTCGAATGACCTATGCCTAACATGCCTTCGATTTTTCGGTGATGGGCACTCAAGCCTCTGACTACCCGCCACAATAAAAAGGGAGTGTGTATACAAGTCGTGAAGCGTATGTTTATGTAACTGCTATTTTTCGTAAGAAGCGACTAAGGAACTATCATTATAAAGCACTTATATATGACCCCATTTCCCAAATATAATTCGCGTTTTTAGAAACAATTCTTTTTCTATTGATATCAGTAGAGCGTATAATATTTAGCCGAGACAAAGACTTTTTACTTTCACTTTAAATGTTCATTTCCTACATGCACGCTTGAGTATAGAAAAGCTAAAATTTACTGTCTTTCTATTGAGGAGAATATTCTTTTAATATTATTGTATTAAAATAATATTATTTATATTAAAAATTAATGCATGAAAAGGGTAACGATAAAAATTGACGCCGTATTGAAAAAGAGTGACGATTGAAGTACCTATAAAAGCTGAGTGTGTATGAGGAGGTGTATGAGTATCAAAGAAGCGAAAGTGGTTTGTCAGGATAGGGACAGATGGGGATCCGTGATCTTTACTTATCCCTCTACAGGGAAGTAAGCGTGATGTGTGTATGATCCTGGTCCTGAAAAACCACTTTCGCTGCATTGGCACTCATACACCTCCTCATAATCACTTTATTAAAGATATATAAACATACAAGCAGCATTCACGATCTTAAATCTCTTTTAGATAGACATAACGTCGGAGACACGAAACATCTCCTTGATCACTATTATACATGAATATTGGTGTTGTGATGTCATATAAAACATAGCTGCCACGTTGGTATCCCATCACCCTATCCGTCCATTTACTCGCAACCTTTTATTGCCTCCTACGACATGCCGGGAAGAACGGCAGTTAGTTAGCATTCTTTTTAAGTACCAAACTAGCACTCTATAACGTGAAGCGGTGTTTCACAGACGCTATATGAATTGTTTACATTAAAACATGCTTTTGAAAAGATAAAAAGATCAATCACGATCATTAACCCTTGCGGGGTAGTCAGAGGTTCAGGTATCCATCTCTGCCATCGCGGAGGTATCGATTCTATTGTTACCTCGTACTCACGTGTTGACCAGATAGTCAGTACTCAATGTCACAGGTGGCAAGCCATGTCGCCATTTACAAGCACTAACTATTACCTGTTCGTGGAACAGGTAGGATTCCTTTCGATGTTTTCCCTCTCCGTAGTATTCGATGCATTTCGTAAACGTATTTTGATTACGAAAATGTACATAGAAATTCATTAAATTTCATTTCCATTGGTACATTTTCAAGTGGGATTTGAACCCTGTACCCACTGATACAGAGCCATGCCCCAAACAAATGAGCTACGTCGAATAACATGTTTTTTGTTAAGTAATTATTTGCTTGAGGTTTTGAAATATCTTTCTAATGAATGTGTAATTAACTCATTTACCTTAAATACCTAAGTTTTGTAATTAAACAAGCTTGTTTTCAGAGAAATTTGTACATTTATAAGTTGGTATAATATAATGGCTCATGATGTTATGTGGACTGTGGTGACTGGTTGTTAGCCCATCCAATAGTTTTATAGTTTAGACTAGCGACCCGCTCCGGCTTCGCACGGGTATAAAATATATAGCCTACTCCACTATTTAAAGTATGTTATTATGCATATAAACCTTAACTAGTGGACTTACCACTCTATCTATTAAAAAAAACCGCATCAAAATCCGTTGCGCAGTTTCAAAGATTTCAGCATACAAAGGGACATAGGGACAGTGAAAGCGACTTTGTTTTATACTATGTAGTGATTCCTTGACTCCTAATCCCTTAGTCGCCTTCTACAACATGCCGGGAAGAACGGCAGCTAGTTTGCTATCTTTTAAGGGGCCAGGCTAGCACGGGATAGTCTTAATAACATATACATTACGATTCCGTGATCTCTGTGTACTCCACGGTAGCTAGATAGGTGTGATGTGTATATATGTATGTTTATTACGACTGTAAACGCTTATTGAGTAGTCAGTAGTTCAAGTGTATATCTGTTCATTACGACTGTGAACGCTTATAGAGTAGTCAGAAGTTCAAGTCTCTATCTCCATAGTTACAAAGTAAGTGATTTGTGACAATAATTATGACAGAAATAATGAATTTAGTGTATCTACGAAATATTACGAAAACCTATGTATATACATACATATGTTCACGCCTCTACGTCCCTAACAGGATAGGCAGAGACTATTAGGCCACCTGGAACGGGTGAAAAATCTCTTGCTTCACTCACAACCATTAACCTTCTCATACATGCTCTTCTGTTCTTCACACTACGTATTCTTATGTATTTATTAGTAAAATATTCCAGTTTCATCGTGACTAAGAAATTTTATGGCCAGTATTTCAAAACAGTGACACGAAATGTTCAAAACCAAATAAGGTTATACTAACCGCAAATATTTAGCTTTTACAACATTAAGAGATTAGTGGCGTAGTCGAGAATCAAACTTGGTACCCTTTGTTTTAAATCAAACTGTCAGATGGTTATATTAACGGATTATACATATACATTCACGTCCTTTAATCCCTTTCAGGGTGGACAGAACCTTAGAATTTGGAAGACATAAATGTTCTTGGTCTTTACTCGAAATATTCACAGTAATATACAAACATTAAAATTAACTAAATGAAATATAATATTCAATACAATAAAAAGAAATAAATATTATATACTATTATACACAAATATGACTAAAACTACTTAATATATACATAGTTTTTTAGTCTCCTTTATCAAAATAGCAGGTAAAAAGCAGCTGGAAACATTAATTCAATCCCTGGCGACATTTAGTATGTATTTTTATACTGAACTTAATCAACCTTGGTAAGCGGTCAGACTAAAAAACTACGATAAGGAAATGCTCCTTTCACTTTTGACTTACGGTTGTGTATTTGTCCTCTAATAGTCTCCACAATAGTCAATAACACCACACATAGGCACCACATAGTCAGTTTATTGGGGAACAACATAGTGTTGTTATTTTGTCGAGAATAAAAGTTTTGTTTGTTATACACGATCTCTTCGTGGCGCGGACATACTGTAACTGAAGTGAAACGGTCGGAGGTTATTCTGGTCGTGAGACCGACGAAATTACGGTCCGTTAACGATGGGTTCGGAATATTATATATATATATATATATATATATATATATATATATATATATATATATATATATATATATATAATATATATTTGAGATACGATGATAATCATAGAAGGGTTGAATTGATGTCATTTTAGCACGTTTAAGACCGTGTTAGAGGTCGGTAAATAAGTATGTAGTAACTAGTTGAATAGTAAGTAGATATTTCACATAATTTCCTGGAATATGTTTGGTCCGGGAAGATTATAACGTTTCGTTGACAAGTTGGTGGAATAATAATAAGTTTATTAATAAATTTATTAGGACAATAAAAAGTAGAATTAATGTTGATTTTATGATGATTGTGTTTAAGCAATATCAGCAGCTGTGTTAATTAAACGGATCCGTATAAATTCATTTGGAAATTAAATGAGTAGAACTTTAGTTCATCCAGATTTTCAGTAACTTCAGGATATGCTAAAGAGTGTTAAAATGGGTTTATTTAATACGTAATCGTTACGTAACACGGCATAACTCTTCATAAATTACAAACAAAACAATAATAACACTTTTATATTGTATATTCACAAGTAAATAATCTCTAATTACAAATTATGAAATAACTTAATAACAAATAGCTAATTAAATCCTTATAATAATTCATTAAAATAAACATCGTAAAACTCTTAAGCTTCCGTCCGTAATTTCGGATTAAACCCACTAGAATAGCCTCCGTAACTTGACATTTAAGCACGTTCAACTGGTTTCCTAAGGCCACTTTCATTTCTCTTCCACTAGCCTTATGCCTTACACAATAAAGTCCAATATCCCATGGCAAACGTTATTGCTAAATCTGGTTTTGGTCGATTTAAACTCTATTTATAAATGAATAAAGTTGGTTTTTGATTAGATATATTAGTTGTGCTAGACCATTTAAAATGGTATGCCATTTTAAGAACTGTTTGC
Organism: Leucoptera coffeella; assembly: GCA_030578115.1. Taxonomy (NCBI): domain Eukaryota; kingdom Metazoa; phylum Arthropoda; class Insecta; order Lepidoptera; family Lyonetiidae; genus Leucoptera; species Leucoptera coffeella. Next base: position 232,169 of record JAMBLF010000222.1, read on the forward strand.
GATGTAATTTATTCTCTGAATGCCCCTTCTCGGTATGGCATATGCATTATTAAGTATAACTGGTTTAAAGGCTATAAAAGTATATATACATTTATATACGACCTTCTTGTTTAAACCTCTTTTAGAATATATGCGACCTCCTTGGTTAGGAATTTATAAATAAAGTTTTATAAATAAAAAAAAACAAGTTTATAAGTAGATTCATATTTTATTATTGTTAAATAAAATGTCTATTTATTACATACATACATTCACGTCCTTCAATTCTTTTCAAGGTAGATAGAACCTCGGAGATATAAGATCTCCTAGCTCACTTTTTAGCATAAATGTTGAGGTTGTCATGTCATATAGAACAAAAAGTTGCTAGCCCATCGTCCAATAGATTCCATTTACCCCTAAACCCTTAGTCGCCTCCTACGAAATGCCGGGAAGAACGGCAGCTAGTTAGTATTCTTTTGCGTCCAATATTAGCACGGGATTTTATTTATTATGTAAAGACGTAAATGGAATGCTAACTAGCTGCCGTTCTTCCCGGCATGTCGTAGGAGGCGACTAAGGGACTAGGGGTAAATGGAATCGATTGGGTAACCACGCAACCTATCAACAACGTTACATAATGTCATCACAACCTCGAAATTAATTCAGTGACCACGGATATTTAATATATTCGAGGTTATTTCTATAATGTACGAGTAGATGATAAATAATAATTATGAATATTTCTTGTACATAGGCGTATAGCGACCCGCTCCGGCTTCGCACTTCTGGCTATTTAATGGATGTATACATATAAACCTTCCTCTTGAATCACTCTATCAATTAAAAAAAACCGCGTCAAAATCCGTTGCGTAGTTTCAAAGATTTAAGCATACAAAGGGACATAGGGACGGAAAGAAAGAAAAAGCGGAAAGAGAAAGCGACTTTGTTTTATACTATGTAGTGATTGTACAAAATGAAACACCATAACATTTTACGTTTTTATTTATTTATAACAACATAACACAAGTACAACAACAAAAACATAAAGAATAACAACAATAAATATGTTGAATAACCCTCGACATATAGAAATATGCCTTATATTTGGCAAGATTTACTTTATACATTTAAATATACTTCACGACTTGTGTATACCTACTCCTTTTTTATTGAGGCGGAGTAGTCAAAGGCTGAGTGCCTATCTCCGAAATTTCGAAGGCATGTTAGGTATGGGTCACTCGAAGCCCGCGTTTCACTTGATAGACAGCACCCAACGTGATAGAGTGAACTATATAATATTATTAGACAAACATAATTTGCATAGTCAAGTGGCTATGATCATACAAATCTTATAATATTTATCTTATAATATTATTTAAATCAGTTGGTCAATACCGTAACTTATACATATGTGAAATAAGTTACACATAATATATAAAAATAAAATGCACACATTTGAAGTTAGGTACATAAGTGTAAATATAATTTTGCCTTGAGGGTTTAAAAATATATAAATGACATGAAAAGGAGATCATATTACTTAAAATTACATTATATCCTACACACTGGGACTGTCCCGTATTAATCTGGGACTTCTATTTAACAACCAGCTACATTTCTTCTCGGCATATCGTAAGAGACGAATAAAAAGTATTTTCTTTCTTTTAAAATAAATGAAATTTTCAATTTTGTTGGTATTAGGCGAGGCCCTTTTTCAATATGGCGTCTATCTAACTGTCATATGTCTGTTGACACCATGGAGTAATTAATAAGAGGAGTGGGCCTTACACAATATTTGTATGGAAACTAGCGTGGCATTACGCGGGGTGAAACGAGGTACGCGGGATGGAGGGGAGATATTACAACCAATCAAAACACGGCATCGGCCAATCAAATTAGGTATCTTCTTTCTACTACACATTTTTAGACTCCGCACCAATTAAAATACGCCATTTAAACTCCGCACCGCGTAACGGGAACCGCTCTTTACGCCGGGTACTCTTTATATTTGGTTCGTGGTTGAAGCTAATCACCTGATAAATTCCATTAACAAATACCTAAACCTCCAAATCATTATATCCATTACTAGCACCAATGACAGTTCGGATCCAGTTGTTGGTGACTTTGACGTTATGATAGATCCCTGGTTGATGGTCTACCCCGCAGCCGAAGCCAGCTGAGGTTATGCCTACTAGATAGTATCTGCCGTTTTCCAGGACTATTAAGGGTCCGCCTGAATCGCCTGGAAAAGAAATAGTTAAGTTAAGGTAGCCGAAACGTCGTATTAAACACTTACTGAACCGAAATTGCAGTCTCTATAGTATTTTCAGTTAGAACTATACAATATAATATATTTTACTACTGTTTATAAAAGTGCTGGTACGTACTTAAGGGTTTGTCGGAATATCTGCGTTGGCAGTGTGAATTTCACACAATCAACATTAGCTGAGACAAAACCTATTCACATTTGCGCGGGGTTGCCATGTGCGTTTGGTTCCATTAATCTAAATTATTATATATTAATTCTTTTCTCTATTTGTGTCTACTTGTGTCTATTTGTGTTACTGCGTCTAGTGTGAATAAAAGGATTTTTTATTTAGTTAATAAGGATGGGAGAGCTATTATAATCATAAGTACAAAATCGGCGTAGTTCAGTTGATTGGGGCTTGACTCTGTATCAGTGGGTACAGGGTTCAACTCCCACTTGAGCATGTACCAATGGAAATGAAGTTAAATGAATGTCAATGTACCTTTTTGTAATACAAACACATATTTGCGAAATGCACCGAGTACTACGATGAAGGAAAACATCGTGAGGAAACGTAGCTGTTCCTCGATCAGGTAATAGTGCTTATATATGGCGACCTGACTTACCACCTATCACATTCTGGACTATCTACTTAACACAAGGGTTCGAAGTGATCATAAATTACTACCTTCACAATCACAGCGATGCATATACTAACCTCTGACTACCTCGTGATGGTTACACATAGATTGACGACCCTTTCTGGGTGGACAGAACATCGGAGACATGAAAACATCTCCTAGGTCACTTTTCAGCATGAATATTGCGGTTGTCATACCGAACAAGAATTAAAGGTTACTAGTCCATCACCCAACAGATTGCATGTACCCCTTGTCCCTTAGTCGCCTCCAACAACATGCCGGGAAAAACGGCACCCAGTTAGCATTCATTTCTAATATTCATTTCATTTACATCCAATAGCGACAAGATGTAAGAATCATATTGTTGTGTATTAATGTTTTTCCGTCACCCTAGACTTTTGTGTTCTAATCTTAAGAGCTATGACTCCACAGTCACGTTTAGCAGGAACACTTACCCAAACAAGCGTCTTGGTGGCCGTCCGAATGTCCGGCGCATATCATTTCCGAGTGAATTTCCACTGAGATTTGCTTGATCTGGTGCCAGTTTATACATTGTTCTTTGCCTAAGGAGAACAGAATATAAATAATGTGTTAGAGTTTTATTAGGTATTTGTGGGTGGTAGACTGCCTATTATTATGAACACACAAACATTTACATCAAGTCGGTCTCCCTATAGAGATATATTATAGTTACATTAACATCCATACCGCTCATACACACTCATAAAGAAATAGATATAGAGTAAATAGTCTATTCTATTTTGTTATGAATGGATAATTCCAGATATTTATTATCTCTTTGGTTATATGTACCATTAGTATCGGGTAATAAGGGTATTTAAAATGATATTTATTTTGTTCTATGATATGCAAATGATAAGGTGGGGTGTATAGTTGAGAACCTAAATAATTTTTCTGTTTCTCGTCTATTTCTCTCGATCAGGACAAACCACTTTCGCTTCATCGACATCTACACTACAGGTAGCTTCTTTTTCATCATAAATTTCTAGTTGATAAATACGGTAAGGGAAAACATCGTAAGGAAAAACCTACCTATTCCCCGAACAGGTAATAGTTAGTGCTTGTAAATGGCGACACGGCTTACCACCTGTCACATTGAGTACTGACTATCTAGTCAACACGTGGATTCGACGAGGCCATAGAATTACTACCTTCGCAATTGCGGACTATTGACTATTATACTTCATAAACGTGTTTGTCTTTTGTGATAAATATTGATAAATAACTATAAACTTACTCAATATAGGCACAGTAGCCGACCGTAGTAAATTAGTCCCTGTATGTCCATTACTAGAGTCGGTTTTGCCCCAGCCAGCAATCACTCCCATTTTGCCAAATAATTCCAAGTCGAAATCCGGCAAACATATGGGCAAAATGTGAGTAGTATAAACTATGGGTCGAGTCAGTTTGAGTAATGCTATGTCGAAACGATCGGGTTGAGTCATTCTGAACTGGAATAGAGGGTGCAGGATTTTTTGGGTTACTCTGAAAAGGCAATAAATTTACTCATCATTAAACAAATAAATATGAATACATAGAAAATGAATTAAATATACAGTGATAGTCATTTGACGGTCATGCTCGATGGTTTGGACATGTTATGCGGATGAATGAATAGTAGGTTGACAAATGGTATACGTGAGTCAAGTGGAGGGGTCGGCCCAATAAGACATGACAATCAGATAGACGCCATATTGAAAAAGGGTCACGTTAGCCGTACATATAACCGCCGTGTGTGTATGAAGATGTGTAAGAGTGTCAATGAAACGAAAGTAGTTTGCCAGTGGGACATATAAGGATCTGTGATTTATATAATAGATTAAATTTACCCCTAGTCCCCTAGTCGCCTTCTACGACATGCCGGGAAGAATGGCTGCTAGTTAGCATTATTTTTATGTCCCAATCTAGCACGGGACTGTTTCGTCATATATGTATGTACCACGAACCAAATATAATGAGGACCCGGCGAAAGGAGGCGGTCCCCGTTACGCAGTGCGGAGTCCAAATGGCGTGTTTTAATTGGTGCGGAGTCTAAAAATGTTTTGTCTCACAAAATTCCGTGTTTTAATTGGTTATAATATCTCCCCTCCATCCCGCGTACCTCGTTTCACCCCGCGTAATGCCACGCTAGTTTCCATACAAATATTGCGCAAGGCACACTCCTCTTATTAATTACTCCATGTACTTACCCAACTTTCCTAGCTGTATGGGCCCCGTTGGTAGTGTCTAAGGCTCCTAACCACACCGCTATGTCCTTAGGTCGGGCCCTTGACACGCAATGAGCAGCCGTGGCTACGTAGCGGCGGGACACTGAAAATGTATACTCCATTAGTACCTATGTATCTATACTAATATTATAAAGCTGAAGAGTTTGTTTGTTTGAACGCGCTAATCTCAAGAACTACTGGTTTGAATTCAAAAATTCTTTTTGTGTTAGATAGAGCATTTATTAAGGAAGGCTTTAGGATAAATAATAACATCACCCTGCTACTAATAGGAGCGAGGAATATAATATAAAAATCAAATTATAATTACAGTGACATCTATGTTTTATGTAATGAAAACTTCTGAAAAAGTAAAAATGTTGCTAATTATTTGATATTGCTTGTATAATTATAAAAGGATAATATTATTAGAAGTACCTATAACCGCCGAGTATATGAGGAGTATGAGTGACAATGAATCAATGAAGCGAAAGTGGTTTGTCAGGATAGGCACAGATGGGAATACGTGATGTCCTACCCCTCTACAGGGAATTAAGCGTGATGTGTATGTATGAAATAGTACATTTAAGACTTACGAGTGCCATGAACCATGTCACCGATTTTGATAAAAAGAAAAACTGCATTCATACTTTACAGTTTTTCTTTTTAAATATCGATTATGTAGGTCTAAATGTAAATGTCTGTATGTATTGAGCAATAAGTATTAATGTCTAATGCTACTAAGCAATCAGTATTATTGCTTAATAGTAATTATTCTTTCTTGCTTTCTTTCTTTCTTACCCAAAACCCCTCCGCACTGGTACTCGGATATCCTGACATGCGCCTGCCACGGAAACTCAGCGAACCTCGCCTCTCTACCTCCTATGATCCTCTTCTGCAACTTCCTTGAGGACGGCAGACCACAATCTACCTGGAATGGAAATAGGGCTTTAAGATACAAGAAGACCATCAAGCATTTGACGACCTCCGTGGCGCGATCGGTTAGACACCTGAACGCTAATCGTGAGGTCCCAAAGATTCCTGTTGGAGGCAGAGTTAAGAACTACGCTTTTCTACTGATTTCCAGTCTGGTCGTTGATTATATATGCTATATATGTTATTTATCTATATATAATATGTATACATTTCTTAAGTATACGTTGACTAGTATCCTTAACACAAGTCTTTAATGTACTTATAAAGGGGCTAGTTTAATTTGTGTAATAATGTCCAAATATTATTATTATTATTAAGCATTGGGTAGTCAGAGATTTAGCATATATCCATCTTCGTAATTGCAAAGGTAGTAATTCTATGGCCACCTCGAACCCACGTGTTGACCCGATAGTTAGCACTTAATGTGACAGGTAGCAAGCCATATCGACATTTACAAGTATTGACTATTACCTTTTCGGGGAACTAGGTTATCTCACGATGTTCTCCCTCACCGTAGTATTCGACGCATTTTGTAAATGTGTTTTTATTACGACAATGTACTTAGAAATTCATTTTTATTGGTAGGGTTCATTCCTACATGCTCAAGTGGCATTTGAACCAATAGTTATGATTCCGCTGTTTCAATTCGTCTCTTAATTAATCCCGTACAAAACTATAATTTAGCCAATAAGCCAAGTAGTTTTATAAGTCCCTATTAAACCTATACAATCCTACTCATACTCTTACATACCTGAGTACTATCATCGTCTACTCGTCTCCGAAACACGTTGTTAGGCAGAACACTTCGCAAGGGGACCTTGAACTTCGGTGGCGCCACCTTTTGCTTCCATTCGGTACTGAAAATGTATGAAACAAAATTACTTATATACGTAGACTTATAATCGCCGAGTGTGTATAAGATGTATAAGTATCAATAAAACGAAACGAAAAAAATAAACGATAGATCTAAGTATTATTTAATAACATACAACAGTCAGACGCTATATTGTAAAATGGTGACGTTAGGAGTACGTAAGTGTATGAGAAGATATATGAGTGTCAATGAAGCGAAAGTGGTCTGTCAGGATCGGGACAAATGGGGTTCCGTGATCTCTGCCCTCGTAGAAGTTTCGAAGGTTCTATGGCCACCTCGAACCCACGTGTTGACCACGACAGATGGAAAACCATGTCGATATTTTCAAGCACAAACTATTATCGTATTATTTTGTTTGGTTGTCCATAAAACCTTTGAGGCTTCACAGAGCCACCGTTTTATATGTAATTTCACCACGTTGCAAACCGATCACTCTATATACTCAATTAACCCTAGTTTCTTTATCACATATACACGAAAGTTAGTACCACGTATGTAATAATAATAATCTTTATTAAACAAAAACAAGCATACATAAACTCAACCTTACTGCCATCACTAGGTTACCATGGCAACCTGTATCGATGGCAGCAAGCACCAATCTCGTAATAAAAACGTACTCACCCAAAATCGCCGTCCACCTCATTACTGACTAAGTCATGTCGTCTCAAACAGCAGCTGAAAAGCCAGCCCCCACCGCAGCCTTTCACCCTAGTACCTGCCACAAAAAGTAACGTTACATTAGGATATCAGTAATTCGACGTAGCTCAGTTGTTTGGGGCTTGACTCTGTAATCGAGGGTACAGGGTTCAAATCCCACTTGAGCCTGTACTAATGGAAATGAAGTTTAATGAATTTCTATGTACATTTTCGTAATAAAAAAATACATTTACGAAATACGTCGACTACTACGGTGAGGGAAAAACATCGTGAGGAAACCGACCTGTTCGTTGAACAGATAATAGTTAGTGCTTGTAAATGGCGACATAGCTGACCACCTGTCAGATTAAGTACTAACTATCTGGTTAACACGTTCGAGGTTCGAGTTCGAGGTGGTCATAGAATTAGTACCTTCGCAATTGCGGAGATGGACACCTGAACCTCTGACTACCCCGCAAGGGTTAATGGTCGTAAACGCGTACGTACATTAGGACTTACGAACTTCTGACTAATCTTAACGGGATAATGATCTTGAAGTGCTTATAACGTTAATAAGACAGTTTACTAACTGTCAAATACAGATATTCCATTACTTTTACAGCGTTTTTATTATATTTCAATAAACATGACATACGCTTCACGACTTGTGTATGCACACTCCCTTTTTTTATTATGACTATGTAGTTAGAGGCTTGAGTGCCTATCTTCGAAATTTCGAAGGCATGTTAGGTATGAGCCTCTCAAAGCCTGCACTAGATAGACAGCACCTAACATGATAGGTAGTTCACCATATCGCCGTATACATGCACTGGCTATCACGTATCCCGAGGGATAGGCAGGCTACTTCACGATGTTTACCCTCCCGTTAGCTACTGTAAATTATGTAAATGTAAAACACATATTTAAATTTCATTCATTCGTACATGCCATAACCGGGCTTCGAACCTAGGACCTTTCTTATAAGAAGTCAGAATATATATAAGAAGTCTTACCCACTGGGCTAATAAGTAACCGGATATTACTATTCTTCTCAAGTGGGTGTACGTAGTAAAGAACAGAAGAGCAGGTATGAGAAGGTTAATGGGCGTGAGTGAAGCAAGAGAGATTTGTCACCCGTTCTAGGTGGCGATCGATAGTCTCTACTTATCCCGTTGGGGATGTAGAATCGTTAATATATGTTTGTATCCCAAGCGAAAACAAGGTGGTGATTTTATGAATGGATAATTAGTTTTTTATAAAGTCTTAATGTACAGTCAACGCTAAAAGTGCAGTCCCAGTAACTTTTTATAAGGTTTAAGTTTATAAGAACAAAAGACAATATTTTACATTTTAAAACTGGCGCCACTATGAATTGTCATGGCCACTATACGTTCGCGTGCTTCGAAATGAAAAATATCGTGTTTTGTTCTTATAAACGTAAACCTTATAAAAAGATACTGGGACTGCACTTTTAGCGTTGACTGTACATACATATCACGCTCGGCCTGTAGATGGGTAATTTGACAAAAGAAAACGGCGGGATACCATCCCCAATTGGTAGAACTACCGCGTGCCCACACAAATCGCTTTAAAGCGTCATTAATAATGCGGGCCGGTAAGGAATGGAATTCCCTGCCTGCCTCTGTATTTCCGGAGGTATTTAATCCACAGATGTTCAAAACTAGGGTGCATAGGCATTTTTTGGGCAAGCTCGCTACATCTTAGACTCTGTCTGTCGCCTCCTTCGAGGTGCAAACAGGGTCAAAAGTGAACCCATTTCAGTAAAAAAAAGAAACCTCGTCACGCGTTCCAGGTAGCGATCGATAGTCTTTACCTATCCCGTTGAGGGACGTAGAGGCAAGGATGTATGTATGATTACCTACCTCCATTCAACCAGCAACTAAGTGACAGTGAGCAGGCTCTGATCTCGTTCCCAATGGAGCAAGTACTAGGATAGCCTAGGATTGAAGCCAACATGCTTGTTGGAAGACCTGAAAACATAAGTAAATTTAAGAGTTAGTATAGGACATATTTAAAGACTTTTTTTTAACACTATAGCACAGATAATATAAACTATAGTAAGTTTTATTTATAACACTATAGTAAGTTTTATTTATAGTGACAAACAAAGCACATATAAAATATGTAAATATATATTTGAAGACTTGAAAATTGTAAACACGTATTTATAAAACATAAGAGAAAGCATATGTAATTGATTACATTCATACACATACATATTATGTGATTTAATCCCTTTCGGAGTGAAAAGAACCTTTGAGAAATGGTAAAATATGCTAGGTCACTTTTTAGCATGAATTTTGGGATTGTGATGTCATATGGAACTTTGATGACAGGTTGCTAGCCCATAATCCAGTGTTGACTTCCACTTTCTTAGACGCCTTCTACGACAGCCCAGGAAGAGCGGCAGCTAGTTAGCCTTTAATCACATCCTAGACTAGCACGGCATAATTTATCATATACGTCAGCTGTATCCCAGTGGGTAAGACCTCGGACTTCGTATGAGAAAGGTCCTAGGTTCGAATCCCGACTCTGGCATGTACCAATGAATGAAATTTGTGTTTTTCATTTACGTACATAATTCATAGTCGCTAACGGTGAGGGAAAACATCGTGAAGAAACCTGCCTAGAGTACCCGCCACATACGGTGGCAGTAGCCAAACTTGGAACTAAATTTGACGTTTCCGCCATTGCGTGTTATTTTGTATGAAAAGTAAATTTAGTATTACCAGCGTTGTGTTTTTTGCCCACTCTTTGTAATTTTTATGTTTGTTAAGGGTGATTATAATAAATTGATTTCCGGAGTTTCTTGTTAGTTCTTCTCCAAGCTAGGGTCTCCGCTGATCTAACCTCGGTAAAAAATATGTAAAGACAATGCTCAGTGCCATGTTTGAAATAATAGTTTTAAGAGATTCGCGATTTATACTCATGATATAAGATATAAGGGTGTGTATAAGATTGATTGCAGCTGTGGGAAATCCTATGTCGAACAGACTAAACGGTCTATTGCGGACAGAGTGAAGGAACACATAATATATGTAATATATAATAAGAAGGATAAGTCCCGTTAATTATTAATCATGTTTGAAATAGTATAATAAACATATTTTGACTTTGATATATTAATTTGTTTTATTTGAGTTTATAGCTCTGCAACCAAAGATCGTTACAAATGAAACCTATAATGTTTCGAGCCGTATGGCACAGTGAGTGCTAGTTTTGGCGTGTTTACTGGTAACACTGAATTACGCGACTGTGGCGACGCCTCCAACTGCCACCGTATGTGGCGCGATCTCTATCCCTCAGGATAGGTAATAGTCAGTGCCTACATACGGCGATACGGTTCACTACCGATCACGTTGGGTGATGTCTATCTAGTGATACGCGGGCTTCGAATGACTCATACCTAACCTGCCTTCGAAATTTCGGAGATGGGCATTCAAGCCTCTTACTTCTCCGCCATAATAAAAAAGGGAGTGTGTATACACAAGTCGTGAAGCGTATGTTTATGTATTTTGTTTTAATATAATTAATGTCCCGAACGTGGTAAATAGAATGCTAAGCAAATGCCGTTCTTTTCGTTATGTTGAAGAAGGCGCCTTGGGGTGAAGGAAATCAAGTTTTCGATGGGCTAGCAACCGATCATCAATCATATGACATCACAACCTCAATATCAAAGCTACAAAATGACCTAAGATATATTATGTCTTCTAGGTTCCGTCCATCCCGAAAGGGATTACAGGACGTGAATTTATGTACATACATACACATTACGCCTGATTCCCTGTAGAGGGGTAGGCAGAGATCACGGATCCCCATTTGTCCCGATCCTGCCAGATCACTTTCGCTTCATTGACATTCATACATCTTCTCATACACTCTCAGCGGTTATAGGTACACCTAACGTCACCTTTTTTCAATATAGCGTCTATCTGACTGTTATATGTCTTATTAGGCCGGCCCCTACGTAACCGCCCTTCCACTTCACTCATATATATATATTCCTTTTGTCAATCTGCTATCATTCATCCGCATAACATGTCCAAACCATGAATTTATGTCTGTAATGAATATGTAAAAATAAGTCCTTATATGTTACTAACCTCCAACATTTTGCCCCTTCACATCTACAATCAACAGTTGTAACACTAAGCTGAGCAGCCATTTTGTTTGCTCTATTTCCGGTTTCCGTTTCTTCCTGTCACACCGTGTTCCGTTTCCGGTTATCTCCCATTTTGGTTTTGTGTTGTTATAGCATTTTATTGTGGACATTGTTTTAATTTTACCGATTTTGTAGACATATTATCTTGTTTTACGCTTTGCGGGTATAGAGGCTCTGAAAAGAATAAGAAAAATAAATTGGTTATAAAGTGTGTTCATAATGTCTTACATAATTAATAATATAACTAGCATTGATATTTATTTAAAACTATATAAAAAGCAAAGAATATATTACTCTTAAGTTGTTCTAATTTAGATATATATAAACAATTTTTTTTTTTGGGTTATAAGAACCTGGTAGTCTAAACATTCGCTTACTTTAGTCTACACTTCTAGTAGTCACACTTCTTAATAAAAACATTCATTGTTCTCTATTTCAGTATTATAACAAATATTCTATATTTAAGTTATAAAAATAGTTAAAAATATTAATAATAGTATTAATACATACGAGTACAGAGATATATTCACGCCTCGACGTCCCCACTTGCTTACCATCCACTTTAATAAGACATTCTGTCATACATTTACCTTCATACACATTCTTTCAAAAGCCTTAAGTAATACTATAACAATAATTAAAAAATTAGCAAATCAGTGCTAGCAGGGAGAGTGCCCCAGATGCTGGCAGTTTTGCTACGTTGAACTTAACATATAAATATTAACAAGCGCATATTCAATTTTATTCATATACAAAGTTGCATTCAAATGAAATTAAATACTTTATATTCAATATAAAGATCATAGATATTACTAATTGAAAGTAAAACAAAAAAAAACACTTGAAAAATGGTTATTCAAATTACAATTAAAAGATCTTAAAAATAAAACCGAAACGTAATTAAACTATTGGCATTACGTAAAGGAAAACATTCAAAGGAGAAATGCCAAGAAACTCTCCAGACATTATTCGATTCAATCAATAGCATTTTATGTCTCATTCTAGTATAGGCTCCAACTAGAATACTTTTTTCTCTAAACCATACACAAATACATATATGTATGTATGTGTTTATTCACACAGATGTCAAAGATGAAGAGTGTGACATTGTTTTTATAATTCTGCCGTTTGAAGACCTATAAAAGCGGTGTAGCGTCAGTGTATTAAGCCATTAACGCTTTCTTTATTAGTAAATATTTCCATTGCAGTGTATGATTTTGTCCCGTAGTTGTATAGGGTTAGAATAGAAATATAATAATAATAAAGCATTTATAAATAGCAACAAAAACATACACAATACAAATATTTTACAAATCAAACTTACAAACTAGGAAGTATAGCTTGTGCATGTTATTGTCGCAGCAAAAACAGTAGTACACCAAAATAATTACCCCTTGATATTACGTAGACGTAAATTTAAGACATATATTCTTATTATACACAGACAAACACATAATATAATATTATCAACGACCAGACGGAAAAGCGGAAGAATGCAGTTTTTAACTCTGTGTCCACCGGGAAACGAGTCCAGTACCTCACGTTTAGCGTTCAAGTGTTTAACTGTTCGCGCCACGGAGATTGTCAAAAGACAAACGAGTTCACGACCATTAACCCTTGCGGAGTAGTCAAAGGTTCAGGTGTCCATCTCCGTCATTGCGAAGGTAGTAATTCTATGGCCATCTCGACGTCACTTGTTGACCAGGTAGTCAGTACTCAATTAGACAGGTGCTAAGCCATGTCGCCATTTACAAACACTGTTCGGGGCACAAGTAGTTTTCCTCACGATGTTTTTACTCACCGTTATTTTCGATGCAATGTATTTTCATGACGAAAGTGTAGATAGAAATTCATTACTTCATTTCCATTGGTACATGCTCAAGCGGGTAATTAATACAGAGTCAAGTCCCAAAGAACTGAGCTACGTCGAACTATTGCATGCTCTGACTATAAATTTAACACTGGGTGAAATGTATATGTATAACACACAACACAGTTCGTTTCTCACATACAAACATGGATCACGTTTCTCTTGCAAACTCAATAAATATTCGATAGAAATCGAAAGTAGCAAATTTATTCAGCAATTAACGAGCCTATCTAATCGCCTAATATACATACAAACATATAAACATCACGCTTTTTCCCTCACTGGTAGTCAGATAATCAGTACTCAACATTCCTTGGAATAATAGCTATCTAATTTTTGAGTGGCTCATACCTAACATGACTTCGAAATTTCAGAGATGAGCACTTAAGTCTCTGACTACCACGCCTCAATAAAAAGGGGAGTGTGTACACAAGTCGTGAAGCGTATGTATGTCTATATGCAGTCATATAGTAAATGCAGTCATGTCTAGATTCCTAACGTCATAAATTTGACTCATTAGATTTCTATTGGCTTGTTTTATGCAAACGCTTATACAAGATTGTAATTTATAAATTATTAGTAAGTTATATTGAAACTAGCGGCCCTCTCCGGCTTCCCACTGGTATAAAATATATAGCCTACTCTACTATTTAATGGATGACATTATACATATAAACCTTCCTCTTGAATCACTCTATCTATTAAAAAAACCGCATCAAAATCCGTTGCGTAATTTTAAAGATTTAAGCATACAAAGGGACATAGGTACAGAGAAAGTGACTTTGTTTCATACTATGTAGTGATATGTCCTAACCTTATAGTTTACTATTTATAAAACCTCAGTAATTAATTATAACCGACGAATGTGTTTGAGGAGGTGTATGTTCATTGAAGCGAAAGTGGTTAGCAAAGATTGATTTAATGGGAATGAGAGATCTCTTCCCTCCCTTATATCAGGATATAATAATGATATTTGGACATTATTACACCAATTGAACTAGCTCTTGCTAAGTACATTCAAGACTTGTGCTGAGAGTTATTTAAGAAATGTTTACTTATTATATATACATATATAGCCTGTATAATCAACGACCAGACTGGAAAGCAGAAGAAAAGCGTAGTTCTTAACTCTGCCTCCACCGGGAATCGAACCCGGGGACCTCACGATTAGTGTGATATGGATGAGAATATGTATGTATGTGTCTATTATTGAAAACTTTTATCAGAGCTAGTAAATGGTGACACAGTTCACCACCTGTGACATTGAGTACTGACTATCTGGTTAACACGAGGGTTTGAGGTGGCCATATAATTATTAAGTTTCGAAGATAGAGCCACAAACCTTTGAAAAAACTGTAAGGGTTTTTTAGTCATAAAAAATTTACTATTTCACAATTAGACAAAATAATACATTATCTTAAAAAGTGTACTAATGCGTTTTAGCACAATCGTATTTCAATATCACTTCAGTTAAAATGTGAAGTTGGTAGTGGATAGCATGTCAAGTCATTAGTGTAAGTGTAAAGTGAGTAGTGTAAGTGTAAAATTTTAAATGTTTGTCTCCAGTTTGTAGAAACGAAAAAATAGTACCTTTAATCTCTGCCCATCCATTTAGGTAGGTCGTGAAGCCCGTTATGTATGTATATTATGTAGAAATCGAAAGTAGTTAATGTATTCTAAGCAATCTCGAGCTCAGCGATAATTTTGCCACGGTCCATTGACGGCGAAAATTGACAACGCCTCTCCAAAAGTCGATTGAGATTTTGTCACAGAAAAATCTTTTACTCATTGTGCACTCAATATTTAACAGAACATGGCAAAAATGGAGATAAGACAGTTTAAGATAACCTATATTATTTCAAACTGTTAGACTGGGACGTAAAAAGAATGCTAACTAGCTGCGATTTCCTCTCGACATGTCGTAAGAGACGATTTAGGGACTAGGGGTTTATATAATATATTGGGCGGTGGGCTAACCTGTCACTGATGTTCCATTATGATATCACCAACCCTGAAATTATGCTAATAAGTGACCAAGGAGACGTTTTTAAGTCTCTAAGGTTCTGTCCACCCCAAAAGGGATTAAAGGATATGAATGTCATCCTTTAATCCCCTACAAATATTATTTTAACTATTAAAGCAATGCTTCAATAGTTTTTAATTTAATTCATATATTCTGTGAATCTAACTATCGTTACTTACAACAATGATAATATAAATTCTCATTAGTAAAACTTGAATTTGTCCCCGTCTAGAATTAATTCATACATATGAACAAATGTTCACGCCTCTAGGTCCCCAACGGGATAGGCAGACACTATCGATCGCTACCTGGAACGGGTGACAAATTTTTCTTGCTTCACTCACACCAATTAACCTTCTCATTCATGCTCTTCTGTTCTTCACTACGTACACCCGCCTTGAGAAGAAGAGGCCTACTAAGTACTTGATATAAAAAATAGATAAATTATGTTTTATATAAAATGTATTGTACTTGTACTTATGTTGAATAAAAACATTTGATTTTGACTTTATTTATTTAAAAAAATCTTATTACCGCCGAATGTGGGAATCTGTGATCTCTGCCTACCCCTCTACAGGAAATCAGGCTTGACATGTATGTATGTATGCACTATTTATTTATAAGTATGTATTTCTTAAATATACGTTGACTAGTACCCTTAATAGTTAGACTAGTTCAATTGGTGTAATAGTGTTATATTATATTAACCTCGACTACATGAATACTCAAGTCCTGACATTCCTTTTGGAGTGGATAAAACGTTAGATACACATCAGTTAATTTGGATTTACTATAGGGATTGTATAGAGAATAATTTAGAATTTCGTGAAAAATGATGTTCTTTTACCTTTTATATAAAGCTTTTTGATTATACATACAAACAATTACTATAAACAAATCAAAACTATAACCTTGAAGTAAAAAAGAAAAAAACAATATAATTAATAATTTGATAAGAGTTTACTATTTATCCCTTAGTTAAATCTCATGACAAGAAGGGCACATATTATTAATCTGCATTAGACTACAAAAGGATTTCTTATTATATTATATATCTTATACATAAACTATATTCATACTTTACCCGTGCTAGTCTGGGACGTAAAAAAATGCTAACTAGCTACCGTTCTTGCTGGCATGTCGTAGGAGGCGACTAAGGGACTAGGAGTAAGTGGATTGTATGGTTATAATGTTCTAAATGACACCAGAACTAAATTTTTATGCTAAACAGTGACTTAGATGATATTATTATGTCTCTTAAGTTTTGCCTACCTTCAAAAAGAGATTAAAGGACGGCATTATATGTTTATGTGTGTGTAACTTAATCAAAAAGTTATAAATGCAATGAGAATATAGTCTCTATTTTTAATTTTTAAAAGGAAATGAAAATTTGCAATTTCAAAATGTATTGATGTAAAAAAATAATATCACAAATCCGTCCGATCCGGGATCCGTGATCTCTGCCTACCCCTCTACAGGGAATCAGGCGTATGCAATGTATATCTCGATATTTTAAATACAGTCCTTCGAAGGAAACATTTCTTAAATAATAGTTAATACTAAATATACAGAAATAGTTTTACTTTATAAGTGAAATTTCTTGTTCTAATTTATTTCTAACAAGTTATTACTCGTAATTTATCGTTTTGCAACAATCAAACAAGCATGCTTCCCGCGATAAACCTTTGAGAACTAAGCAGATCGGCAGTTAACTAGGTGCTTTAAACTCAGACAAGCAAGACTTGCATTCTATCTATATCTTAGAGTAGCCTGACATATAAAAACAAGAGTAACATAAAGATATACATACTTACTATAGGACACCTTTCACTTCATCACAGCGGCGTTTTGCGTCAAATTTATATTAACTAAGCTTTCACCGAGAAAAAACAACACATTTTCCACATAAAATACAAAGAAAAACTAATAAAATACGAATTTAACTTATTTAAAAACCTATATTTTGTTTCTGCACTGAAATAAATCGAAATATTTGTTTATTTTACGAAAAAACTATTTACAATAAAGGCGGGATGTCAGTTAAGAGTGACAAAGGAATTTTTGACGTCCAAATGACGTTCCTATTTATTTATTTAGTGTACACGTGATCTGGGTTTCGCGTTTACAGCCACACTGGTTAGTTCGGTTTAGCTCGGTGCCGGCGAAATGCGAAGTGGATTTCGCCAAGATGCAAGAAAGTTTGGATGTGGCATTTACCGCTCATTAAAAATACATTTAGTGGCTTTTCTTCTAAATGGCTCTATGATTAATGACCCTTGTAGTCTAGGTTTTATTGTTCTTTGCATGGCTATAAAAGTGACTTAGGGTAGAGTTTTTAAATTATGCTATAGTAGAGATCTTAAAAAATAAACTCTATCTCAATCACATGTAAAATGTAGGGTTCGACTCTATTATACTAAAGTAGGTAGTTATTATTGATTAGTCATTGAATACAATATTAAATGTATCTATGGGGTAAGTATAAGTTAAAAAGTACCATGTAAAACAAGAGAGCGTGAATGAGAAGGTTAATGGGTGTGAGTGAGGCGAAAGAGACTTGGTAGAATTTTTGTGGTGATCGATAGTCCACCTATCGTGTTGGGAAGTAGAGCCGATAATATATATGTACTATCAATAAAGATCAAGTAATTTTATATTAAGTAATTAAAGCGTAAGTAACTTTTAAGATAAATTAGTAAAAAAAATACATATCATGCGTTCACTGAGTGAATAGAAGCTTGTCTATTACAAATGTTGTAAAATAATTTCACAAAAAATAAGCACCCGTAACATCGCCAAAACAATTAACTTTTAATATATGAAATTCAACCCTGCACCAAAAAAGTAAAAAATTTAATCTATTAATTTTTTCTTTCGAAGTCTCTATACCACATCCAAATTTCCCACCTCTTTGTAAACTTTTAAAACGCCGTCACACTGTCACGATTATAACAGGCAGCGAGTTTAATAAAGCGTTTTGTCATCGGTGCCGGATGAAAGTTTCATATTAACTAGGCTTAGGAAATTTGATAACATGCCTCCGTCGAAAGGTTGTATGGGATTTTCCACCTCTTTCGTTGTTACATACATAAACATTCAATTCTTAATCACTTTCTGTGTGGACTTCATACATACATATATTCACGTCTCTACGTCCCCAACGGGATATTGATTGATTGATTGATTGATTGCTACCTGGAACGGATGATAAATCTCTCTGGCTTCACTTACACCCATTAACCTTCTCATACATGTTGTGGACAGAACTTCGGAGATGTAAAATCTAAATACACATCTCGCCCGATATCCTGTAGAGGGGTAGAGATCATGAATCCCCATCTGTCCCGATCCTGACAGACCACTTTCGCTTCATTGACACTGATACACCTCATATACACTACAATGCGAAGGTAGTAGTTACTTCGACTAGATGGGATGTAAATAACATGCTGTTAGCTGTATATAGGCTCAAGTTACCTATCCCGAGGGACGGGCAGGTTTCCTCACGATGTTATGCCTCATCGTTAGTTACTGTAAATTATGTACGTAAATGAAAAACACATTTAAATTTCACATGCCAGAGGTGGGATTCAAACCTAGGACCTCTCTCATAAGAAATCAGAGGTCGGAAGAAGTTTATGTTAAATCACTACATAGTATAAAACAAAGTCGCTTTCTCTGTCCCTATGTCCCTTTGTATGCTTAAATCTTTGAAACTACGCAACGGATTTTGATGCGGCTTTTTTAATAGATAGAGTGATTCAAGAGGAAGGTTTATATGTATACATCCATTAAATAGCCAGAAGTGCGAAGCCGGAGCGGGTCGCTACTACCAGATAATTTACAACATCCCATATGACAGTAAACAGGTAAAACTAAACAGAAATCTATTTACATATTCGCAATTAAAAATTGTGAAAAAAGGAGCGACATGGTTTACAACCAGTCACGTTGAGTACTGACTAGCTGTTCAACACGTGGGTTCGAAGTGGCCATAGAATCACTATCTCCGCAATCGCGGAGATGGTCACTCACTTTTGACTAATAATCATAGGATACGTGTTTTATATCAATCAGCCTATGTCAGTCCACTTCTGGACGTAGGCCTCTCCAAGCGTACGCCACAAAACACGATCACTCGTGGCCCTTAGCCAGCCACTACCATATCTTGTATGTGTAACATATATACTTAAATGTGTATTTATCTTTAATTAATAATTAAGCTGTCACTGTGTTCGAATAACATACATACATACACAACACGCCTGATTCCCTGTAGATGGGTAGTCGGAGATCACGGATCTCCATTTGTCCCGATCCTGACAGACCACTTTCGCTTCATTGGCACTCATACATCTTCTCATATACTTACACTCGGTGATCGAATAAATGTTTTCTTTCTTTATACCATATGTATTCTATAAGTCCTGTGCTAGTCTGGGACGTAAAAAGAATGTAACTAGCTAGCATATCTCTCGGAATGACGTGTACGTAGTGAAGAACAGAAGAGCATGTATGAGAAGGTTAATGGGTGTGAGTGAAGCAAGGAAATCAAATGTCAGCATCATTCAAGATGGTGATCTATAGTTGGGAACGTAGAGGCGTGAATATAGGTGTGTTATGACCATTCGATGACTATGCTGTAGTCGTTTCCAGCATGTCGTAGCGGCTACTAAAGGACTAGCAGTATATTGAATCTATTGAGCGATAGGCTAGCAACCTGTCACCAATGTTCCATATGACATCACAACCCCAATATTCATGCTAAAAGTGACCTAGGAATCACACCTCGATCCCGAAAGGGAATAAAGGCCGTGAATGTATGTATGTGTCTCGTATGTATGTATCCAATGATACCGTTATGCAGCGATTGAACGACACGGATTCAGGTTCTGGTTGGCATACTCTCAATCAAGATGTGGCCCTATAAACATGCTTGTTGATCCTACATACGAGGCGACTAAGGGACTAGGGGTCACTGGAAAGTATTGGACGATTTAGGTTAGTTAGGTTAGATTTAGGACAAAGACAAACGAGTTCACGACTATTAAACCTTGCGGTAGTCAGAGGTTCAGGTTTCCATCTCCGAAATTGCGAAGGTTGTGGCTATGGATACCTTTAACTCACGTGTGGACCAAATAGTTCGTACTCAATGTGACAGGTGGTAAGGCATGTCGCTATTTACAAGCATTGACTGTTAGCTGTTCGGCGAACAGGTAGGTTTCCTCACGATGTTTTCCCTCACAGTTTAATTCTTCACTTTTGGCGTTTACGCAGGGGTTGAACCAATTAGACATGACAGTCAGATACACGACATATTAAAAAAGAGTACGTAGAAGTATATATAACCGCCGAGTGTGCATGAGGATTAAGGATGTCAATAAAACGAAAGTTGCTTGTCAGGATTAGTAAGAAATAGGATCCGTGATTTCTGCTTTTCCCTCTTTAGGGAAATAGGCGTGATGTGTAGGTATGTATATACGCCCAGGCTTTCCGATATAATTTGAGTCCGCAATTTATAGATACATACATACACATCACGCTTGATTCTCTGAAGAGGGTAGGCAGAGATCACGAATCCTCAGCTCACAGCGTAGGTCACGAAGACTCGTTTCGATTTAAAACATGAAACATTAAGCTAAAGGAAGAAAGGCAGATGAGCATAGTATATAAGTCCTAGACTAACAAAGAACACTATATTTATTCGGTTGCCTTTTAAGAATCTTGTATTGCGGGCTTAGAACGTGCCTAGAAGAATAATAAGTAGAATAAATATATAAACTTCTTTATAAACAAATTAAAACTATAAAATTGAGGTACAAATGAAAATTTAATAATATAGGAAGTATCTTTATCGCTTTGTTTGTTTAATTCGACGTAGCTCAGTTGTTTGGGGCTTGGCTCTGTATCAGTGGGTACAGGGTTCAAATCCCGTTTGAGCATGTACCAATGGAAATGAAGTTTAATGAATTTCTATGTACATTTTCGTAATAAAAAAACAAATTTACGAAATGCATCGAATTATACGGTGAGGGAAAACATCGTGATCGTTAGTGCTTGTAAATGGCGACATGGACCACCTGTCACATTGAGTACTGACTATCTGGTCAACACGTGGGTTCGAGAAGTCCATAAAATTACTACCTTCGCAATTGCGGAGATGGAAACCTGAACCTCTTACTACGCCGCAAGGGTTAATCGTGAATGCGTTTGTCTTATCCTTGTCGCTGTCAGAGGGTGGTAGGATTCCCAAGATAGAATTCCCCCTCTGAATAGCAAAAGACAGTTAGTAACTACTTTAAAGGTCCCAGGTTAACAAAGAGCTGTACCCTACACTATATTTATTCGGTAGCCTTTTGGAAATCTCGTGGCGCGATGATTAATACTGTTTGTGGCGAATGGAGAGCGCCCCGCACTTTCACTTCGACATGCAAATCTCCACTTTCGGATTAACACGGCAGATGGGATGCCAACTAGTGTAGGTTTAATAAAGGTTGAGTAAAAATGGTCGCTACATATATGAATAGTGATATTCGTGTGGAAAAATGTAAAAAAAATGAAAAAATTAATTGCAAACGTTTTGTTTTATGTATGTTTTTGTGGTTGTAAATAAACGCTTTTTATTATTATTGCATTCGTTATGATTCCGTACAATAGCAAAAGTGACTGATTTCACCATCTTTAAAGCGAAATTTGACACTTTACTAATTTACTACCACCTTCACACTATTACTGAAAAGATATTGAAGTCCGATTGTAGTAAAACGCATTAGTCGACTTGGGTTCCAGTTCTATACTTGCTCATATATGTTCAAATCGAATTCTTAATACTTGATAGGCACGAAAACTCCTGACTGCCTCACAAAAGTAAGGACCGTGAAGCGAATTTAGAATATCTGCACGTACACCCAAACCTTATAAACATTAAAACTATATTGTAACAAAGTTTCTTAAAAAATGTCTTTTTTAGTTTTAACTCTCTGTCTCGAAGTAGTAGTATGTTATATACAATATTTTTGTTGAGTAATTAATATATAATTTTAATAAATTTAATTAAAATTAACATATGTTTCAAGAACATAAATTCAACCGCTTCCAGACTGACCGAAAGAGCAAGAAAGACAACATACTAAAAAATCTGCTGACATAAATTACTTGTTTTCTAAACGTAAAATTATCTCCCATACTAATAATAGTATCTACCAAGTCTCTCAGAGACAAAACAACTTATATACCATCTTCTCATTCATAATCTTTGTTAGATTTCTTAAACGCTCCGTATAATGAATTAAGCAGTCGCTTACTGGCGCCAAAGGTAAAAAGCTGGCAATTAAATAATTATTGCCTTTGCGTATTCAAGATCACAAGTTAAGGCTTTAGAGGCTCTCGCAATGTTACGTAAACATCCTGTTTGGTGACGAGGAATGTAGGGTAAGGCAGGCTTTTGGGGTGTTTAAGTAGGAGGTGTTTTTGTTGAAATGACTTAAGTTGAAGTTATTTATTATAATTGCCGAGTATATAAGCAGAGTTGTATAGATGTAAATAAAGTATAAAAGATTTCATAGGATCCGGGGATCTGTAATCTCTGATGTATACAGTATACATACATAATTATCTACAATATTTACTATTAAGACTATATGGTCAAAAGAGTTGTTTGAGTAGCTAATTCTTTGATAGCTATTCTTTGATAACTTCATCAACGAAGCTACTCTATACCCCGATAATTAGTAATAAGTTATATTAAAACATTTGGTCTGTAATACGTAAAAGTTAATAACGGTTTCTAATGTCTGAGCCTATTTAATTACGAAGTCGTTTATACTGCTTAAGCACTACAATACGAGCTTAGCGCGTTGATGTCATTTGTATGAAGAGACTTCAACGCGTTTCTTTAGATTGAATCTATTGTTTTTTTATAATATTTTTTATACCACAGGATCTCATGTCTATGTGAATTGAATACATACATATACTCATATCCATTTATCTTTTCTGAAGACATTACTATTTCTAGCCATTCTTACTACCTATAAATTGAGATGATACTCTAGCGTATTTCAGAAGATATTCTGTAAAATACATGTTTCAGCTCATTGCCAATAGCTTCCCTATACTCTTAGCTACTATCTTCTTACGATATTTCTAAGAAGAAAAAAAATAGAGTTGGTATATCGATTCTTGTCTCTACCTACAAGAAACACTATTTTATTGATAAATCTGTATAGAACGCCATCTAGTATTACAACTGGAACATGCAAGCGACAGAAAGTACTGATGAAAGACTTTCAACTTGAGAAAGTTTCGATAACATTGCAGATAGTGTGCACGTTTTGATTTAAGAACGATAGATGTCACTAAAAATTAAATATAAAAACAATTACGTACGTTTTTAAAATATTCACTATCTCATTTTTAATAGAACATCATTGGAGGTAACTAAGTAAGTATTGAGTTTAGGAATCTAAAGATCTAAAAATTTTTTTTTTTATATTTTTCATTCCAATGAAATAGACTGCATAAATGTTATAAAATTTAGTTTTTTATTCCCAGATAAAATCATTAGAAAGAATATCGAAATTTAGTATTATGTCTCTACTTTACATTTAACAACACTTAAATTGTAGAGCCATAAAAATCCCATTACCAATACTTCCTTTAGATCCCAGACAAGTATAAAAGTGCAATGGCCTTTTAATTACATAACGTAACTGTCCTATAATAATAGGAAGGCCCGAAAGGTATTTATTTCGAAATCGACACACCCATGCGTAATGCAGTGACTAATCAATTTCAGTCACAATTCTTTCTACTACCACGCAATTATATTACAACCAACTCGGCAATTAGCTTGCTTATGTGAAATCTACATAACAGCATTGTATACGCTATATGAGAATGTATGGGTGTTAGAAACGAAAGTGGTTTGTCAGGATCGGGAAAAATGGACATCCTACCTCTGCCTACTCCTCTATTAGGACACAGGCGTGATGTGTAAGTATGTATTGTAAACGCTATCTTTAAACATACATATACCTATACTTTCGCGACTTTTAAACTCATTTGGACCAGATAGAGTCTCAGAGACAATATTATTATCAGTTATTAATGTTAAAACTGTTAAGTTTAGTATAACTATATTGTAATTTTTGTAATATAGAATATTGTTGGCATAATGCTAGCCTGTCACTAATAAAATTCATTGACCCCTAGTACCTTAGAAGTTTCTTACGACATTCTATGGAATAGCACCTAGTTAGTATTTTATTTACGTTTCAGACTAACATAAGAATTGCTTACTTTAGTCACAATTTTCTTTACAAACTAGTACATGAATTAAAGTTAGTTATAGTATTCTACCACTATTATATAATATCTGACTGTCATAAGAAGTACCTATAACTGCTGAGTGTATATGAGGAGGTATATGAGTGTGAATGAAGCGAACGTGGTTTGTCTGAACCGGGATACATGGTGATTCCTCATCTCTACCTATATTTAAGTAACTGTCTACAGGAAATCGGGTCTGCTGTGTATGTATGTATCACTACATAGTATAAAAAAGTCGCTTTCTTTGTCCCTATGTCCCTTTGTATGCTTAAATCTTTGAAAGTACGCAACGGATTTTGATGCGGTTTTTTTAATAGATAGAGTGATTCAAGAGGAAGGTTTATATGTATAATAACATCCATTGAATAGTGGATAAGGCTATATATTTTATAACCGTGCAAAGCCGGAGCGGGTCACTAGTTATATAATAACTCGCTTTGCAACTGAATAAGAAAGGTAACTAATTTATTGTTTCTTCGTCCCAAACACCAGGCGAACGGCATACGCTATCTAAAACATTTATTGGTCGAGAGTCTTATTATGCAATGGCGACGTCACATCTTTTTCTCCACCACTTTTACATAATACTTGGTGGGGATACAATCTGAGTTCTGACGAACCAAGTGGCTCAGTCTACGGTTGCTTTCACTCGCGATGCATACACCTCTTAATGTAGAATAGAGGCTATAGTGTACAAGCTATAGTAAACCTAAACCTAGGCAGTGTGGTAGTCCTTAAAAAACCCCGTTGAATCGAAATGAAAGTGGTGTAATATCTTCCAAAATGTCTTGTCTAGGATTAAAAGTAGCTCTCGTATTTGTGTTCGCGGTCGGCCTGGTTGACGGTCAGAATAGGGCATTAACTCTATACAGGAAACCGTACCAAAATGCCCCGATGTTTGTGCCTAAACGAAGACGGAATGTGTCCAGAAAATCCCGACTTTTATTCCTGGATGAAAACGAAAGTAGACTGCCAGTTGGTAAGGGAGAAATCGATTTGACACGACGCGACAGTGGCTTCACAGAGGATTACGATTTTACATCAGAACAGTCCGGGAATGAGAGGTTTTACGACCATAGACGACCCGGGCCGTTTTACCCGCCGTTCCAAGGGAGGTTTCTAAGGCCGTTCAACCCGAATTTTAACGAGCCTTACGTATCGTATCCACCAGCGTTAAGAACCAGTCTGTACAATGGATGGAAGGCGAGAAGTCCAAGGGTAGTCTTCCCGTACCAAGACCCGGGTTTAAACAGTTTGGTACAGACCAATTCACACTCTGGTCCGGTCTCAAATGTACCAGCGGACAATGTTGTGTTTAGGGAGCAGAATTTCGGACTAAGTGATGTTGGTGTCGACGATATATCGCTACAAGATATCGGCACGGGAAATGCTGATGCTTTCGCCGAAAGAGGTAAGTGAAATTAGGTTAAGAATTAGTGAGGTTGTTTTTTTCGTTGCCATGGTAACGGAATATGAAGTTTGGCTTTGTAAGAAACGTTTTATGAGATTTTATGAAAAAACGTTTGTTGAGATATATAAATAAGTATGTGTGAATTTATTTAGAAAATTAATTATGATTGGTATATATCGTGACATATTCAAACAGATGCAACAACGTAAAAAACATATTTTAAGACTGTTTCCGTATGATTATTGGAAATTGTGTAATTATTTATTTTATCCTGATATGGGCTTTATCTACATAAACATTAATTAAAATAACTTCAATTCAAGTTTACAAGATATGTTACATAATATAACACTTATTTTGAATCGTGAATTTCTAAGGAAATTTTATAACCATTAGTTACATATTTTAAAACGTAAATCTGAACAATAATATGACTTTAGACATAACTTTAACATATATAATACACATGAATTTCTACAATGCTGTCACTATATTTACAAATTCACAGTCATCAGACATTCTGATGGCCCAAAGTGAAAGAAATTCAAATTACTATTTAATGAACTACTTACATATATTATTATAGAGTCGTAATATTAGATAGCGGACTATGTAATGCTCTGAAGAAAGGTGGTTCTTGTCTTGAGTTTCGAACTTTTAAAATGTTAAGCTCGGTTGGGTATGGTGTATAAATGGATGGGTGACCATATTTTTCTTTATTTTTCACATAGTTGAGGGAATGAAATGAATTCTGCTTTTGTATGATAGGATATATTCAGTATTAATATCGGAAATCCTCGTAATGGAGTCCTGACTTTTAAGAGTATTATATTATTATTAGTGGATGGAACAACCATGTTTTCTGTATATTTATTTACTTAAAAATAAAGTATATACAGGTACTAAGATAAACAAAAATAACATAAAAAAACATTTTTCGAGCGTAATTACCTATGTAAGTGACACACACCTAAGTATGACCATAAATCAAAGTATTATTTAATTACATATAACAGTCCGATAGACGCTATTTGGAAGAAGGGCGACGTTAGGAGTACCTATAACCGCCGAGTGTGTATGACAATATGTATGAATGTCAGTAAAACGAAAGTCGTCTGTCAGGATCGGGACAAATGGGGATCTGTGATCTGTACCTACCCCTCTACAGGGAATCAGGCGTGATGTGTATGTATTATTTAATACATACATACAAAGCATGCCCATCTCTATATAGGTAGGCAGAGATCACGGATCCCCCATATTCTTAAACCACTTTAGCTTCTTTGACACACCTCTTACACAGTGCAGTTATAGGTACTACTAAAGTCGTTGTTTTGGTGTGTCATCTATTCGATATTTATAATATGATTTACGTTCCATGCTAGTCCAGTATGTAAAAAGAATACTAACTAGCTGCTATTCTTGCCGGCATGACCGGTTTTAAATTAAATCTATTGAGGATAGGCTAGCAACCTGTTACATGTGTTCCATATGACATCACAACCCTAATATTCATCCTAATAACTGACCAAGCAGATGTTTTCTTGTCTCCAAGGTTTGGTCCACCCTAAAAGGGATTAAATGACGTGAATGTATGTATGTATATGTATGTATTATATGTTTTTGGATTATGAACGCGAGAGCATGTTGCATACAAAGAGAGTAACTCAAAAACTGAATTTTTACTTTCGAGTGAAACCCAGTTTTTGGGCTTTACTTTTACTCGCATGTGAATCTAATACGTGACGAGAGATTCAATTCGAAAAAATATGACTTACGCCGCTTTTGAATGATGGCACGACGTTGGAATGGAAACGTCACGACTGCTATGGTTTTTGGGGTAATCAAAGAGTTTAAATTCTTAGTGTAATATTTAGCTTATATTTTTTGCTCATATAAAGTCTTTTTTATAGTGTTTATAGCCAGAACCTTGGGCATATGAAGTGTTTTATGGGGCTATATAACATCTTGACCTCAATATTCATGCTAAAAAGTGACCTAGGATATTATTAAAGTTTCTCCTAAATTCTGTCCACCCCGAAATGGATTAAAGGACGTTAGTATAAGTTCGCTAACGGTGAGGGAAATCTTCGTAAGGAAACCAGTGCCTGTATATAGCGTTATGGTTCAATATCTAACACGTTGGGTGCTGTTTATCTAGTGAAACGTGGTCTTTGAGTGGCCTATACCTAACGTGCCTTCGAAATTTCAGAAATGAGCGCTCAAACCTCTGACTACCCCGCCAAAATTAAAAATGGGAGTGTGTATACACCAGTAGTGCAGCATTGTGTGTGAAGTGGATGGACGGTTACGTAGGGGTCGGCCCAATAAGACATATGACATTCAGATAGACGTCATATTGATAAAAGGGTAAAGTTAGAAGTACCTATAACCACCGAGTGTGTATAAAAAGGTGTATGAGTGTCCATGAAGCGAAAATAGTTTCTCATTATCGGGATACATGGCGATCCGTGATCTTTGCCTATACCTCTACAGGGAATCAGGCGTGATGTGTATGTACGTATATTTAAAAGACCCAATCTTACATTTGGCATACAAAACGAAAGTGATATATTGAACTTCTAAATTTATTCCTAAGACATTGATATATGATTGTCCAATCTAACAATATAGTGAGATTTGTCTATGATTGATGCTGTCATAGATTGATAGTTCGATGCTAACCTAAAGGTGCCGGGTTCGATACCTCATGCATTGTTAAGGTTAGATGGGACAACGGATAGGTAGGTTTCGGGAACAATTCTTATGTCAACAAGTAATGAATATAATATAATAAATAATATAATATGTAAGTTTCTCGTGTTAGTCTGTGACGATAAAAGAATGCTAACTAGCTGCCGTTTTTCTCAGTAATTGGGATCAATTAGGGGTTGGGATAGTTGATTCTAGGGATTCAAGCCTTTTCAAGAAACTAGTATAAGACAAACAAAAACAAACACGTTTGCCATCATTAATGCTTGCAGGGTTTCAAAGGTTCAGGTTTCCATCTGAGCAATCGTAGAGGTAGTAAATGGCTATGGCCACCTCGAACCCACGTGTTGACCAAGTCAGTACTCAATGTAGCAGGTGATAAGCAATGTCACCATTTGGGAGTACTAACTATTACCTGTTTGGGAAACAGTTTTCTCACGATGTTTTCCCTCACCGTAGCTTTCGGGTGTATTTAGCAAATGTATTTTGTAACGCAAACAAAAATAACGTTTACCTTATTTCTTGGAAAAGAAGATTCCTTTCTAAATTTTCCTTTGAATTTACATCAAAAGTTAAAACTTTATTTTTCTCAGGTCATTTTTACAATACTCCAAACTTATAATAATTCATAAGCACGCATCTTAGTAAACACGCTTAACCGAAAATACAATCACACAAGAAATTGGTCACCTGTTTAATGCATAATTGAGCATTGAGGAAATTTAAGCACGCCATCTTTTGTCGCTATAAGTAGTTATGTGTCAGGGATGTGAATAATTGATTAATATGCATCATAATGTGATAATATAATTGGACGTAGCTCAGTTGGGGCTTGACTCTGTATCAGTGGGTACAGGGTTCAAATCTCGCTTGAGCATGTACCTATGGAAATGAAGTTCAATGAATTTCTATGTACATTTTCGCAATAAAAATTCATTTACGATATGCATCGAATGAGGTGAGGGAAATCATTATTATTTTTATGTACGATAGAAGTTTGATGGAAATTATCTTTCTTTTGCCGTATATCATGAGGTTAGAAAAGTAGAGGATCAATGGAATTTGTTCGCGGATAGACTAGAAATATGTCACCTAAATTTTACATACCTGTACATCAATGCTATATATACATAAATTAAAAGTTATCTTGTTACAAATGGGGATGCATAATTCCTGCCTACCCCTTTATAGGCAAACAGGCGTGATGTGTGTGTATTTACACATGTTTTTAGGATAATAAAGAACGACAATAACGCACCTGAATAGAATACTATCTGCTAGCACGTAGTAAGCGTTTCATTGACATTCATACACCTCATACACTCTGTACAGTTATAGGTACTTCTAACGTCACCCTCTTTGTGCATTACCAAATCTTTTTCAATCAATTTTGACGACCTCCGTGACGCGATCGGTTAGACGCCTGAACACAAATCGTGAGATCCCGGGTTCGATTCCCGGTGGAGGCAGAGTTAAGAACCACGCTTTTCTTCTGCTTTCCAGTCTGGTCGTTGATTATATATGCCATATATGTATTTATCTATGTATAATATGTATATATTTCTTAAATATACATTGACTAGTACCCTTAACACAAGTCTTATTTGTACTTACCAAGGGGCTAGTTCAATTGGTGTAATAACGTCCTACAATATTATTATTATTATTATAAATCTATGTACTTGTGCTTCTGCCAATCCCGTCTAAGCCACGCTACGCATTCAGAGTTCACAGTTTCTCATTCATTCAACTGCACTTTCGTTTCTCAGTACAATGTGGAGTGATTCCCACATTGTCTGGTGGGCCTTTTTTCTTGGATCATCAGTGAAATGCTGTTAGTTTCACCTGGTCTAAAGTCTCACGCGAAACGGGGTTCTTTGGGACGAATTATGCATTAAATATTCATGCGTATTCACGGCTGTTAACCCTGTTTAGGTTTGAACTCTGACTGAGTTTGAGTATCCAAAGTTTGTTCTTAGTCCATGTAAAAGTAAACCTTGCAAAAAAGATAAATTTGATCCAACACAATTGACTGATTGGCATGGTCTTTGGTGACTCGAAAAAGTTATAGTTATAAGAGATTCGCGATTTACACTCATGAGTAATAACTAACGGGACTTATCGCGTATGTTTTGACTCTGCCCGTGACCATCGCTGCTGCAACGTAGCCGAAACGTCAGGTCAATAAAGGTAACTTTATTATATAAAAACATACGCGATAAGTCCCGTTACTTATTAATCGAAAAAGTTTACTCAAGATATTGACTTTGGTTGTCCCTAACAAAGAATTAATATCCCTATACTTACGCTAAAGGTAACTGGGATACATTAATTTCTGCGACCTCCGTGGCACGATTGGTTAACCACTTGAACGCTAATTGAGAGATCCCGTATTTGATTCCCGGTGGAGGCAGAGTTAAGAAAATGGTTTTCTTCTGCTGTCCAGGTAGGGTCCTTTATACACACTATTTATTTATCTATCTATTGATTTTATGTCTCTTAAATATACGTTGATAAATATCCACAACACAAGTCTTAAATGTACATAGAAAGGAGCTAGTCTTAATTGGTGTCTAATAAGGGTTTATTTATTTTAATATCAAGTTTGCAATTTTTTGACCCTACCTTAAAAAGCCTGAGGAATGTGTCTGCATAAGATTTATCATGAACAAACGGTCCTACTGTATTAGAATAAAGTTTGTACGTTTTTGGATCTGTAGTAATTTATTTATGACTGCGGTTATGCAATTACAGTGTACGAAGGGATATATGCAGGGAGACATAATATCTCGTGGTTTCTTTTATCAAAACCATCGAGGTTGTGATTGAAATGATATGGAATATTGATAATATAGCCTAGTCTGTCATCTATTAGAGTCCATTGACACGTAGTCCTTTAGTCGCCTTTTACCTACAACATACCGGAAAGAACAGCAATTAGTTTTTTTTACGACCAGACTACCAAAGTATGCAATTAATATTATAATAAAATAACATTAAAATTTTTGAGAGACTCCCAATTTTTTGTCATTTTACAAGAAAATCGCACTTATTTAATTGCATTACTTTTTTTTTATTAGTATTACCTTTGCTACCTGACGTTACGGCCATGTTGCAATGGCCATGGTCACGTCAACTCAATATATTATAATATAATATAATAATGTAAAGAACCCAACTCATACCTAACCATTGGTGTTAGCGATCTTAAAGCAGTATTACTTCAGAACGTTACAACGCGCAACGTGCGTTCGAACTTTTAATAGAGTTTCCACGATGTTTTTGCTCTGAAATCAGGTGATCAATAATGTAAGAGACAAGTGTATTGATACATAGGTATATATATACATATATACCGCGATTGTTAATCCTTTTGACGTGGATAGAAGATTGACAATGTTTTTTAAATGTTAAATTTATATAAGGAGATGTATGAGTCTCGCGATTTATACTTATGATTAATAACTAATGCGACTTATCGCATAAGTTTTTTTATAATAAAGTGACCTTTATTAACCCGACGTTTCGGATACGTTGCAGCACCTATGGTCACGGGCTGTCTGGTTAATAAAGGTAACTTAATTATAAAAAAACTTACGCGATAAGTCCCGTTAGTTATTAATCAAATGTATGAGTGACAATGAAGCGAAAGTGGTTTGTCAGGATCGCAAAAGTTGGGCATCTGTAATCTGTAGAACCTCTGTAGGGAAACGGGTGTGATGTGTATGTATGTATGATGAATTTATTACCTTTATTTATGTAAATTTTTGGTAACAATGTTGGATACTTACTATATCTGCAGTCACCTTTATTTTAAATATTGAAATGATATTAAATGCTTTTTACAATAAGGATCGTAAGATCATTTATTGAAAGTCAATAATTTAAAAAAACTTTTTCACGTGTAAAATTGTCATTAAAATTAGATAATCTTAAATAAATCTAATTAAACTATTGGCGTTTTGTATAGCAAAAATCTGCAGAGAAGAAATGCCAAGAAACTCGAAGACACTATTCAACAAAAATTCAGTTTAATATCCATCAGAATGTGACTTCAGTCCAACCAGCAATCAAACGATTATTGAGGTTGTCATTGCCATTGTCAACAAGATTCACATAATAATAAATATATAATAATAATAGCTACGCAGGGGCCGGCCTAATAAGACATTTAACAGTCAGATAGACGCTATATTGAAAAAAGGTGACGTTAGGAGTACCTATAACCGCCGAGAGTGTATGAGAGGATGTCAATTAAGCGAAAGTGGTCTGTCAGCGTCGGGACAAATGGAGATCCGTGATCTCTGCCTACCCCTCTACAGGGAATCAGGCGTGATGTGTATGTATGTAATAACTGAGACACTATTACACAATTGAACTAGACCCTTGGTAAGTTCATTTAAGACTTGTGTTAAGTCTGAAGTATAAATTCTACACGGTCTACCCCGTTCAAATCTACCTTCCACTTTTGCTCTATAATTCTTTTACTATAACAAGTATGTAAAGAATAATGGCTGTGAAGTGTCCTTTAAGATTACAGGTTGTTAGCCCATTGCATTTTATACTCTACTATTACTCTTCGCCCATTACAAATTTTACGTACATACATATAAATCACGCCTGTTTTCTGAGGGATAGTCTGATATCACGGATCCCCATTTGTCCCGATCCTGACAGACCACTTTCTCTTCATTGACACTCATACACACTCGGCGCTTATAGGTACTTCTAACATCACCCTTTTTTCAATACGGCGTCTTTTTGACTGTCTTATTGAGTCGGGCTTTACGTGTTGATGTCTACTATCATTCATCCGCATAACATGTCGAAACAATCGAAGCATGCCTTTTTCAATCTTAGTCACTTCATCTACTTTCAAACCGCTACCTTCCCTTATCAAAATATTTTTAATTCTATATCTTATTGGGCCGGCCCCTACGTAACCGCCCTTCCACTTCACTCACATATATATATTCCTTTTGTCAATCTACTATCATTCATCCGCATAACATATCCAAGCCATCGAAACTTTAATACTCCGTTATCAATATTTCACGCTTCATCATTCCTTTCGCTTCATAGAAACCGAGAGTGTATGTGGTTGCGTGTAGAAAACAGTATCGTGCGGATAACTGACTTTAGAACTAGAAAGAAAGCAAAGTTCAATGGCTTCTTAAAAAAGCTGTTCTCGATCCCTTTAGTAGAAAGAAATGCTTCCAGTTACTTGTACCGGTTTCTAGATACATATAAATAGTTGAAGCTCAGTTCCCGGAACATATATCTATTCATACATACATATATTCACGTCTCTTCGTCACTAAAAGCATAGGGAGAGACTATCGATCGCCACCTAGAACGGGTGACAAATCTCTCTTGCTTCACTAACACCCATTAAACTTCTTACATGATCTTCTGTTCTTCACGCTACACCCGCCTTGAGAAGAATGTCTTCAATTTGATCTGTATATGTTCTTCGGCCTACCCCGTCCAACTCTAACTTCCACTTTGGCTTTATAGATTCCTTTCGTAACTCTCCTTTCATCCATCCGCTCTGTGCCCAAACCACCTTCACATATCTTTCTCTATTTTCGTAACTACATATTCTCTCATACCACAACGTTAATGAATCACAATATTAATATACAATCACATACTTTAATACATTTCATAGTAGACAGAATCTTGGAGACATGAAAACATCACTCACGCCACGTTACTCGTTTTTAAGAATATTGGGGTTGTGATGTTATATGGAACATTAGTTAGAGATTGTTAGCTCATCGCACAATAGATTCAATATACTTCCAGTCTCTTAGTTACATCCTACATGTCGGTTAAAATGGCAGCTAGTTGGCATTGGTTTTACGTCCCAGACTAACATGGGGCACACACACACATACACACACATAAACACACACACACGCATATATATCACTGCAGGGTTTAGTGAAAACTATAGAATCACTAATTTTACAATTGTTAAGAACAAAAGATAGACATAACTCGGACTACCTTAAAAGGGTTAATGGTCGTGAAAGTAGTTTTGTTTTGTACCTGCATTATTGATTAGTCTTAAACAAAGATGACGCTAGAAGTGCCTATAACCGCCGAGTGTATGAGCGTCAATGAAGCGAAAGTGGTTTGTCAGGGTCGGGAAAAATTGAGGAAATAAAACTGACCAAGCACATGTTTTTATGTCTCTGAGATTCTGTCCACCCTGAAATGGATTAAAGGACGTGAATGTATATGTATGTATTAGTCATTATTACTCATGATGATTACTAACTTTTACTAAAGTAAACCATTTAGGTGTAGTCAAAGAAAACATAAGAACAGCATAGCATGTATGAGAAGGTTAATGGGTGTTAGTGAAGCTAGAGATTTGTCACCCGTTCCAGGTGGCCTAATAGTCTCTGCCTATACAGACATAGAGGCTTCAATATACATATGTATGTTTAGTCAAAGGTTCAAGTGACCATACATACATATACATTCGCGTATTTAATCCCTTTCGAGGTGGACAGAATCTTGGATATATGATAATATATCTTAGGTTACTTAATAACATGAATATCGGGGTTGTTATATAACATGAAACATTGGTAACAGATTGCTAGCTAATCACCCAATTGATTCCATGTACCCCTACAGTAGTTCGAGAGACCATGTATCTACAAAATCATCTTCATTATATAGAAAGGTATTTTCGGTGAAGCTTATGTTATTAAAATACAAAACCGGAAAAGGAAGTGTAATATCACACATTCGATCGCTCACTTTCTAGGTCGCGTTACGCAACATACAACCTTTGGATCGGGGTCAAAATGTTGAATAATAGAAAGGTTTGAAAGAACATTGAGAATGCAGTTTGTTTTTCTATCTAACACTCATACTTACATACATATATTCACGCCTTTACATCCACTACGGGAGACTATCGATCGCCACCTGGAACGGGTGACAAATCTCTCTTGCTTCACTCACACCCATTAACCTTCTCATGCATGCTCTTCTATTCTTCTCTTCGTATACCGGCCTTAAGAATGTCTCCAATTTGATCTGTATAAGTTCTACGCGGATATATGTATGTATATTAGTAATAAAAGCATAATTTACAGTCTGAAAAACATACACAATATAAAAAGTTTACAAACAAAATTTACTAACTAGGGGGTACAGCTTGACATGTTATTGTCGCAGCAAAAGGGTTCCGACTCAGCTGGGTATGTTGTTT
Organism: Leucoptera coffeella; assembly: GCA_030578115.1. Taxonomy (NCBI): domain Eukaryota; kingdom Metazoa; phylum Arthropoda; class Insecta; order Lepidoptera; family Lyonetiidae; genus Leucoptera; species Leucoptera coffeella. The sequence continues at coordinate 268,474 of JAMBLF010000222.1, forward strand.
CTGTCACATCACGCCCGTTTCTCTGTTAAGGAAGATAACGAATCCCCATTTGTCCCGATCCTGACAAACCACTCGCTTAATTGACACTCATATATGCACCTTCACACTACGCGGTTATAGGTACTTCTAACGTCACCCTTTTTCAATATCGTGTCTATCTGATTGTCGTGTTTTATTGCTATCCTGACTTTACGTTACTTTACTGACTTCCACTTCACCCACTTATATTTCTTTTGTCAGTGTTTAGATAGTTACTTTAATTACCTTTATGCAGAGTGAACAAAATTCAATAATAAAAAAAACACATTTATGTTGTTGATGGTAAAGAATTATCATCATCAGCCTGTCTGAATCCACTGTTGGACATAGGCCTCCCCCAAATGACGCCACTTCTCCCTGTCAGTGGCCGTTCGCATCCATTCGATGCCAGCCAACCTGCGCAGGTCGTCTTCCCACCTTGCCGGGGGGCGCCCCACACTGCGTTTACTGAGACGCGGTCTCCACTCTAGGACTTTTTTGCTCCAGCGGCCATCAGTCCTTCTGCATACGTGACCAGCCCAACTCCACTTCAGCGTGCTAATTCTTTTCATAATATCGGTAACTTTAGTTCTCTGGCGTATCACCTCATTTCTGATGCGATCTACCAGAGAAACCCCGAGCATCTTCCGTTCCATAGCACGCTGAGCAACCTTGAATTTGTGGGCTAGTCCCGCAGTGAGTGTCCACGTCTCAGAACCGTACGTCATAACGGGGAGCACGCACTGGTTGAAAACCTTAGTTTTCAGGCATTGTGGTATAGACGACGTGAGGACATGCCTTAGCCTTCCAAATGCTGCCCATCCGAGCTGTATTCTTCTGTCCGCCTCCCTCTCGAAATTGTTCCTGCCAAGCTGTATGATTTGGCCCAAGTAAGTATATTGCGAAACAACTTCTACGGGAGTGCCCCCAAGGGCAATCGGTCTCGGGACTACCAAATCATTAAACATGATCTTGGTTTTATCTAAATTCATCCCGAGTCCGATGCGTCGAGAAGCAGCATTTAATTCGGACAACATTTCCTCCAGATCCTGCAGCGACTCTGCCACAAGGACGATATCGTCCGCAAAACGGAGGTGCGAGATGTATTCCCCATTGATATTTATTCCTCGTTCAACCCAATCCAACGTTTTGAAAACATCTTCCAGTGCACTCGAGAACAGTTTCGGGGACAAAACATCCCCCTGTCTGACACCTCTCTGCAACTGGATAGGTTTCGTGCCGTGGCCTTGGAGTTGAACGGTCATAATGGCGGAATCATAAATATGTCTCAACACACTCACATATCGCCAGTCGATCTGAGATCGCTGCAGGGATTCCATGACCGCCCAGGTCTCGACCGAGTCAAAGGCTTTCTCATAGTCCACAAACGCGAGGCAGAGTGGCTGGTTATACTCTTCAGTTTTCTGTATAACTTGCCTCAGCGTGTGTATGTGGTCTATGGTACTAAAGCCCCGTCGAAACCCGGCCTGTTCTGGAGGCTGAAAGCTATCTAGCCTGGCTGAGATTCTATTAGAGATGACCCTCGAGAACAGCTTATAGATGTGGCTCAGAAGTGTTATGGGCCTGTAATTCTTTAAGAGGGTTTTATCTCCCTTCTTAAAGAAAAGAACAGCCACACCTCTGCCCCAACATTTCGGAGTTCTTCCGGAGAAGATGACGCTGTTGAAGATTCTCTGGAGCTCCCTCAGAACCGGTCTTCCACCAGATTTCAGGAGCTCAGAAGTGATTCCATCCTCTCCCGGAGCTTTTCCATTTTTAAGCTGTTTTAAAGCCGTCTCAATCTCATCCATATCTATTTCGGGCATGTCCTCTGTGAAGTGGCGTGTTAATGTGGCCCTCGAATCGAAGGGGTCGGGAACAGGACTTCGGCAGCGCGAGCGGTATAACTGGCCGTAAAAATCTTCAATCTCAGACAAGACCTCTGGTTTAGAGGTGACCATGTCTCCACGAGCTGTCCTCAACTTCGTCATGTGGCTACGTCCCAGTTTTCGGGCGAATACGCGCATCCCACGGTTTTGCTCGATCAACTCTTTTATGAGGAGAGCATTAGTCTTACGTAGGTCACGTCGTATTGCCTTCTTTATCTGTTTGTTTAGCGTAGCTGTTTGCGAAGGAGATGTCTGTGGAGTTTCTCGTCTTAACCTCATAAGGTCCAAAGTCTCGTCCGAGAGATCTGACTTACGGCTCCCAGCTCGAGCCCTGCAGAACTGGCTCCCTTCCTCTCCAATTATTTTGGTCACATTTTGAAGGTCCTCGTCAACATTGGTCGCGGTGTCAAGAATGGCAAAGCGATTCTGGAGTTCCAATAGGAACTTGGATGAACCAGCGGCCATTTGCAGTCGGGTAGGTCGGAGCGTGGACTTCATCATGCGCATCCTTTCTAGGTTATAGTTGATATTCAGGGTGCCTCTTACCATGCGGTGATCACTTCCGGTGTTAAACCTGTTGATCACGGAGACATCCCTGAATATATGCTTTTTATCCGCCATGATGAAGTCGATCTCATTAAAGTGTTTTCCGTTGGGACTTTTCCAGGTCCACTTTCGTTGGGGCTTTTTCTTATAGAAGGTGTTCATTAGATACAGCCCCTGCGATTCAAGAAAGTGGACCAACATGTGTCCCCTGGAATTCCGACTGCCAATGCCGTGTGGCCCCATCCTCGATTCACCACTCTCCCTTTGACCAACTTTAGCGTTGAAGTCCCCCATCACAACGTTGTAGTGAGCGGACGTGGTATGATGCAAGGCCCGTTCGACATCATCGTATAGGGCCTCCACCTCTTGGTCTGAGTGTGCCGATGTGGGGGCGTACACCTGGATCATTTTCAGCGAGTATCGATCCGATAGCTTAAGAACGATATACGCCACCCTTGTCGACACACTGGACACTTCCACAACGTTGTTACAGAGGACTTTGTTGACGAGGAAGCCTACGCCCCCCCGGGACTTGCAGTCTCCTTCCCGGAAGTAGAAGAGGTGGCCAGAGCTTAGGGTTAAGCAGTCCTCACCCTGTCTTCGGACCTCGCTTAACCCCAGGATATGCCACCTAATTTTGGAAAGTTCTACTTCCAGCTCGGCAAGATGCGAATCCAGCCGGAGACTGCGTCCGTTATACGTCGCCAAGGTCAGTTGTTTTGGTGACTCGTTGGACGCCTGGGGATTCTTCGCACCCCTGGCACTGTCGCTGCCCCGACCGTCACCGTGGCCAGGATGACAGTGCCGCCAGGAACTCGGGGCCATCTTTTTAAGTGTCGTCATTCATTTGGTGGGGGGTATTGCCTTAATCTCCACGCTGGGCAGGCGGGTTGGAGATCGCAGGGGTAAGGAGGTTAGCACTAATGACGCTGCTGCCCGTCATTGTCTTTGTATTTAGTCTCCCTACCCTTTTTGGATGGATATACCGCCATCGGTCGGTCGCACAAATAGTGTTAACGGACCATGATGCCATGTATGTAAAGAATTAATGAAACAGTAATACTTCGGTGAGGGAAAACATCGTGAGGAATCTACCTGTTCCCCGAACAGGTAATATTCACTACTTGTAAATGGCGACACGATTTACCACCTGTCACAATAGAACGGACTATCTGGTCAACACTTCGGTTCGAGGTGGCCATAGAGTTTCTACTACGAACACCAAAACTTCGTCCTACCCTGCAAGGTCGTCGTGGTCGTAAAAGACTTTATATTCTATCTTAGATAAAAACGAAAATATGATAACATTCTTCATAGAATTATTATAACTGCCGAGTGTGTGTGAGCAGTTGTATGGATTTTAATGAAGTGAAAGGTGATTGACAGGCGGTGCAACATTGGGATTTGTAATATGTATTCACCCCTCTGTATGAAGATAGGCTTGAAGTGTATGTGTTAATGATAAATATCTATATAAATGCAGTCATGTTAAGATTCCTAACGTCACAAATTTGACTCATTAGATTTCTAATGGCTTGTTTTATGCAAACGCTTATACAACATTGTAATTTATAAATTATTAGTTACTATTATAAGTCTATTACTACAGGCAACGAAACTTTTAGTCTAAGGCTGTGATTGTACCATGAGCGGAGCGGGAAATCCATACGAAAATATTTAAACATTTTGTTCGTTTTGATATACGCAGATAGTATCACTGACCACCATTTTTCTCGATCTCAGCAAACCTCTTTCGGTTCATTGACGTCTATACATCTCCTCATATACACACAAATATAACTAAATTATCGCTCCTCTTATAACTCTTTATAAAAGAACAGGATCTTTAGTCCACTAATGGTTTTGTTAAATAACAGTTCAATATCAGATCAGTAACAGTGTGAAGTAGTAGTGTGATTATTTATTTTAATAGTCAGCGCTGGTGAATGATGACACGGCTTACAAACTGTCACATTGAGTACTGACTATTTGGTAAACTTGTGGGTTGAAGGGGCTATAAAAATACTACCTCCGCAATCGCGGAGATGGATACTTAAACCTTGGACTACCCTGTGAGGGTTGTCGTGAAAGTATTTGCAATGAATACTTTTGTGTATTCACACTCCTTTTTTATTACGGCGGTGTAGTCAGGGGCTTGAGTGACCATCTCAGAAATTTAAAAGGCATTTAATATAATTTTCTCGGTCAGAGACTAAGTCTCGCTATCCAGCGAGGAAACGCGGCCAGTGTGCTTGGCACTATGTGTCCTGGGACAATGGTTTTTTTTATATTATTTAGGTTTATAAGTTTAGTTATATTTTTTTTAGTTTTAATAATACTTTTAATTTTTAGGTTTAGTAATAGTTTTAATTTTTGTTATTATAAATATTGTTGTTTGTTTAATTTCAATAAAGTTTAACACAACATTAAAAATATAAAAAATAAATAAAAGGCATGTTAGGTATGGGTCGCTCGAAGTTCGCGTTTCGCTAGAAAGATAGAATCCAACGTGATAGGTAGTGAACCATGTAGCCGTATATATCATCATCAGCCTGTATCAATCCACTGTTGGACATAGGCCTCCCCCAAATGACGCCACTTCTCCCTGTCAGTGGCCGTTCGCATCCATTCGATGCCGGCCAACCTGCGCAGGTCGTCTTCCCACCTTGCCGGGGGGCGCCCCACACTACGTTTACTGAGACGCGGTCTCCACTCTAGGACTTTTTTGCTCCAGCGACCATCAGTCCTTCTGCATACGTGACCAGCCCAACTCCACTTCAGCGTGCTAATTCTTTTCATAATGTCGGTAACTTTAGTTCTCTGGCGTATCACCTCATTTCTGATGCGATCTACCAGAGAAACCCCGAGCATCTTCCGCTCCATAGCACGCTGAGCGACCTTGAATTTGTGGGCTAGTCCCGCAGTGAGTGTCCACGTCTCAGATCCGTACGTCATAACGGGGAGCACACACTGGTTGAAAACCTTCGTTTTCAGGCATTGTGGTAATGACGACGTGAGAACATGCCTTAGCCTTCCAAATGCTGCCCATCCCAGCTGCATTCTTCTGTCCGCCTCCTTCTCGAAGTTGTTTCTGCCAAGCTGTATAATTTGGCCTAAATAAGTGTATTGAGAAACAACTTCTACGGGAGTGCCCCCAAGGGCAACCGGTCTCGGGATTACCAAATCATTAAACATGATTTTGGTTTTTTCTAAATTCATCCCGAGTCCGATGCGTCGAGAAGCAGCATCTAGTTCGGACAGCATTTCCTCCAGATCCTGCAGCGACTCTGCCATCAAGACGATATCGTCAGCAAAGCGGAGGTGCGAGATGTATTCCCCATTTATATTTATTCCCCGTTCAACCCAATCCAACGTTTTGAAAACATCTTCCAGTGCACTCGAGAACAGTTTCGGGGACATAACATCCCCCTGTCTGACACCTCTCTGCAACTGGATAGGTTTCGTGCCGTGGCTTTGGAGTTGAACGGTCATCATGGCGGAATCATAGATATGTCTCAGCACACTCACGTATCGCCAGTCGACCTGAGATCGCTGCAAGGATTCCATGACTGCCCAGGTCTCGACCGAGTCAAAGGCTTTCTCATAGTCCACAAACGCGAGGCAGAGTGGCTGGTTATACTCGTTAGTTTTCTGTATAACTTGCCTCAACGTGTGGATGTGGTCTATGGTGCTAAAACCCCGTCGAAACCCGGCCTGCTCTGGAGGCTGAAAGCTATCGAGCCTGGCTGAGAGTCTATTGGAGATGACCCTCGAGAACAGCTTATATATGTGGCTCAGAAGTGTTATCGGCCTGTAGTTCTTCAAGAGGGTTTTATCTCCCTTCTTGAAGAACAGAACAGCCACACCTCTGCCCCAACATTTTGGAGTTCTTCCGGAGAAGATGACACTATTAAAAATTCTCTGGAGCTCCCTCAGAACTGGTCTTCCACCAGATTTCAGGAGCTCAGAGGTGATTCCATCCTCTCCCGGAGCTTTTCCATTTTTAAGCTGTTTTAAGGCCATCTCAATCTCATCCATAGCTATTTCAGGCATGTCCTCAGTAAAGTGGCGTGTCAATGTGGCCCTTGAATCGGAGGGGTCAGGAACCGGATTTCGGCATCGTGAGCGGTATAACTGGCCGTAAAAATCTTCTATCTCAGACAAGATCTCTGGTTTAGAGGTGACCATGTCTCCACGAGCAGTCCTCAACTTCGTCATATGGCTACGTCCCAGTTTTCGGGCGAATACGCGCATCCCACGATTTTGCTCGATCAACTCTTTTATGAGGAGAGCATTAGCCTTACGTAGGTCACGTCGTATTGCCTTCTTTATCTGTTTGTTTAGCGTAGCTGTTTGCGAAGGAGATGTCTGTGGAGTTTCTCGTCTTAACCTCATAAGGTCCAAAGTCTCGTCCGAGAGATCCGACTTACGGCTCCCAGCTCGAGCCCTGCAGAACCGGCTCCCTTCCTCGCCGATTATTCTGGTCACATTTTTGAGGTCCTCGTCAACACTGGTCGTGGTCTGCAGAATGGCAAAGCGGTTCTGAAGTTCCAACTGGAACTTGGATGAGCCGTATATAAGCACTGGCTTACCGTTAATCATAAAAATTAGCTCATATTACTTAACTCTAGGAATTGAACCCGGAATCATAACATTTAATAATAATTATTACCTAACCTAAACGATACACCTGTTTAATAATACTGTCACATCATCAAACTTGGTTAAATCGCGTTCGCTTATCATTATAAACACAGCCCAAGCACACGTGTCTTGAAAAAAGTATGATCACGCGACATTATTTCACGCCATTCCTAATGAAAATTAAAAGTAAATTCGCCTTATTACCAGCTAAATATACTGGATTTTCAACTGTATGTTACAGGTTTTAAAGTCGATAATTAGTTTTGTTTATAAAGGTGATTTTAGTTACTAAAAACGTAGGTTGTTTAAATAATGAATGTGTTCGTATATTGCGTTTTGTTGTATTCATTTCCGTGTGTTATTTCACTTTTTCTATTACTATTATTAGACATTGATTTCGGTTTAACTTCTTGCTTTGCTTATTAGACAAATTCAGTCATAGCGTGCGTTTGTGATTTAGTATTTTGCATAATAGACACTGAAATAAATTGGTGTTAAGTAATGTTTATGAGGCTTTAATTGGGTTCAGTTATTGCACTTTTCTAACTGTACGATTTGTATTATGACATATGTTGCATAAGCTAAATAGCTAGAGAAATTTCATATGTAATAACATTAAGACAAAAACTTATAATTGATAGAATTAAGTATAATGTGATAAAGGAAGGTTGCGCTTTGAAAGAAGATTTAGTGACTACGATTGTAAAGAGTATGCATCAATGGTTTGGACATGTTATGCGGATGAATGATAGTACGAGTAGATTGTCAAAAGGCATATGTAGATGCGATGGAAGGGTGATCACGCAGGGGTCGACCCATTTAGACGTAAGACAGTCATACAGACGATATATTGAAAAAGAGTGTAGTTAGAAGTACCTATAACTGCCAAGTGTGTTTGAGAAGGTGTATTGATGTCAATAAAGAAAAAGAAGTTTGTAAAAAATGGAGATGTGTGATATTGGTCTACCCCTATCTATTTTTCATTCATTTATTTACGCCTCAACCTCCCCAAGGGGATAGGCAAGGACTATTGATAGCCACCTAGAACGATCCAGACAGTTCTCTCTTGCTTCACTCACACCCTTTAATCTTCTCATACATGCTCTTCTGTTATTCACACTACGTATACCAGCCTTTACCAGCTTTGAGAAGAATGCCTCCAATTTGTATGTATACATATGAAAATTACATATAAACTTCACTTCCAGTGAAGTAGCTATATACCTGGATGTTTAATATCATCTATGTATAACTCTCTGTAATTGATTCGACATATAGTCAAACATAACACGTTTTACACCAGAAATGAGCATTCAATTTCATGTGTAAACAATATCACAAAAACCATATACATGCATAGATACACAGTACCTATAACCGTCCTGTATGTTTGAGAAGGTCGGATGTCAATGAAGCGAAAGTGGTTTGTCAGGATCGGGACAGATGGGGATCCGTTGTCTCTTCCTACCCATCTACAAGGAAACGGGCATGATGTGTATGTATGTATGTACATGCCTATTGCCTATAAGGGAAAACACCGTGAGAAAACCTATCCAACCATTACGATATGTAACTGTTAGAGTAATAGATTAGAGTTGGGTTTTACCATTGTTTTACTACACTAAGTTTAACTGGTATAATAAGTGCTTAAGCTTAATCGTTGCGGGCTTCATACGGAGTCAATGAGTTACGTAGGGGTCGGTCCAATAAGACATATAATAATAATAATATTGTAGGACGTTATTACACCAATTGAACTAGCCCCTTGGTAAGTACATTGAAGACTTGTGTTAAGGGTTCTAGTCAACGTATATTTAGGAAATATATACTTATTATATATAGATAAATACATATATAGCATATATAATCAACAACCAGACTGGAAACCAGAAGAAAAGCGTAGTTCTTAACTCTGCATCCACCGGGAATCGAACCCGGGACCTCACGATTAGCGTTCAGGCGTCTAACCGATCGCGCCACGGAGGTCGTCAAAATATATATTATATTGGGCCGGCCCCAACGTAACCACTCTTCCACTTCACCCTCATGTATTCCTTTTGTCAAACTACATTCATTGTCCGCATAACATGTCCAACCCATCGAAGCATGCCCTTTTCAATCTTAGTCACTACGTCTTCTTTGAGACCTATCGAGGAAAATTGAGTTAGTAATATGTTTTTAGAAAAAGTTTCAAAAGCGTCAGGGAATAAAAAGCCTTTGAATATTGATCGTCTGTTTTACAACTATATACATATTCAAACTATTCGAATGTTGTCACTTTCTAAATATTTTAATTTTAATTAAATTGTCAAGTTTTATTAATGTATTTGTAAATGTTAATGTTTTTATGTACATACAATATCAAATTACATGGTAAGTTTTAATATCACGACTGTTATTAACCGGTGTAGTCAGAGTTTAAGGCTTTTAAGTTTGTATTAAGTACATACATACATATACATCACGCCTGATTCCCTGTAGAGGGGTAGGCAGAGATCACGGATCCCTATTTGTCCCGATCCTGACAGACCACTTTCGCTTCATTGACATTCATACATCTTCTCATACACTCTCGGCGGTTATAGGTACACCTAACGTCACCTTTTTTAATTTGTATTAAGTGTTTATGATATCGTCAAAAATTACTTACATTGATAGTTTTAATGCGGTATAGTCAGAAATTAAAATTCCAAATTTTGTAGTAAGTGATGTATGATATAGTAACCAGATTTCACCGAATAGTCAGTGTGATAAGTGGCAACAAATATAATTGTTATTCCAAGAAATAGAGAGGTTTCCTCACGATGTTTTCCCTCACCGTTATCAATCAATCAGCCTGTAAAAGTCCACTGCTGGACGTAGGCCTCCACTCAAGAACCGCTTTACTCCAGCGGTCGTCGGTTTTACGACAGACGTGGTCGGCCCACTGCCACTTCAGTTTACAACAGCGATAGACTATGTCAATCACTTTGGTTCTTTGCCGGATAATCTCATTCCGGACTCTGTCCCTTAACGAGATACCCAGCATTGAACGCTCCATTGCTCGCTGAGCGACATGTAGTCGGTGGTCGGTCTCACCGTTATTAGTCATACATAATATATTATACACTTCACGACCTAACTCTTGCAGTTTAGTCACATGTTCTAGTTTATTCTCATTTGTTCGTTGAACAATGTTTATTCCAAAGAAAAATGGGACCAGAATTCAATTCTACCCTAGTGGCGCTATATAAATATTAACTTTTTGTTAGTTTTAAGTTTTTTTAAATGTTTTTAGTTTCTACATGTTTAATTTTGTTTTTTTTTCTGTACATAATATTTAAGATTTAAATAGAGATAAATTGAATGATAAATCTGTTAAAGACATCACTACATAGTATAAAACAAAGTTGCTTTTCCTGTCCCTATGTCCCTTTGTATGCTTAAATCTTTGAAACTACGCGACGGATTTTGATGCAGTTTTTTTAATAGATAGAATGATTCAATAGGAAGGTTTATATGTATAATAACATCCATGAAATAGTGGAGTAGGCTATTTTATACCTATATATTTAAATGAAATAGGTATTTCCAAAACATTGCGATTTTATTGATTACAAAAAACACAGTCATACATTGCATGTTTATGGATTACAAATCAAATACGTAAAACCAGTCACTATTTCATGATTCGAATTTCAAATTCCGTGCTAGCTTGGGACTTACAAATGCTAACTAGTCAACTTTCATCTCGGTATGACGTAGATGATGATTCAGAGTAGATGAGAATGGAATTTGGACGATGGGTTAGCAACCTGTCACCGATGTTCTCAATGACATCATAAGGACGATGTCTTAGGCGATTGTGGATTTATTAAATAACAAAATAATGAATTTTATTGTGGTGGTTTAGACAGGCCGAAATTACGTGGGCATACTTATTAGGTATAGGTCGCTCAAAGCCCACGTTTCACTAGATATACAGAACCCAACGTGATAGGTTATGAACCGTATCGCCGTATATATGCACTGGCTATTACTTGTCCCGAGGGATAAGCAGGTTTCCTCACGCTGTTTCTCTCACCGTTAGTGTCTGTAAATTATGTACGTAAATGAAAAACACATTTAAAATTTTATTCATTGGTACATGCCCGAGCTGGGATTCGAACCTAAGACCTTACTCAATAATTTTTTTTATAAAGCTTCACAAATAGGCATCCGTGATCTCTGACTATCTTTAAAAACTGCTATGATACACATATACAGTCATACACCATGCGTGTCTATAGATTACAAATCAAATATCCAAAAGTCACTCTTTCATAACTCAAACTTCTCAAATCCGGTATTTACCGTTACCGAAAGATTACGTAACTTACAAATGACTTGACATAGGCAAAGATCACAATTTATTACCGGTTATGTAAGGTACGAGGTGCTTGTTAATAAAAATGAGTGTTGTTTATTGTATACTCTCATTTATACATAGATACATTTATTTATTACATATATATAAAGAACAGAAGAGCATGTGTAAAAGACAAAGTGTGTATCTGGATTGAGGGCCCATGTTTGGAATATTGGACAATCGAAGTGAAACTCACAGGGCATTTAGTAAAGAATTAGTAAAACCTATAGCATCTATTCTTAAATTTCTTAAATATGAAACAAAACAGTTATTGTCAAAAAACTTGGGCCCTCAATCCAGATGCCAGCATTTTCTAGATCTCAGAAAGTACGAATCCTGGGATAATGCTGTTTATTCGAGGATTTAGTAATTTCTTAAATAAATTAAGAAAATCTCAAATCTCAAAAATGCTATAAATATAGGTTTAGGACGATTTCGCTTGGGCCCTCAGTTCAGAACTCTCTGACTTTTGGAATTATCAAAAAATGAACATATCTATACAAGAAGACTAATGTATATTATATTATCTTGAAGCTCAATGGCTCAATGAATTAGTAATGAAGAAATAACGATACAAAAGTGAATAGTTTAAGAGAAAATTTAATTTGAATTTTCATCTGACGTACAAACATTTCCTCCAAAACATCGGAGACACATTTACGTCCCTTTTAGCATGAATCGGTTGTAATGTCCATATCCCACAGTTACCTTTTACGACATACCAATGTATGTATATAGCATACACACACACACACACATATATATATATATATATTGTTTTTTTTAATTCTTTATTAAGCCATTCACCACTAAGGTTATGTCGGCTGAAGTACAAACACTGATGCCACGGCGTTTGAACTTCTTGTTATTCCATCGCCATGGTTACACCAACGCCGCCAGCCGCTACAACTGAAGAAATACTAAATCGAAGCTCCAATTCTTCTCTTCCTCGTTCTTCGGTTCGTTCCAGTTGATGATTCAAATATAATCTCAAAGCAAACATATTTAGCCAATTTCGCATCACAACTAACTAAATATTCAGCCGATAATACTTATTTGTATTTTCAAATTTCACTGAGCTGCTGACTTTGTTGACGAACCATAGACGACGGATATCAATATAGATTGTTTACCAGGAATAAGTCAAATAGTTTTCACTACCAAGTTCGTTCGGTCACCTATCTCGTTTCCACACACGTAACGCGACATAAAGCCTTCTCTCTCATTCGTCTCAGTCATTGCCTTTTCTTGGCATGTAAGTAATTATTATTACTCGGAATTTTCGATGACAGGTGACTATTTACATACATACATACGCTTCACGACTTGTGTATACACACCCATTTTATTAAGGTATTTATAAATATAATAATAATAATATTTGGACATTATTACACCAATTGAACTAGCCCCTTGGTAAGTACATTTAAGACTTGTGTTATCGATACTAGTCAACGTATATTTAAGAAATGTATACATATTATGTATAGATAAATACATATAATCAACGACTAGACTGGAAAGCAGTAGAAAGCATAATTCTTAACTCTGCCTCCACCGGGAATCGAACCCGGGACCACACGATTAGCGTTCAGGTGTCTAACGGATGGTATTTAAGATGATCAATATGCAAAACATAAGTTAGAGACTTTAAAAGACTACGAATAGCAGTTCTTACATACATATACATCTTTAACATCATATATATGGTTCACGACTTGTGTATACACACTTCCTTTTTATTGTGGTGAGGTGTTCAAAAGCTTGAGTGACCATCTACCAAATTTCGAAGTCATCTTAGGTATGAGCTATTCAAAGTCCGCATTTCACTAGATAGATAGCACCTAATGTACTATAATAATACTATTAGTGACTATTTACTAGCTTCTTTTTAAATAATCAATATTTTATTAAAGTTTGTACAGATATAAATAGGTAAATAGTTTATCTCTATTGTAAATTTGTTTATACATACATGTACATCCAGTTAAATCGAAAATGAAATTGAATTTGTTCAATATAAGTACAGAACAATACATTCATTAAACGGCATTGTGTCTTTAAAAGAATAGACGTTCTTCCCACCTTATCGTAGGCAACTAGGGTTAAATTAAGTCAATTGAGCGATGGGCTAGCAATCTGTCAATGCCTTTGCCACGCCTCCGATGTGATGGGAAGAACGGCAGCTAGTTAGCATTCTATTTACGTCCCAGACTAGCACGGGTTCGTATTAAAGCCTGCTTAACATACCAATATATAACTATGAAAATACATTCAATTAAAAAATCCATAGTGATGATCTACTATTACAAATTGTCGATAATAATCACCAGATTGTAATGTCGATAAAAACCGCTTCTAAAGGAAATCGATCAACGATGACATGGCCTACCACCTTTCACGTTGGGTACTGGTAAAACGTGGGCTTTGAGTGTTCAAAGACCTTCTTAGTGATACAATGGTGATACCTCAAGCCTCTGTCTATATTGAAAGGGTTAAGAGTCGCGATGAGTATTAGTGAATGTATGAAATGATCAGATGTTCATTATTGAATAGAATACCTATAGTTACTGTCATTCTTCTTAAGGCAGGTATACGTAGTGAAGAACAGAAGACCGTGTATGAGAAGGTTAGGTTAGGTTAGTGAAGCAAGAGAAATTTGTCACCCGTTCCAGGTGGCGATCGATAGTCTCTGAATATCCAGTTGGGGACGTAGAAGCATGAATATGTAAAGAAAAAAGAAAAACATTTATTTACTGCTTATATACATTTTATCTATATACAAATATATATATACATACATATGTATACATACAATTAATAATATGTATGTAGATCACATACATACTTACATGTATTATATGTATAATACAAATCAACACAAAGAACCACAAGTACAAAAGTAAACACATGTTTCTACACTTAATCCCATAGTCGCCTTTTACAAGTACACGTATCAATCTCGGGCCAAGTCAACGTAACGTTCGCTAACGTAATCCAGCTAATAGCGAGCGGATAGAGAAAGTGCTCCACAAGAGTACGGTTAGCAGAAGAATACAGTTTAATAAAGTGTTTAGTGTTTAGTTAAGTGTTTAGTGAAGAAAATGGCGGAGAGTATGTTGGGAGTATCGGGTGTATGGTTTAGGGAAGAATAGGGTGTATGATGTACAGAGTGTTTTGATAAAGAATTATTGTTAAATAATTATAAAATAAAAATATATAATGATTATATACATATGTTTCATTAATATAGTTCATAAGTTTTATTTAGGGTGTAAAGAATCTTGGAAAAATAATAGATGCATAAATCGTTTAGAGTGCCTGTTTTAATTTTAAACGTACCAGTTATCATAAAATTAGATCAATATGTGAAGAAAAATAGTCGTGCTAGTACAATACTTATCTATATGTGCATCACGAGTACAGTACGTAAAAACGTTTTGATATCTCGTTAATTTCATAAAAACTTCATGTATGTTTTTTAGCATACCCCTTTACATACATACAAAGTAATAGGTACATCTAATCGTTACCTTTATTCAATATGTTCTCATTGGGCCGACCCCTACGAAACCGCCCTTCCACCTCACTTACAAAAACCTTACGTCAATCTACTATAATTATTCCGCATAATATGTCTGAACCATTGAAATACGTTTTATTTTTACATACATACTCGTGTATACACATCACACCCCTTTCCCTTGTAGAGGGAAGGCAGAGATCACAGATCCCTATTAATCCCGATCCTGACAAACCACTTTCGCTTCATTGACATTCAAACACACTCGGCGATTATAGGTTATAATAATTACTTTTATTATTACTACAATATAAATAAGTAGGTTAACAATCCTTCACCAAACAGCAGACAATCTTTTCCGTATAGTGTTTATTATAAAGCTTAATAGTACCTATAAAATTCATAATTAAGCACAACCAATCAGTATTATTACTAAAGGAATAAAACTTAAACTTTCTTTTTCATTACACACCTCATTTGTGGAATTGGTTAAGCAATGACATGTGATTTGCAATTATATAGTTTCGTTGTAGATTGGGACGTAATAAGAATGTTAACAAGCTGCCGTTTTTACCGGCCTGTTAAAGGAGGCGACTATGAGACTAGGGCTAGATAGAATCTATTGGACAATGGAACAGACGTGTCAAGAATCTTCCGTTATGCCAGCGCAAACAAATTTTCATGCTAAAACGTGATCGTATTATACTTCCGAGGTTCTGTCCTTCGGGAAGGGATTAGAGGACGTGAATGTGTATGTATGTATAATATCCTAAGAAGTGAATCGACTAGAATACATAATACATAATTTACAGTCGCTAACGGTGAGAGAAAACATCGTGAGGAAACCTGCCTATCTCTCAAGATAGGTAATAGTCAGTGCCTATATACGGTTCACTACCTATCACGCTGGGTGCTGTCTATCTAGTGATACGCGGGCTTCGAATGACCCATACCTAACATGCCTTCGAAATTTCGGAGATGGGCATTCAAGCCTCTCTGACTACCCCGCCATAATAAAAAGGGGAAAATGTATAGACAAGTCGTGAACCGTATGTATGTATGAATCGACTAGAATATTAGATTATTGACAACCTTCGTTCCTTGAACGGTTAATTATCTAAATGGTAATCGTGAGTTGAGGAAGACAGGGTTAAGAACTACCCTTTTCTTCTGCTTTCCATTCTGGTAATCACTACATAGTATAAAACAAAGTCGCTTTTTTTGTCCCTATGTCCCTTTGTATGCTTAAATCTTTGAAACTACGCAACGGATTTTGATGCGCTTTTTTCTAATAGATAGAGTCATTCAAGAGAAAGGTTTATATGTATAATAACATCCATTAAATAGTGGAGTAGGCTATATATTTTATACCCGTGCAAAGCCGGAGCGGGTCACTAGTTTATCAATAAAAATACTACGGTGAAAAAACCTACCTACTGTTCCTCAAATGACGAGATGGTGTACCACCTGACACGTTGAGTACAGACTATCTGTCAAGACGTGGGTTCGAGGTTGCCATAGATTCAAACCTCTGCAATTGTGGATATGGAAACCTGAACTTCTGAACTACCCCACATAGGTTAATGGTCTAGGACGTGATCAATTAGCTCGCAATTGGCTTGTTCAATTAATGTAATAGTGATTAATAATTGACGAGACTTATCGCGTAATTTTTATATAGTAAAATTACCTTTATTAACCCGACGTTTCGGCTACATTGCAGTAGCCATGGTCACGGGCAGACAAGTTTTATACGCTTACGTTTTATACTTACGCGATAAGTCCCGTTAATTATTAATCATGAGTATAAATCGCGAATCTCTTAAAACTATAATGTAATAGTGTCCTACAATATTTAATTATTTTCTCGCATTGCGTTGCTAACGGTACTTTTACGTTAAAACTGGAAAGTATCTCCGCAGTTGCATAATGTGGATAATTCCTTTGAATCGATGTCGTACTGTTCATAATCACGACTCAAATTGAATTGGGGTAGGAAGTAACCCAAATTACTTAATAGAGGAAAGCATACATCATACATACAGTACCATGTTAGTTGGGACGTAAAAAGAATGCTAACTAGCTGCCGTTCTTTCCGGCATGTCGTGGAAGGCGATCAAGGGACTAGGGGTCAATGGAATCTATTGAACGATGGGCTAGCATTTAATGTTCCATATGACATCACACTCAACAGTGATCCAGGAGACATGTAGTCTCCGAGGTTCTGTTCTTCCCGAAAGGGATAAAAGGACGTGAATGTATGAAAGTAATTATTATTATGTACACATACATAGGCTTCACGACTTGTGTATACACACTCCCTTTTTTGTTATGGCGGGGTATTCAGAGGCTTCAATGCCCATCTCCGAATTTCCAAGGCATGTTAGGTATGGGTCATTCGAAGCCCGCGTATCACTAGATAGACAGCACCCAACGTGATAGTTAGTGAACCGTATCGTATAGGCACTGACTATTACCTATCCTGAGGGATAGGTAGGTTTCCTCACGATGTTTTCCCTCACCGTTAGCAACTGTAAATTATGTACGTAAATGAAAAACACAAATTTCATTCATTGGTACATGTCAGAGTCGGGATTTGAACCAAGGACCTTACACACGAAGTCCGAGGTCTTACCCACTGGGCTACAGCCGCTTATGTATGTTTGTCATAAATCTCTAATTGTAATCTTCAGTTAAGTGTCATGAACCAGGAAGTCTTAATTGACCCTTTCCTAGTAAAGGAAATGTTGATACAACCTGTTTTGACAAAAGATAATCACTACACCTCTACGGTGAGGAAAAACGTCGTGAGGAAACCTACCTGTTCCCCGAACAGGTAATAGTTATATACATACATATACATTAACGTCCTTTAATGCCTTTTGGGGTGGATAAAACGTTGAAAATATGATATATTATAGATAATAATAATAATATTTGGACGTTATTACACCAATTGAACTAGCCTCTTGGTAAGTACATTTAAGACTTGTGTTAAGGGTATGTCAACGTATATTTAAGAAATTTATACCTATTATACATAGATAAATACATATATAATCAACGACCAGACTGGAAAGCAGTAGAAAAGCGTTGTTATTAACTCTGCCTCAACCGGGAATCGAACCCGGGACCTCACGGTTAGCGTTCAGGCGTCTAACCGATCGCGCCACGGAGGTCGTCAAATATAATAGATATTGGAGTCGTGATGTCATATGGAACAATGGTGACAGATTGTTAGCCCATCATACATATTTGTATGTACTTACATTACATCATACATGTTTGTATGTATAATATCTAGTGCCCTGTATAAAGGCAGTTCATTCTCTTCAATGTGTATGTAAATTCTTCTAGTTCCTATAAACGCCGAGTGTGTATGAGGAGGTATATACATGTCAATGATGCGAAAGTGGTCTGTCAGGTTCGGGATGAATCGTGATACGTGATCTCTGCCTACCCCTTTTTAAGTAAACAGGTGTGATGTGTATGTTTACATTCATTCTATCTTAGTCTCAACTAACTTAGGACTTTTTAATATGTGATCAAAGTCATAGGTCACCCACGTCTCTATCTACCCCGAAAGGGCTTACACACGCAACGTTTATACATATGGTACCACAGTCACGTTTAGCACATTAACCTCGTAACATGAACGACCTAATTGTTTGGCGTAAAATCGAAAGCGAATAACTTTCATTTTCAATCACTAACATATGAAGAACAAACGAAATATTGAAGAAGGGTAAAGACAAAGTGGTCGTAATGGCCACATTGTTTTAGTTCCAAATTAGTGGCGCTGTAGTCAACGGAGACCTGTCAAATGCCAATAATAAAATAATGTAAACATACATCTATTTGTTAAATAATTTAATTAAACATACGTATTATTAAATTATTTTAAATAAATAATAAATTAAACATACATATTTTTCCGACATTTTTATCATAAACAACGTTGAACTATTGATAAACAAATAGATTATTAGAAAATGATTAGAAATTGACACTTGACAGGTCTCCAATCTCACTAGCGCCCCTGGCGGGGTAAAAAAGTGAGGAATGCTGCCATTCTATGGCCACCTCGAACCCACGTGTTGACCACAGTCAGTACTCAATGTGACAGGTGGTAAGCCATGTCGCCATTTACAAGCACTAACTATTACCTGTTCGGGGAATAGGTAGGTTTCCTCACGATGTTTTCCCTCACCGTAGTATTCGACGCATTTCGTAAATGTATTTTATTACGAATATGTACATAGAAATTCTTTAAAACTTCATTTCCATTGGTACATGTTCAAGCGGGATTTGAACCCTGTACCCACTGATACAGAGTCGTATACAAACAATTGAGCAACGTTAAATTAAAAATTAATTGAATAAGGGTAAATTAATAGACTTATAACCACCGATAGTGTATGCTGAATGAGAGTTGAAAAAGTGAGATAAAAGCTATAATTACTGATTGTATACCTATGTATGAAAATATCTGATTTACTTAAGAAATTCCAAATTCAATTGTAAACCCAAAAATACCTACATATTTCAGTAAACAAAATAAATCTAAATATGTACAAATTAAAACATAAAGAAACTTAAATCTAACAAAAAGTAAATATTTACACAGCGCCACTAGTGTACCGAATTTAGCACCCAGAAGCAAAAGCCCCCAGCACACTAGCAGGGTTGCCCCGCTGGATAGCCAACGATGATTTCGTAGTCTTGAAAGTCTTTGGGAATCACTCATACTCCGTAAAAAACCCATTATCATACATACACATTCTGATACCATATATACTCTTTATATCACTTTCTAAAACGATAGAATGTCAGTGATATAAAATGTCGTATTGAGATGAAATAAAAACATTTATGCAAGGATAGCATGAATAAATAAACCAAATATTTATCATTCATCTTCATCATTTAAGTTAGTGTATATCAAGGAAGAAATTTAATACAGTAAGTCTCATTTACGACTTATTAATCACATAAACTATTTCTCTATGACACTAAAAACTCTATTACCACTTAAGCATACATCCTACGATGTATGCTGTATACAATGATATAGCATCAACTTTTACACTAAAATTTTCCATACCAACTGTGTCAAACTTAAGCACAAATCAATAATTACTTTTACAGCACTAAAATTGGATCTTCAATACTATTCTTCGATAACTATGATGTTTCCGATACTTGTTTGTAAATAAATATGTGTGTACATATGATTGAATATACGCTTTCTTAAGTTTTTATGTTTGGGGTTTGATCTGTCTGAAATTTCTTGTGTATATAAAACTGTGAAGATTTCTCTGTTTCCCGTGTCTTAATCTAACATTTTCTTTGTGTGAGAAATAACGCAATCCATCTATAATTGATATTATATAACATTAATCTTTCTTAATGCTTCGTTACGTTGCGAGAGACAAGTAAATGTCAAGCATTGAACATATAAAATTCAATAACGATTTCGTCGTTTCTCACACTGTTTTGTACATATCTCGAAAAGTACTAAATGAATATTTTCACCTCCGCACAGGCGTCCCACATCACGACGTTCCGCTTAAAAGGGATACTAAAACCTATAGAGACATAGTTCCTATACCTCTAAACGGAGGAGACGATCAAAAAAGACTGATACCAGCCGCTAGTAATATTTATTACGAAGTAGCAAACGTAACCAAAGATAAAGACATACCCCAGTTTAAACCGATAAGCGACTTGCAACTAAGTAAAATACAAGAAATATTTAAACCAGCCAAATCTCCAAGATTTCGCAAAGGCAGAGTCCTGACTGAAGTAAAGATAGATCCTGACCGACAGGACGAAAAGAAATGCGCTCAAGGCGGCACTTGTGAATTTTTCATATATTGCTGGATGGTCGGAGGCCTACTAGAAGGTAGTTGCGGTGGACTTTTGAAAGGATGCTGTCATAGAGTAGCTAAAGCCGGTATACTAGGAGTGCAAGACTCCAATTCAATAGATACAGGTTCAACAGAAACCGATTATGGGCCGGTAATTAATGATCAAAGTAAGTGGCATGAAGTTTAAAAGAAGATGTGGGACGCAAGACATAGGGACCTCAATTTTGTTTGCAGGTTTTTGTATATGTCGCAAAATGATTTGATATTTCGGGTTTTTGCAAAAAACTTGGGCATTTTGCGTAAACACGGATAATTAGATAATGGTGATCATTTAACAGAAATCTAAGTAAGTTAGCTTAGGTTAGTATATGATAAACAACACACGAGCCGAGCGAAGCGTGCCGCCGAAGTGCCAGAAGCGAATAGCTTTTGTAATAGTTGATCACCATTTCTAATTATCCGTGTTTAAGCAAAATGTCCAAGTTTTTTGCAAAAACCCAAAATATCAAATCATTCAGTAACGTATATACCTTCTTTTTGTGTGTATATATGGATGATGCTGTCTTTTCTTTGCTGTTGGCTTTTTAACATGTTCTTATGTCTTGCTTCTTCACAATCTATTTTTTTTACTAATATTTTACTGCTATATACTAACCTTGCTTTGTTTTAAGTGAAGGTAAGTGTTAATTTTAAGTTTTTTTTGTAAATTCTTGGAGTTATTTCTTGGATTGGTTTATTTTGCTATTTCTTATTATATTTGCTTCTATCTATCTTCTATTTAACTCTTCTTTGTTGGCATAAGAACAATATAATATTGTATTTTTAAATATTCTATCTCAATGATAGTTCAATGTTCTATCAATTTCAAAAAGTTTATGTGGATTTTATATTTTTATTTTTGTGCCAAAATATGTGTAGAGTACCCGCCACATAAGGTGGCAGTAGCCAAACTTGGAACTAAATTTGACGTTTCCGCCATTGCGTGTTATTTTGTATGAAAGGTAAATTTAGTATTACCAGCGTTGTGTTTTTTGCCCACTCTTTGTAATTTTTATGTTTGTTAAGGGTGATTATAATAAATTGATTTCTGGAGTTTCTTGTTAGTTCTTCTCCAAGGGTCTCCGCTGAACTTCTTCTTCTCAATCGTTACGCTCTTATCAGAGCGGTCGTGGTCTTCATGACGTGGCATCTTGAGCAGCCGAAATGGTTGGTGAACTAACCTCGGTAAAAATATGTAAAGACAATGCTCAGTGCCATGTTTGAAATAGTTTTTTTACATACATACATACACATCACGCCTGATTCCCTGTAGAGGGGTAGGCAGAGATCACGGATCCCCATTTGTCCCGATCCTGACAGACCACTTTCGCTTCATTGACATTCATACATTCTCTAATACACTCTCGGCGGTTATAGGTACTCCTAACGTCACCTTTTTTCAATATAGCGTCTATCTGACTGTTACATATATGTCTTATTAGGCCGGCCCCTACGTAACCGCCCTTCCACTTCACTCATATATATTCCTTTTGTCAATATATAGTTTTTTTAATTTGTACTTAGATCATAAAATAACTTTCAAAGAGAGCTTATGATAGGGCCTATTTTGAATAAAAATATTTTGACTTTTGACTTTGGTATATTAATTTGTTTTATTTGAGTTTATAGCTCTGCAACCAAAGATCGTTACAAATGAAACCTCAATATAATGTATCGAGCCGTATGGCACAGTGAGTGCTAGTTTTGGCGTGTTTACTGGCAACACTGGATTACGCGACTGTGGCGACGCCTCCAACTGCCACCTTATGTGGCGGGTACTCTATGTTCAAACAATGAAGTTTCCAAAAACACAATCTCCTTTACATTATTTAAATGGTTTGCCATAAACATTTAACCTTTGTTACAATGAATTTTAACGACATACCAAAAAGTATACTTTGTAAAGTAACCACAAAGTAATAAAATGTATTTAAAAGGAACATGTGAGTAATAATAAATACAATTACTTAAAAACGAAGGTTTTCAGTAACCATAATTTGATAGCCTGCTAGGTGGACCGATGATCTGAAAAAGGTCGCTGGTAGTGGAGGGCCACGAGTAATCGTGTTTTGTAGCGTACTCTTAGGGAGGCCTACGTCCAGCAGTGGATTGCCATAGGCTGATTGATTGATTGAAAAATTGATATTTTGTATTGAATATTTTGGGTTATAAAATTATTTAAGATAAAGAAATAAGAATTAATTTAGAAATGTGTAGGAAGAGGCTAGTTTTTGTCTAAAAATACCTAAGAAAACTATCTCAGTCTATAGTTCATTACTTTTTACTAATTTTTAATTGTTTTGAAGTTTTCCATTGATGTTTCCAAAATTTTATAATAATAATGATTATAAAAAGCGTTTATTTACAGCCACAAAAACATACACAATACAAAACGTTTACAATAAATAACTTACAAACTAAGGGGTATAACTTGTGCATGTTATTGTCGCAGCAAAAGGGTTCCAACTCAGATGGGTATGTTGCATTTTTATGTCTATGTAATTACAATCCAAATAGATACATAAAAAGTAACCGAATAGATATTATACTCTATCAGTAGAAGGACCAAACTATACATATGTATCATTACAACATACATACACATCACACCTGATTCCCTGTAGAGAGGTAGGTAGAGATCACGAATCTATCACGTACCTGACGAACTATTTTCGCTACTCTGACACTCATACACCTTCGCATACACACTCGGCGGTTATAGGAACTTCTAACGTCATTTTTCAATATAGCGTCTATCAAATACTTTAACCCGAATCATCTCATCATCATCCAGCCTGTAGTAATCCACTGTTGGACATAAGCCTCCCCCAAATGACGCCACTTCACCCTGTCAGTGGCCGTTCGCATCCATTCGATGCCGGCCAACCAGCGCAGGTCGTCTTTCCACCTTGCCGGGGGGCGCTCCACACTACGTTTACTCCGAACACATACACTAAATATTACCTAGGATATGTAATATACACCTTACAAAAGGACAAAAGTAAATTGTCAAAAACAACCTTGTCTTACTTAGTACTCGTATTTCTCAAGACACCTCAAAAGGGACATAAACAATAAAAATAAATATAGAGTTCGAAGCAAGAAGGATGCAATATCCTCCTTTTGAAGTAATTGGTGACTCAGACTGTCTCAGATTCGGCCGGGCATACGTGGTCCGGTATTGCGAAAGAGCTTGGTTCTACTCATAGCAATAAATTGTACGCATGGAGGCAAAACATGTTGGAACTTCATTAGCTTTATATCATCAATAATATGGCATATGTATTTCTAAAAACACATGTTTTACAAATATAGTTAGAAACTTTCTCTGTTATTGATATCAACATATTGTTGTATCGTTTCCATGGCAACCGATGAGTTGTAATATAAATAATTTTACGTAGGTACATAGGTGCAATTTTCTGTTTGTGCGTTTCTGAAATTAACTTTTATTAGATTTTATTATGATTATTAGAATTTGGAAAAGTATTTTATAGTGAAGAAATTTGGCATTTTTTTCTGTTGAGATGGTTATCAAATATTGTGTTCATAATATTATAATGAGAAAAATACTCGTATATAATAAAATATTTAAAAAAAATCACGCTATAGTTTTTCCACCATCGTTTATATAAATACCTACCTTAATATACAGCCTGAAAAAATTTCTTAGGAGCATAAATGTACAGTTACAATATATGGAATTTCGACATCGCTTTACCACCTTATATTAAAATTACGTTTTAGCAGAACCACGCTACACTCAGTTACCTTTGTATGAAACCATTCGCATTTCACACTGTCATGGCGATATTACGCAAGCGCGAGTGAAATAGGAAAACACGCTGCGGTAATAGTTGGGTGATGGAATTACTACCTTAAGTATACATTCACGTCCTTTAATACCTTTTGTAGTGGACTCTCTTTCTTGTAAGTAATGTTAACTTTTAGTTTTAGTTCTATCGATCGCTATCTACCATGTTTTGTTCACTGTGGAACCATTTTAGGAACAAATTGAATTATTATTTCTAAGGCTTATACTTTATACTTAAACTATAATTTGTATCCGTTAGGTTTCCAAATAAATAAATAGACAGAACCTCGCAAATACGATAACATCTTATGTCACTTTTTAGCATGAATATTGGGGTTGTAATGAATTTAAAAATACACATACATACACATCACACCTGATTCCCTGTAGAGGGGTAGGGTATCACGGATCTCCATTTGTCCCGATCCTGACAAATCACTTTCGCTTCATAGAGACTTATACGCCTCCTCATACACACTCGGCAGTATAAAGGTAGGCTAAGAATTAAGAAAACTAAAGCAAGAGATATTTGCGAATGGATGAAAGAAGGGTTACAAAAGGAATCTATAAAGCGAAGTGGTAGGTAGAGTTGGATGGGGTAGACCGCGTATAACTTGTACAGATTAAATTGGAGACATTCTTCTCAAGGCGGGTGTACGTAGTGAAGAACAGAAGAGCATGTAAGAGAAGGTTAATGGTTGTGAGTGAAGCAAGAGATTTGTCACCCGTTCCAGGTGGCGATCGATAGTCGCCTATCCCGTTGGGGACGTAGAGGCATAAATATATGATTTATTGTCTGTATTAGTTTTTTTAATCTAATTTGATTTATTTTGAGATTTATAATTATACTTAATTATTACATTAGTTTACGTTAATGACTTTTTTTTTTATTAAAAATGTTCTTTTTTTTTACTTTCAATAAGTGATTCTTTGATCCGTATGCTGAATAAAATGATTTTCATTATCATTTTATATGTATACATATATATATACGTTTTTACGAACACAAGAAGATGAAACAATCATAAAATCACATCCTAATACTCTATCACTCATCATATCATATTACCAGGAAGTGTATGTCGATGTTATTTTCCATAAAACCCGCGGTTCTGTCACCTTTCAAACGCTATGTGTGTCAATTCGGTCTTCGCTCGTAAATGACGGTGGCGCCAAAAATTGTAAAGCTAAGAACAAACATTAGCGGTGAGCGATTTAATGAAAGAACTTGTTTTGTTATTTATGATAGTACGAGCTTTTAGATAAGTAGGGAGATGTAAAAATAATGTATAGGAATGGTAATAAAATGGTAATTAAATAATAAATTAAATTAATTAATTACGACGCATAGCGTGAAGTATAAAAAGCATGTATGAGAAGGTTAATGAATGTGAGTGAAGCAAGGGAGATTTGTCATCTGTTCCAGATGGCGATCGATAGTTTCTGCCTATCCGTTTAAGGACGTATAAACGTGAATATATGTGTGTAATTTATAATTCTGCACAGTATACATATACAGTCACAACTGTAACTACATTTGGCATAGTTATAGCTTGAGTCTCCACCAACAACTGAGTATTGTCTTACTTTCTCCACTATAAACCTCACAATTACTATCCCCCCTTATACCTATACTCAGTATAACCTATTTTGAGAAATATTCCCCTTTATTCACTACGTTCACCCTCATCAAAATCCGCGCAAATAAGCCGCCATTTTGATTCCAAACCAGTACCATTAAACCGCTCATCTCTCCCATTTGCAATTTGTTAAGAACGAGAGTGAAAGCGTCGTTGCGCAACAGATGCGAATGAGTGGCGATAAGCATCGCTACTCTGCGGGGTGGTGGAATGGAATACACATGGCTTGTATATAGATACATATAGATATATATACATACACACACAACACGCCTGATCCCCTGTAGAGGGATAGGCAAAGAGCAATCTATTATATATTTTTATTAGGATAAGGATTATTATTAGAATTAGGATTATGTAACTGTCACGTAAAAAGATCGGTGGTAATAGGTACACCTAACGTCATCCTTTTTCAATATTGCTTATACATACGTATATGTGGATATATACATGTCATTTACATTGATATGTACCCTTGGTGTATATATAGATATACATATATACATGACATATACAAAAATTTTCAAAAAGGGTGTCGTTATAAGTATCTATAAGCAGATAGAGAAATCGATATTGATATCTATCATTGGTATTATATATTATTGGTATATTATAGTTATTGAAAAATGGCGTCGTTGGAACACGTAGTGTGTGTAAGGTGTAAGGTCACTGCCTAACATTTGTTAAGATACAGGCGTGATATGAATGTATATACAATATAATAATATAACGTAGAAATAGCATACATATGCATACAATATATCTATAATCCTCATAAGAGACGATTGTAGGAATCTGAAAAATAATTCTTCATATATATAGCCTTTTGGTTAAGATGTGAGAAATTAAGTAATATATTAGTAACAATATATCTAACAAATAGGTGTATTTGTACGTATGCTGTAGAAAGATTGAATTAGTTGTATATTCGCAAAGATCTTAAGAACATAGCAAAAATACGGATAATTAGATATAGATCTACTAGTAAAAGTTAGTAATAAAGATAGTTATAAAATATGTATTAATGTCAAAAAAACATAAAACTATACTGACCTAACCATTCTGTATGGTTAAGATTAATAAGGAAAAACCAAAATTTCACTATTACGCTGTCAGAAACAATTCAATAATTAACTACTTCAAGAGTCTGTCTACCCCAACAAAACAGACGTGTACGCACGAACAAACAAGAATCTGTCAAAATAAGAACGCGTTAACTTCAAAATAAACGTGAAAATTACGTAACTATCCAACCAGTTGTGTTTGATCCCTGGTTTCATACAAACTATACGTTTTGAGAGATCAAGTTATATTTGCTAGGTCAACTCGTAAGAAAAATGGCGTAACGACTTCCGATCAGCTGATGAGCGTTCTTTTGTTTTGGTTCCGTTCTACGGAGACGTGACGTCATAGGTTGTTTGGTTTGAGAAGTGGTTAGAGATTCGAGTGTTGTATGAAATTGTAGAGTTAATTTATACATAGGTTGCATACATACATATATTCCCTACAGAGGTGAAGGCAGGAGTCACGGATTCCTTTTATCTCGGTCCTGTCATAATACTTTCTATTCTACCTACATTCATTGATATTCATACACACTCGGCGGTTATAGGTACTTTTAACGTCACACTTTTTCAATATGGCGTCTCTCTGACTCTCATTTGTTTTATTGTGCGTCTTTATAACTAAAATTTCTTTCTCTGGGACGTAAAAAAATAATGCTAACTTCCCGGCGTCGAATAAGCGACTAGGAGACTCCCTAGTCATAGATTCTATTTGGTGATGGGTTAACAACCTGCCACCAGTGTTTCATAGACATCACAACCCCAATGTTCATGCTAATAAGTGACCAAGAAGATTATAGTTTTAAGAGATTCGCGATTTATACTCATGATTAATAATTAAAGGGATAAAATGCCAGTTTATATATAACAATCTGCCCGTGACCATGGCTACTGCAACGTAGCCGAAACGTCGGGTTAATAAAGGTAATTTTATTATATATAAACTTACGCGATAAGTCCCGTTAATTTATTAATCATGACCAAGGAGATGTTTTCATGTGTCCAAGGAAAGACAATTAACAAACGCGTTCACGACCATTCGCCCTTGCGAAGTAGTCCGAGGTTCAGGTTTCCATCTCCGCAATCGCCAAGGTAGTAATTCTATGGCCACCTCGAACTTTCTTGACCAGATAGTCAGTACTCAAAACAGATATACGTTAATAAAGGTAACTTTATTATATAAAAACATACGCGATAAGTCCCGCTAGTTATTAATCATGAGTATAAATCGCGAATCTCTTAAAACTATAGGTATACGTGAATGTGTATATTCTGTCCACTCTGAAGGGAATAGAGTCGTGATTAGTGAAAGGTGGATGAGGAAGATGTGTAGGAAGCCACACTCGACTGGTCGTGGATACCGCCTTACCTTCGGGTGGGGTGTGGTGCAAGGTATGAGCGGTAGCGATTTAATACGCAGAGCGTAAAGAGAATAAAATAAACATATATAGGACACCTATTACATCAATTATTAAAAATACTTATATTATATTATGGCTGGGTTGATAGAGGTTTGTGGGCCCGTTCGTGTAAATTAAAGATGTATTGTATCAATTGTAATCGATGGAAATCAATTGTAAAAAACCTACTGTATATTGAATAAATAATAAAAAAATGGTGTTAAGTTGTCGTTATTAAATTGTCATACACTATTCAAAGAAAAGTGATAAATGAAAATGTATTTAAAATTATGCTTTTCCTGTAACTTACATATCCCTTGGGATAAGTTATTAGCCGTGCCTATACGGTGATACGGTTCACTACCTATCACGTTGGGTACTGTCTTTCTAGTGAGACGCGGGCTTTGAGTGGCCCTTACACACTCTCAAGCCTCTGACTACTTCACCACAGTAAAAAAGGAAGTGTATACACAAGTCGTGAAGCATATGTAATGTCATTAATGTAATAAATCGCCTCCGCTCATATCTTGTACCACACCCAGTGTGTTGAAATAGCAGAGTGCGAACCCAGTCGCCTGTGATGCCTCCGCTCTCCATGCGTATGTAATCACATACCTGGTTCAGATATAAGTACTAGGTACTAAGTACTATGTACCTAAGTATGCTAAGTACTAAGTAAAAAGGTATGAGTATCTACATATATACATACATATCATGCCTGATTCCATGCATCTTCTCTTACACAATGATATTAGGTACTTCTAAAGTCACCTATTTTTCAATATAGCGTCTATCTGACTGTTATATGTCTTATTAGACCGGCATAATAGATATATATACATAATAGATATCTATTCCTGGTACAAGTATAAGTACTAAGTACTATGTACCTAAGTATGCTAAGTACTAAGTAAAGGTATGAGTATCTAAATACTTACAATCTACATACACAATATGCCTGATTCCTTGTAGAGGGAAAGGCAAAGATCACGGATCCCCAATTGTCCCGATCCTGACAGATCACTTTCGCTTCATTGACACTTATACATCTTCTAAGGTCACACTTTTTCAATATTATCACACTTATTGTGCCGGCCCAATAAGACATATAACATTCAGATAGACGCTATATTGAAAATGGTGACGGTAGGAGTACCTATAACCGCCGAGTGTGTATGAGAAGATGTATGAGTGTTAATGAAGCGAAAGTGATCTGTCAGGATCTGGATAGTTGGGGATCCGTGATCTCTGCATATCTCTCTACAGGGAATCAGGCGTGATGTGTATATATGCATGTATGTTACTAAAAGCCTTCTATATTAATTAGACTATAGTATTTACAAATATACTCACGCCCCAAAACGCCTGCAATGGGCTAGCAATCAGTCACCAATATTCCTTATCAATGCTATTGCCACATCGAAACCTATTCTAAAGTTGGCTAGAATACAGTAACTCCAAAGCTCTGCCTCCTCCGAAATAGATCTATGGTCGTGAATCTATACATAAGTATGTATGTCATCTCTGCTATTATAACCTAAACAAGACTTACATACTATATCTCCAAGCTTCTATCCACTCCAAAAGAGATATCTAGTCGTGGATCTATATATTAATATAGTATGATAAATCATCACTACATAGTATAAAACAAAGTCGCTTTCTCTGTCCCTAAGTCCCTTTGTATGCTTAAATCTTTGAAACTACGCAACGGCTTTTGATGCGGTTTTTTTTAATAGATAGAGTGATTCAAGAGGAAGGCTTATATGTATAATAACATCCATTAATAGTGGAGTATGTTATATATTTTATACCCGTGCGAAGCTGGAGCGGGTCACTAGTGTTATTATAACCCCAGTAATAAAGTGACTAATATATACATACTTTCAAATCTCTATTCACTCTAAAAGAAATAAACTGTCCTATTCTTACCTAAGTAAGTAATACGAATCTAATAAGCAAACACAACCACTTAACCTTACAAACAAACACTTAAGTGTGTCAGCTGACCAGACAAATTATATGCCAAACTTTCTCCGAATGACATAACTTAGTTACTTAACACTACTTGGGATTCTAAGTGCTAACTTGACTGCAACTTAAGTGTGTCAAGCTAATCGTGCTTATTAAATAACTTAACCTAACTTGTGTTTACGTATGTGTATGTAATATAAACATAACATACGCTTCACGACTTGTGTATACACATTCCCTTTTTTATTGTGTCGGGGTAGTCAGAGGCTTTAGTGCCCTTCAAAATTTCGAAGACAAGTTTGGTATGGGTCACTCAAAGCCCGCGTTTCACATCATAGACAGCACCTAACGTGATAGGTGCGCCGTATCGCCGTATACAGGCACCGACTATCATTTATCCCGAGGGATAGGCAGGTTTCCTCTCGTTTTCCCTCATCGTTAGCGACTGTAAATTATGTACGGAAATGAAAAATTTGTGTATTTCCTTAATTTTATATAAATATTTCCCTTGCTCGGACGTAAAAAGAATGCTAACTAGCTGCCGTTCTTACCGGCATGACGTAGGAGGCGACTATCGGTAGTTATGGGAACCGTATCGCCGTATATTGGCACTGACTATTACCTACCCCGAGGGATAGGAAGGTTTGTTCACCGTTAAACCACTTAAACTACATGAAATAGTGAAGAAAGACAGTTTATTAGTTCTATTTTAGTCCCATACTACCACGGAATGCCATAGTCATAAAAGCGTGATAAATGCCTATTTTCAATTTCGAATGATTCAAAATATTACTGGCTTGACGACTTTCTCATATTTTATTACGTGCGGTTAGGTTGTGGCTTAAATTTAATTCGATTAGCCTCTTGTGTTACTTCCCGTGCTGTTCTGGGAGGCACAAGAATGCTAACTAGCTGCTGTTCTTTCCGTGTTAAGAGGGGACTAAGGGACTAGGGGAATATGGAATCTGTTGGACTAGCAATCTGTCACCAATGTTCCATATAACATCATAACCCCAATATTCATGCTAAAAAGTGACTTAGGGGACATTATTCCTCTAAAGTTCTGTCCACCCCGAAAGGGATTAAAGGAAGCGAATGTATATAAATGTGTATTATTAAACTAGGTATTAGTTATTATCAATAAGGTATTCAGGGTTTATATGTATGTTCCGGGTTCGATCCTCGGTTAAGGCAATTTGTATTAACTTGTTTTTATGTTACAAAACATTTTTGTACTCAATCGCAATATTAATGCTTAAAAAACCAAGGAATTTCGTGTCCATTAACCTTTTCATAAATGCTCTCTTATTTCTCAAAATATGTAGAATTACTTTTGACGATATCCGAGGACGGTTGAACATTTGAACGCAAATCGTGAGGTTCCGGGTTCGATTACTGGTGGAGACAGAGTTAAGAACAACGCTTTTCTTCAGCTTTCCTGTCTGGTTGTTGACTATATATAAGTAGTATCCATCTATATATATATCATGTTTATATTTCTTAAATAAACGTTAACTAGTACCCTTAACACAAGTCTTATATGTACTAAGCAAGGGGCTGTGCAATTGGTGTGATACTGTCCTTAAATATTATTATCACTACATAGTATAAAACAAAGTCGCTTTCTCTGTCCCTATGTCCCTTTGTATGCTTCAATCTTTGAAACTACGCAACGGATTTTGATGCGGTTATTTTAATAGATAGAGTGATTCAAGAGGAAGGTTTATATATATGTATAATAACATCCATTAAATAGCCAGAAGTGCGCAGCCGGAGCGGGTCGCTAGTTATATTATATACTACTATTACTATTAATTCATTGTCATACACACTCGATTATAGGTACTTCTAACCACATCTTTATCAATATTTTTATTACTCCTAGTGTGTAAAACAGTACCTATAACCACTGAGTGTATGAGAAGATGCATGAGTGTCATCAAGCGTGATGTGTATGTATGTATGTGTAAACACTCCCTAAGACATACCGTGAAGAACGGCAGCTCGTTAGCATTCTTTTTACGTGACAGTTACATAATCCTTAATTATATTACTCAATATAATTTGATTGACTGCGGTTTACGATTCGGAACAAAAGTCTTGTATTGTTATATCAATCTACATCTTCACGCATAAGGTAGATAGAGGAAGTCTAAGTAATTAACTTAAGCTCTAACTAGGTTAATAACTTTGTTAAGTAACGGTTATGTAATGTTTAACTTGTTTGAAGAGAATGTCTCCTATTTAAACTGTGTAAGTTGTACGCGGCCTACCCCGTCTAACTTTACCTTCCACTTTGGCTTTAGATTCCTTTCTTAACCCTCCTTTCATGCATCCGCTCCATGTGCCTAAAACGCCTTTATATACATATATTTTCGAACTACATCATAACACAAGAACTTTTTTCATACCAAGAAGAACAGAATTCATGTATGAGAAGGTTAATGGGTGTGAGTGAAGCAAGAGATTTGTCACCCGTTCCAGGTGGCCTAATAGTCTCAGCCTATCCCGTTGGGACGTTGAGGCATGAATGCATATGTAGTAACTTGCTGGTGAACTGTAGTAGCCACGTTTTGGTGGTCGTTGTTTTTAAGACGCTATGATGTTTCAGGTTCGATTCCCAGAAAGTTTTAACCTTTAGTTACGAACTACATATAGAAATCTCAAATTTTGTGTCCCTAGTACATACAAATATCTCCGAATATCTAAATCATAAACAATAAATCAGATTGAACTTGAACTGAGACAAAATAATAATAGAACGAATCCATCACAACACGAAAAAATACTTTAACTTAAAAACTTCCATTCAAAACACGTTTAACTTAAAGTAACTTAAAAAGTAAACTTAGCATAACTTAGAAATGCGAATTACCCATAATAATACATTATTAAGGCTAGCGTACATTTTATCGACTCATCGATTGAATTGCGTAAAGTCAACTTTCATTTTTATTTAAAGGAAATTACGATGAAAATGTAATATTTATTGGTCATCAATTGTTTAAGGTGACTACGACCATTTTGTACTCTAATATGAAATGAGAACCGTGTGAATGTTCCGTGCTAGACTGGGACGTAGAAATAATGATCATAATTGTCATTTTTGCCTGGTATCACTAAATAGTATAAAACCAAGTCGCTTTCTTTGTCCCTATGTCCCTTTGTATGCTTAAATCTTTGAAACTACGCAACGGATTTTGATGCGGTTTTTTTAATAGATAGAGTAATTCAAGAGGAAGGTTTATATGTATAATAACATCCATTAAATAGTGGAGTAGGCTATATATTTTATACCCGTGCGATGCCGGAGCGGGTCGCCAGTAAGAGATAAAATGTGAATTTATTGAGTAAGAGGATAGTTACCTGCTATTAATGTTATATTCATACCCGATAGTTATGTTAATGATTATTGTTTTTAAGAGAAAGAAAGGAAGTTGTCCTACGTTAATTTGAGACAAAAAAGTTTGCTAACTAGCTGCCATTCTCCCTGGAATGTTGTAGGAAATGATTAAAGGATAAACAAAAAATGGGTAAAAAGAAACCAAAGTGGAACCTAGTGAACTATAGTCTAGCAATCTGTCAACAATATATTCCGTTCCATATGACATTATGAGCCCAATATTTATGCTAAAAATTGATCTAGGAGATGTTTTTATCTCTCTGATGTATAGGGAAATGTATGTACAAAGTGGAATAAGAGAAAGTAGTATGAAATAATACAAAGTACTTAAACTTTATATGAGAATATAAAGAGAGGATTAAGAGATTGAAGCTCAAGTATCCGGGGTACATCGTATTAGCGTTTAGTTTATGCTTACACAAGCATTCTTTTTACGACAAGCTTAAACGTCGTGTAGAAACGTGAACTTAAATTGAGCTAAGTGTTATCCCTTTAGGGGTAGGCAGAGACCACTTTCACTTCATTGACACTCATACTCCTCCTCGTACTCATACGGCAGTTATAGGTACTTCTAACGTCACCCTCTCTCAATATGGCGTCTATCTGGCGATTTTGACCACCTCTGTGGCGCGATCGGTTAGACACCAGGGCCCTTACTCCACTAATTAACTTTGACAGCCACTCAACTGCGAGGCTATAGCGATAAATCTGCATCTCGGCCGTAAAAGTGGCACTCTGCTAATATTTTGACAGCCACACTAGCGTCATAATAGCGAGTCAATGGCACTTCAGTGGCCACTCAAAGTACAGAAATTATTGTCTATGGATTACAACAATTTAAAAAACTGTTTGCACTGACAATGCAGCAATGTCAATTAATGAATATTGATTTAGCAGTTAAAAGTTTTAAGTTTATAACGTAAACGTAGCTAAAAACGTACCTGAAAAAATATTTTATGTTTTTAATTGAAACTAAAACTACTAACTGAGCGTGTGAGTGTACATTAGAAATTGACCATTGACAAAAAAAGCTGTCATAATAATAGTAGAGTACCAAATGAAGGCTATTGAACTAATATTGAGGGACGTCACACCCAGAAGTATTTCGATAGCGTTTCAGTGGCCAAAATTTGTTAGTGGAGTGCGAAAAGTGTCAAATTACGGCCATTGAACTGCCACAATGTCGACACTGAAGTAATATTGTGGCCAATATGAATTAGTGGAGTAAGGGCCCAGAACGCTAATCGTGGGGTCCCGGGTTCGATTCCCGGTGGTGGCAGAGTTAAGAACAACGCTTTTCTACTGCATTCCAGTCTGGTCGTTGATTATATGCTATATATGTATTTATCTATATATAATATGTTTATATTTCTTCAATATACGTTGACTAGTACCCTTAACACAAGTCTTAAATGTACTTACCGAGGGGCTAGTTCAATTGGTGTAATAATGTCCAAATATTATTATATTCTTATATATTTCATTATATTATATATACTACTTACTCTATAACAAAGATGTCCCTTACTAATCTGGGACGTAAAAAAAATGTGTACTAGCTGCCATTCTTCCCGGCATCATAGGTCATTGGAGGCGACTAAGGGACTAAGGTTAAATTGAATTAATTTCATGGCATGCAACTCGATTTTATATCTCCGAGGTTCTGTCAACCGCGAAAGGGATTAAAGGAAGTGTATATATATATATATGTATGTGTAATAAAAATACCTTGCAGAAAGGTGTATGGTAAGTTCTTTTAAATCCTACACTAGCATGACTTTCGTTATGTGTAAACACGGAATTATAAAGGAAGAACCATTTAGAATAACATGCAAATGTTTAATTAGATTTAATAAAAAATTGTGGAAATCGGAAACAGTAAGTTCTGACAATTATTTCGTAGAAGCAACTCAAGTGTAACAATATCCAGTTCCTAAGACCTCTGAGTTCTAAGTAATATAACTAAATAACAGGTCAGCTAAACTGGTCGTGTTAACATTGACGTTTCGTATGGTATAACTTTCGCTTATGCTTGGTTATTGGATTGTGTTCGTAATTTATGCAAGTATAAAGTCGCTTTTTGTGTGACGGTGAATATTTCAGCAACTTAGACATTGGGGTACCGTTAAAAGAATTCAACATTTCTTGAAATTGCATTATTGAACTGGAATTTATTTCTTTTACGTTTATTTAAACTCATTGAAAAAAAACGGCTTGGTGCCTTTTTAATCGAACATTATTCATCCCAATTTCCTGTTTATTGTATATGGGCTGAGACTGTAAAAAATCTAATTCAAATACTGATAACTATAAAACTTTACTATTGAAAATAAAATCAAGTACTGTACTGATAAAATATATGCATATTAGTGACAAGGGATTATAAATTATAATTACAGAATAAGCGCTAAAGATTTGTTTGCATTGATATGAATTGTCATCCCATCATCCAATAGATAAAATGTCAAACGGTCAACTAATGCTTTTTGCAAAATAACAGCTCAAAATCACTTCTGTATCAGTGTGAAGTTGTTTGTGCATTAGCAAAAATGACAAATTTCAGTATTTCAATGCGAAATTTAACACATTTGCCGCCATCAATAGCGAAATTTGACACTTTTTCTAATCCACTACCAACTCCACATTATTACTGAACTGATATTGAATTACGATTACACTAAAACACATTATAAGACCTAGGCCTCAATTACTATCCTACTCATATCCTCAACTAACGACCATGCTTGTTGTAATTCTACAGAACCTCACGCAATAAATTAAACGCTACACTTTTAATTCTATATCAGTTAGTTAGTAAACATCAATATTTATGCAATAGGCATTCGAACATGTGAAGTATTTTATTCCGTTTGTGTTAGTGGTAAGGAACAGATGTTGAAAAAATGTGTCATTTAGGCCGCTCTATACTTTTGCATCTGTGATTTGCAACATGAATAATTCATTAGTCGAGACTATCTGTTCGGAATTCTCATCTGTGTTAATTAAATTGAGCTTGACTTACTAAATTGAATTAATAAATATTAGCTAAATAAATCGTGTGAGCTAACTAAATTATATTAAATTAAATGTTATTTTTTATGTGTGTGTTGTTTTAAATAAGTGTGTTTTTATTATGTGTGTGTAAAAACATTAGTAATTATGAACATGAGGTTGTTTTTATTGTTTTTTATTTTATTTTTACTCGTCTCGGAAACTTTTGAAAAAAGGAACAAAAATAAGAATAAAAACAAAAATCGTAAAAAGAAAAATAAGATTAAATATGAAAATCAGAGTGTACCGGGCTATAAGTATCCAGGTTTGTTGTTATATTTACATCCTTTTATCTCGTTTAAGGCCAGGCCAGGAGTTTGGTATAATACTATTTAGTTTATAGTGGGCTATAGTGGCACTTGAAGTTTCATTTAAATAACTCTAAAATGCATTTTCATAACACGCCTTTTTGTCGTTGAATGTCCTTAGTTACTTATATGATTCTTGTTGAAGTTGTGAGTCATTTTATAGGGAACATTAGCAACAGGTTGATAACCCATTGTCCAATTAATTCTATTGACCTTTAGTCCCTTAGTTGCCTAGTACTGCATACCGGTAAGAACTGCAACTTAAAAGTATAAGGGGTAGGCCGCGTAGAATATATAAAGATCACATTAGAGACATTATTCTCAAGGCAGGTGTAAGTAGTGTGAAGAACAGAAGAGCATGTATGAGAAGGTTAAAAAGGTGTGAGTGAAGCTAGAGATTAGTCACCCATTCAAGGTGGCCTAATAGTCTCTGCCCATCACCTTAAAGGCGTAGAGGCGTGAATATAAGTAATATATTACTTGATTGCATAGTATTTGCAAGTAGGCTATAAACCTTGAATTGAATATTTGGTAATTGATCGTATGTATGTACTAAC
Organism: Leucoptera coffeella; assembly: GCA_030578115.1. Taxonomy (NCBI): domain Eukaryota; kingdom Metazoa; phylum Arthropoda; class Insecta; order Lepidoptera; family Lyonetiidae; genus Leucoptera; species Leucoptera coffeella. The sequence continues at coordinate 306,601 of JAMBLF010000222.1, forward strand.
ATGAATTAAGTATGAAAACATTTGTTAACTATACTACTATCATACATATATATGTATATTCATGACTTTTATCATTTGTGGGGCAATCAGAGGTTTACGCGTTTCCGTAATTGCGGAGTAGGTCATGAACACGTGGGTTGGAGGTGACCATGACAGCAATATCCGCGATCGCGGAGACGGATACGCGAACTTGAATTTCTTTGCATAGATTAATGGTCGTGTAGGTGTTTGTATTTGTTACTATACAGGGTGGCGCATTCAAAACGGTCAGTAGGGGAAAGTCTGAAACTATAAGAGATACAAAGATTTGTTCTTAGGAACCATGTCACCGATTTTGATGAAAAGAAAAACTGCATTCATACTTTCTTTGGAAAAACAACTGTATCCAGTACGGGAATCGAACCCGGTTGCTTTGAAAAAAATAAACTGGCCCTTTACACTTTTTTTTTTAAATATCGATTGTGTAGGTCTTAAGCTGTAAATGTCTCTATGATACATGATGTCTAAAATGAATCAAATGCATTGTTTTGGCATACTTTAGTTTATCATAGTAGGTGTTTTAAGTGATCACCGTTGTTTTCAATACAATATTCAACACGTTTAGGTAACGATCTTACTATTGAATTTTGTATTTTCATGTGGTGAATTTGCGTTAACATTGACTCTATTGCTACTTTTCAGTCTTCAATGGTGTCATAGCTTGTTTTCTAAAATTCATTCTTAACGTAACCCCACAAGAAATTTCAAATTCAAATATGGTTTAACACGTCACTTTAAGTGGACTTTTCAATAAATTGTTAGTGTTTGATTACTGTAGATAACAAAACCTCCTTAAAGGATTAATGCAATGCTAATGCCACATGATATGGTGTATGTAACAAATACAGAGGTACAAAATTACAAACAGCCATAGACAAACATTTTAATATTGTAACGGTGTATGTAAACTACTATAATAAACTAAAGTATGCCAAAACAATGCATTTTATTCATTTTGGACACCATGTTTCATAGAGACATTTACAGCTCAAGACCTACACAATCGATATTTAAAAAGAAAAAGTGTAAAGGGCCAGTTTATTTTTTCAAAGCAACCGGGTTCGATTCCCGTACTGGATACAGTTGTTTTTTCAAAGAAAGTAAGAATGCAGTTTTTCTTTTTATCAAAATCGGTGACATGGTTCCTAAGAACAAATCTTCGTATCTCTTATAGTTTCAGACTTTCCCATACTGACCGTTTTGAATGCGCCACCCTGTATAGGAATATCAATCACACTTTTCAATGGATTTATTAACTCTTGTATTTAAGTATGGAATATGAATATAAACTCGAAATTTAATAATATTTATTAATAAACTAAATAAGTAAACCCATGATTAGCAGTAGGATTGTTCAATTAAGTACTACTAAGAGTGATCTGGATTGGAGGAGATTCTTAACTACCTCCACCGGGAATCGAACCCGAGACCTCACGAGTAACGTCAGGTGGCTAACCAATAACGCCACGGAAGTCGTTATTCATTCTAAAACTTAATATTAGAACTTCACCGCAAAAAGAAACACAACTCATTTTTTTAATATTTTGACTTAAATTTCAACAAAAGGCTTAACTCACATTTTTCCTTTTCCAGGTTGCGGCATAGCTACAGGAGTGGGGAAACAGGCAGCACAACGGAGGATAGTGGGTGGTGATGATGCAGGCTTCGGGACCTTCCCCTGGCAAGCCTACATCCGGATCGGATCGTCCAGGTGAAAAACTACCATTTCTACCATCCTACTAAGGTGCTGGTATCACTGAAGCGACTTACAACCTAACTAGAACAGCCCTAACTGTCATTTAATAATAATATTAAAAGCGTTATAGTGTAAATCCTATAACCGCCGAGTGTGTATGAGAAGATGTATGAGTGTTAATGAAGCGAAAGTGGTCTGTCAGGATCGGGACAAATGGGGCTCCGTGATCTCTGCTTACAGGGAATCAGGCGTGATGTGTATGTATGTACAAAACACACACGAACATATATAATACAACTTCTATATGACACAGATTTGAGAACATGCGAGTATTTCTTAAGAGTGCCATTGTAGTGCAAAAAATATTAAGTAAACTGTAGTAAGGCGGGTGTACGTAGTGAAGAACAGAAGAGCATGTAAAAGAAGGTTAATGGGTGTGAGTGAAGCGAGAGAGATTCATCCGTTCAAGGTGGCGATAGTCTCTGCCTATGCCCTTAGGAACGTAGAGGAGTAAATAAATGTATGTATGCATTAACTTAACGGTTGTAGTGAGGTGGAAGGGCTAAATAGACGCCATATTGAAAAAAAAGGGTGAAGTTAGAAGTACCTATAACCGCCGAGTGTGTCTAAGTTGTATGATGGTAAAATGGTTTGTCAGGATAGGGACAAATGATGCGTGAATTATATGTATGCCATTGTTTAACCATAATTGGAATAAAGAAAACTAGAGATTTTAGTTTCACCTGATTCTCTATATGTATCGTATTTAAAAAAATATTGATGTAATAAATAGAAAATCGGAAAAATATTTAATAAGCTCATTTTTCTCACTGATAACATTACGGCTGTTCTAGTTAGGGCAGCAGAATAATCAATTTAATATTAATAATAGCATTTATTTCATAACAAACACGAAGACATTCATGTTATATATAACACAAATTAC